>NTMA01000020.1:148940-497198 GCA_002917075.1 Hawksworthiomyces lignivorus
GGGGGGGGGGGGGGGGGAGAAGCAGAACTCGAGGAGTGCCATTGAGGGGAGGGGGAAACTCACGACAACTCCGTAGTCCCAGGCGAAGATGGCCAGCTCATAGAGACGAGTAACTAGGTCCCAGCGCGCAGTGATGTAGCCGGCGACAAAGATCCCGAGAGTCAGGACGGAGAAGGGGTGCATAGAATCCACCGTCCTCTATAAGGAGCGCATGCCGGGTGGGAGCGATGTCTATTGAAAAGAGGCCGAGGGCACGGAGGTCGAGGGGTCGGATACCCGGGGGGGGTCGGCTGTGAGACAAGGACTGAGAAGGGGAAGTGATATCGAGCAAAGGGATAGGCGCCAAGTCGGTGTTGTCAACGAATTAATTGTGTTGCAAAAAGTTCTCAGGTCGGTGGAGAGACGTGGAGAGCAGTCGAGGCGGTGGGCAGATATGGCCTTCTTGACGCAGCAGCCGAGAGAATATATAAGGAGCGACAGTCTGGTATTTCGAATAGCAGAAAGAGAAGACTCTTGCTAGAAGAAATCAGTCGGTAGAGTAAAAGGTCGAGGGAGAAAATAGATCACAGAGAATCGAAATACAGTCGTCGTCGCGGTCGTATGTTAGCGAAGCACAAAGCCAGAAACAGAAACACGGCACAGATCAAGATTCTTCGTTCGTTCGTTCGTCAGTAGTTTAACAGCCGCATGAGACGGTTCCCCTGCTACTCTTCTGGTTTCCAGTTTTCCCTGGCGTCTTCTCACTTGTGTCTCCTCAACAGTAATTTCCCAGCCAGAGCACCAAAAAGCTTAATGTCAAATAGCCGTTGGCGCGTCCATTTCGGTGCGATATGATCAGTGGTCGAGACTCTGCTGCGGACAGTTCGGCCTGACCCACATCCAATCTCAATTCCCAAAATCGCATACGTAGTTACGTTTTGCTCTCTGGCCAATCACGTGGCGCCTTTTGCCCCTCTGAAGTCGAGAACCACAGCGCCAGAAGGAAAACAGCAGGGACAGATCAGAGAACACAGACCTCTATGTAATAGAAGAACTCTTCTTTGAGAAGTTTGTTTGCCCAGTGGGCAGATTGTCTTGTATTGACATGATATGTACACGGAGCATCTGTGCTATACTAGCTTTAATTCCCCAATGATGCGTCCCAGCCGTGTGAGCCTCTCATTTTCACAGCTTCCCCATTAATCGCAGCTTCATAAAAGCCAATGCATCCACAGAGAAGAGGGTATCTTGTATTAAACAATAGCAATAGAAGAAGAATATGCGTGCATCATCAAATGAAAGAGAAGAATCTATCCGTTTTGTCTACTCGTGAACGCCGTCTCACCGAACCCACTAGAAAGCAGAAATTTTTTGGAAGACACATCATTGCTTCTTGTTCATATACAGAGTGTCGCTCTCCTTGTGGTCTTCCCGTGCCTCCTCCACCAGTTTGTCAATGCCCTTCTGCTTCAGAGCTCCCTGTGCGGTTAGTATTAACATAAACAGAATACGACACCGAAAGGTCCAGAAAGGAGTGCAGTTACCTTTAGACAGCTCTGGTAGTCCTTGAAGAGGGCATCGCACTTCTCCTTCGTCTCAGACGTGGTCGAGCTGCGCTTCAAGAATTCTAGCTGGTCAGACAGAGCAGAGTCCCCAAGCAGGAGGGGTCGAGAGAAGCAAAACTTACCTTCGCTGTACCATTTGAGAAAGCACGTATCATATTTTCTGGGGGTCGTTAGTTGTGGATGTCTTGGATCTCATAGTTAGCTGGGAATAGAAGCAAGAATCTTACTCTTTCACCTCGTTGCATTCGGGCGCCAGCGAAGCAGACATGGTGGCGGTTGTGGAGAGTCGTAGGCAAACGTGAACGTTCAAGGCCAAAGGACACGAAGGGTGCGTAATGTATTGCGATGACGATGAGAAAGCAAAAGACTCACGACGAGTGTTGACGACGGAGGCCCCTCTAAATGGAAACCCGGAGTTCTAGGAGATGCCGTGGTGGCGGTTTTACGTTTGCTGAGCTGTCCAGGAACCTTTCTCGCACCCGCTAAATTCCGGCACTAGCTTGACACATGCTTGAGGCTGGCAGCTGCATGCAAGGAGTCAACACCACCCTCCTTCGACGGCTTTCCATCTCTCAGCCTCGCAGCCTTGAAGAAATACGAATACTAATATTTGAAGGTATGGCTCACAATTGTATGTAACAGTTTGAACATATTCCGAATACGATGCAGTGGTCCATCACTTTATCTTAAAATTCCAGGCTATATTATTCTATTTTCTCTATTCAAATTTTCTGTTTTGTTTTTGTTTTATTTTTGATTTGGCTTTTATTCTATTTTTTATTTTTTTATTTTCACCATCAAACTTTCTATTAAGCTGTAAACTTAATGCTATTTTGATCTTAAAATTCCACCTTAGCAAAAGATTTTCCTCTTTTTGATATTGACTGCATAGCTGTCGTCCTTCTTATTATTAATATGCTCTTTTATTTCACGTCTTTCATATATATTTGATAGTTCTCAATCTTGAAAATAAGCGAAATCGTTAATCTGTATAATAATTATTCAGACAGTCATCTGGTCTCGGAGATATTCCTATGTACAACCCCGACAGTTTTGCTGCCCTTGACACGCGCTCACGTTATACCTCTTATTTATTCTCATATTATTCTGCACAACATCCTTGTACTGCTTGCAGGTGTCTGATTCGGTCTCCGCCAGTTCTTCATCGGGTAAATCGTCAAAATACAAAGAGCATCACCATGCAGAGTAACAATAGCCGATAAAAATACCTTGTCAATTCTTCTAGGGCAAGAAAAAAGTACACGGAGAAATAGGTTTGTATGGTGTTGAGACATGACAGAAGGAAGATGGAACTGGAGCAGACCCCCATATGAGAAGACCGGAAAACGAGACGGAAGCAGAAAGACGAGGATGAGCCAAGAAACGACATAGGAGAAATGGGGGCTATAGAGATAAATGAGATACAGGTTGTAGTGTGATGCGAAGTAAAGTAGGAGGGCGAGAGAGAAGACGATAGACAGAGAGTTACAGTACAGAATGCAAGACAAGAAGCTCAAAAGCCCCTTCCGAATCCCCGCGGCGCCTCCCAAGAGGACAAAAGAAAAATTACGTTGATCTACATGCCTTCGAACTCGCCTCCCAGGTCATCCTCGTCTAAGTCTCCGTCTTGTATTTCCTTGGCCATCTCCCGCTCCCGTTCCCGTGCTTCCTGTGCATTCTTCAGCTCTAGGCGGTGTTGGTTCATGGGGAACCGCATTGCCTGAACATGTTAGCTAAGTGGATTCTGCATGCAGGTATCGTGGACAAAGGAGATATGTTACCTTGACGCTCTCGTCGTGCAGAGCGAGACATGCCCGAATACGGTCGTGGAAAGCCTCGCCCGGTTCGCGCGTGGCGTAGACGTCGCCGATCTCCTTGCTCTTCATGAATCCGCGCTCACGATCCAGCGTGGCCTCGATGACGCCGTCCCGGATCGCCTTGGCGACGATGTATTCGGCCGACTCTTCGCTACCCAAGTGCAGGCGAATGCAGATATCCCGCAGCGAGATGCGGCTGTACGACAGCGACATCATGCGGATGCCCGTCTTGATGACGTTCTGGCGCAGACGCAGAATCAGCGAGTAGGTGCCGTCCTTGCGGAAAGTATCGGCGTGGTCGGCAATGGTCGTCTCGAAGTCCTCCAGGTTGCCGACGCGCACGGCCTGCACCAGCAGGAAGTAGGGGTGCAGCGCCAGCTCCAGCGTTGGCTGCCGGAAGACGGCGCGGTCGGGGATGTCGCCCATGAGCAGCTCGACGACCAGGAGGAGCTTGGTCGCAGTCTGGGAGAAGCCGACAGCAGATGGGCTTGATGGTGCTTTCCGGGTCGCAGCAGTCAGGTGCTCATGTGCCTCAGTGTAGTTCAGCTGGATAGCACGGATCCGGCCCAGGTAGTACAGAAACCGGGCGACTTGGTTGTTAGCAGCATTCTCCGGGAACTGGGTGTGCGAGACGAGCAGGTCGGCCTGTGCAATGTGCGACGTGGACAGATAGTTCCGCAGCAGCAGCACGATGACGGCCGACTGGGTGTCGACGTCCTTGCGGAGCACGGCAGTGCGCAGGGCAGCCAGCAGCGTCGGGCGGATGGCGATGACGGGCGACTGGGGGGATGGCGGCAGGGGAGCAAGCTGCTCGCTGAATAGGGAGAAATAGAAATACACCTTTGCAGAGAGCGAGTCGAGTGTGCGGCGGTTGAGGGCGTGGATCCGGTCGGCCAGGACGCGCGAGAAGTCGAAGCCGCGCTGGAACTGCTTCGAGTCGAACAGGTAGACTTGGATGAGGATGCCGAGGAAAATGTCGATTTCCGGGATGATTTCCTTCTTGGGAGACGAGGGAGAGGCGGCCGCCGTGCCATTCTTGGATGGTGTTGCTGCTGATGCAGGTGTAGCTGCCGCCGGTGTGTCAATCTCCATCTCTGCTCCACCCGGTCGACGGCCTAGCGGCAGATGATCCCGGCCGAGAGCGGCCAGGAGCTGTTTTGCCGGAGCAGACGAGGCTGGGAAGGTCTCGGTGATAGCGCGTGCGAGGATGTCGGGAGTTACGCGCTTGCGGATGTAGGAGATGGAGCGCAGAGCGCGGAGGGAGAAGCGAGCGTCGAAGAGGACGACAGCACGATCCAACAGAGCAAAATTGCTCTTGATGTCTGATAAGGTCAGCAAGACGGAAACATCAACAACAAGCAGTATTCAATGGACGCGGTCGATGTACACACCTGTCAGTGTCTGGACAACCGGGTCCACCTTGACGGCACCGTCATCCTTCTCTGCGGACGCGTCGTCGTCGGCCATGGCGACGTCGCCATCATCATTTTGCTTCTTGCCTCCTGATGCTGACGCTTTTGATGGCGGCACGACGACGGTCACTTCGTCATCACCGTCTTTGCCACCAATGGTCTTCTTCTTGCCCTTGAGCGCGGCCTCATCCTTCATCTCGACGTCCTTGCTGTTCCGGATGCCGCCGTTCTCGACCGGCTCTTTGCCGTTGCCATGGGGTGTTTTGCCGGGCATGGCGAGTGTTTTTGTGGAATGTGCTCTGAGAAGAGAGAAACAGGAAAGAATGACTAAATAGATACAGAAGAAAAGAAAACCAGGCAGCTATCTATCGACGGGCTGGCGCGATGAGGAGCGTGCGTTTGCCTGTTTTTGTTGGTTGCTGCAGGCGTTGCTCGGCTCGAATGTCGCGCGGGCGCTTCCCGTTCGAGGGTTTGTTCTTGCTGTGTTGAGTTCGGTTGTTTTTGGTTCGCCGAGGATATTGATTGTCACCGTGTCGCAGTCGATGATTGAAATCCGAAAAAGGCGATGGAAATGGAGGAAGCTGGGTTCGTGGTCGTTGTGATGGATGAAGGGGGAAGAGAAAACGCGGCTGACGCAGAGGAAAAGGCAGAAAGAAGCTTTCGTTGCAGTTAGCCCGAAACAGTGGAACTGTGTGTTTGCTCTGCTATGCTGGTTGCTGCCGCCGACCCTGGCAACGTACAAAAATAGCTGCAGTTGGTCACGGTCCTTCTGGTTCCTTTTGGGGAGGGTATTCCAGGCACAGAGCGAGAGAACAAGATAAAATAATATCGACAAGAAGAAGCACAGCGATACGTTCAATGGGGGAATGAGAAGAAGAAAAAGAAGAGGCAATCTGAGGATCGACGAGATACGGATGACCTGAGAAATAGAGAAAGAAGGTGATGGAATGACAGATGGCCCAGAAAAGCAAGAACAGAGTGAGCGAGCATTGGGAAGGGGCAAATGAGCCACACGGGGGAAAGTGCGACTGGGCAGTGACCCAGATGGAACCTCCAAATTATGCCCCGTAGCCTATTCCAGCCCAGAAACCCTGCTGAAATGGCCTCCGAGGGTCCCTAATCTCCTAATTTACTGCCATAAGGGAGCAATAGCCACCTATTTGCCAGAGCCCAATGCGCCTTCCCAAGATGGCAGCGCCAGCGCGTATTGGCTACATGGCTTCTTTCGGAAGGCAGGCGCGCGTGAGCAAGTCACAGGTACCCACGTAGTTCCCCAACTCGCGTGACGTTAGTCCACGGCTGCCTTCTCTGCCTTTTTTTTTTTTGTCGTGCGTGCGTCTGGCCTTGAATTCTGCGAGAGAGTCCCGAGAACCGCATACGCACACGTTTGCCAGTGGGGAGCCTCCATTACTCAGCAAAAACACAAAAGAGCTGGCGCCAGCGCCAGCGCCAAATGACTGCAGCGACGCCATTAATGGTTCATTTGACTTCATGATGCCTGCTTCAAAGCAGTCGCTTACCAGACACCAATCCGCGGAGCATATGCCAATCGCTAAAAAAAAAGCTCTAAATGCAAAAATCTCTAGCAAATGTAGATGATGCCGAATAATTTTATTTATTTTCAATTTTTTTTTATTTTTTTATTTTTTTTATTTTTTACCTATCTTGTCTTGTCCAGAAGAAAATAGAGTGAGTAAATAGCGGATTCTTGCATATATTTCCCGAAATCGATTTCTTCTTGTTCAATTGTCGATGATTACAATATTCGATGATTACATATGCGCAGCTCTCACCCCAGATTGCTCCGTAGATAGGAGCTGCCCCTTGCCTGCAGATGCAAATCCCGACATCCGTGTTTAGCTTGTTTTGTACGTGGTCGTGGTGGTGTGTAGTAGTCTTTGTCTATCATCCTGCATGGCGTTCTACGACATACGCTGCTATAGTCACGTGATTATGGATTGTGTACGTCCGCAGGTAGATTGATAGAGATAGATATCACAGTTTGCGTCTGAGGACAAGAGAGCACACCTCTCGGGATACAATTTCGAAATGCATTTTTATTTCGTCTTCTGATCTAAGGGAATATGAGAAAAACCACAGCAAGGTGATTGAAAAGAGATATTTAGAAAAAGAAGGCGAAGAAAGGACAGTTCCATAAAAAGAATCCCCGAAAACCACCGTTTTGGCTCCAAACTTTGTTCCATTGTGACTCCCGTATCGTGTTTCCCTGATTTGTGCCTGTAATAAAAAGAAAAAATGCGCAGAAAAAAAAAAAGAGGCAACTACAAAAACCATTAATCAATAGAGAAGGAGGGGGAGGGGGAGGCATGGCTCCCGTGCTGCTCACGGGTCCGTCTTCGTGGCCGACGTGACCTTGGCCGCCTGGATCACGCTCATCTTGGTGATCCACGCCATCGACGGCTGCACCTTGCGGACCGTGCGCAGCTCGTCCGACGAGTAGCCGGGGATGCGGATGTTGTACGTGCGCTCGAGCACCAGCTGGATGTCGCGGATCTCTAGCACCTTGGACCCGCGCTCCTTGGCGTTGCGGCACGCCGCGTGCAGCACGTTGTCGACGAACGAGTCGGCCAGATTAAGAACAGACTAGAAAAGGGGGGTAATAGAGTTAGCACATCAGTACGAGTTTGAAGCGGAAAAGAAACAGTGATTTGGCACAAAAGGGAGAACACTCACCTCCTCCACCTCCGGCTGCAGGAGGTTGCCCTCGTGGCCCTCGGCCGTGCCGCCGCACACCTGCCGCACCAGCTCGTCGAGCTTCTTCTTGTTGAGGACGCGCTCGCCCTCGCCCTCGATCTGGATCGCCGGCACCTTCATCACGGCCGGCTGTCCCACGACACCGCCGACGACACCGCCGCCGCCCGTGAGCGTGGGCCGGCCGGGCACGACGCCGCCGCCCAGGGACACGGGCTGCGGCATCTGCGCCGCCTTCTCCGACAGCTGCTTGGGAATCTGACGCGTCTCCGTCATCTTGGCGTTGAGCCGCGCGCCGCCTGCGCTGGCTCCGGCGCCGGCTTCGCCGTTGGCACCGCCTCCAGACTGCTGCTGCGCCGCCTGCTGCTGGTGCTGGGCGGCCTGGGCCTGGGCCTGGGCCTGCTGCTGCTGCATGGCCAGCTGCTGCTGCTGCTGGAGCTGGTGCTGCGTCTGGTGCAGGTTCTGGTGCTGCTGGATCTGCTGCTGCTGCGGGGACGGGCCGCCGCCCGCCGCCGTCGCCGCACCTGCCGGGTTGGCGGCTGCAGCAGCGGCGGCGGCCACAGACGTGGCGTGCTGCTTGTTGATCTCCTCGAGGGCCCGCTGGTGCGAGAACGGCTGGGGGGCCGCGTTGAGCGGCGTGCCCGGGTGGGGCGTCTGCACGCGGGCCACGGCGGCGGCGTGGGCAGCGGCGGCGGCGGCAGCCGAGCCGGGCGTCGGCGTGCCTGCGGTGGGCGGGCCGCCGGCCTTGCTGGCGGCAGCCAGCGCCGTGTTGATGGGCGTGGGCGGCGGGTGCACGGGCGTCTGCTGGGCGGGCGGCTTGGGGCCCTGCGCCTGCTTCTGGATGTGCTGCATGGCGGCCGCAGGGATCACCGGCGGCGGGATGGGCGTCTGCTGCACGAGGCCGGGCTTGCCCGGGCCCGCAGGCGTGCCGCTGCCGCTGCTGTTGCTTGCATTGCTGTTGATCGGCATGTTCGCGTTGGCGCCCTGGCGTGCGGCGGCGATGGATTCCTTCTTGGCGGCTTCGATGGCACCGTTGATGTTTGCCTGGGAGCTCTGCATGCTGGTCGGCTCGGTCTTGATGATTTTCGCCGCCTGCTGGGGCTGCTTGCCAGCTGCGGCAGCAGCAGCAGCAGCTGCTGCTGCTGCCTGTTGCTGCTGCTGCTGCGGCGTGCCAGCCGCATTGGGCGCGCCGGCCGCGCCTGCCTGCTGCTGCTGCTGCTGCTGCTGCTGCTGTTGGAGCTTTTGCTGCTGCATCAGGTTCTTGGCCTGCTCCTGCTGCTTGCGGTACGAGGCCACGAAGCGCGCCGCGTCGTCGTGCACCTTTTGAAACATCTCGCGGCGGTCCTTGTAGTTCTTCTGCTCCTCGGGCGTGATTTGGCCGCTCTCCGTGCGCGACTTGAACGCGTGCTCCAGTTTGTTGATGTTGGACCGCGCCAGCTCGATCTGCGCCAGCGACACCCCCAGCTTCCGCTTCACCTCCTCCTGCCACTTGGTGATCTGCTCCTGCGGCTTGTCCGCAAACGCCGGCGTCGGGTAGTACGTCAGCTGGTTCAGCGTGTTGACAATGTGGTCCGGCAGCTTCGTCTGCTGCTGCTGCCGCTGCACCGCCTGCGCCTTCTGCTGCGCCGTGCCGCCGCCGCCGCCGGCCTGCTGGCCCGCTGCCGCTGCCGCTGCTTGCTGCTGAGGGCCGGCCGGTGGCGATCCCCCCCCGCCGTTCCGCGCCTGAGCCGCAGCCTGGGCCGCGGCCGCCTGCTGCTGGGCCGCCTGCTGCTGGGCCGCCTGCACCTGTGCCTGCACCTGCGCCTGGGCCTGTGCCTGTGCCTGGGCCTGCTGCGCCGCCTGTGCTTGTGCCTGGGCTTGAGCTTGTTGCTGGGCCTGCTGGGCCGGGCTCGGCTGCGCCTGGCCGCCCTGCTGCTGCTGCTGTTGCTGCTGCTGTTGTTGGAGCATTATCTGCTGCTGCTGCTGCTGCTTCTGCTGCATCTGCATCGCCGCCATCTGGCGCCGCTCGCGGATCTTCTTGTGCAGCACCGGCGCAAACTCCATAATCTTGCGCTGCGCGCTCTCCTTCTCCGGCGAGCCCTCGGCCGACTCAGTAAACGTGTTCCACAGCGCCCGCAGCCCGTTCTCGTACTTGAGCTTCTCCGGCGCCGTCAGCTCCTTGATGCCGCGCATCTGCTCCGGCCGGTACATGGGCGTCGTCGTCGCGGCGCCTGCCGCACCAGCCGGCTGCCCGTTGCCCTGCGGGCCGCCCGCGCCGGGCGCCTGCTGCGGACTCGACTGGTTCATCGTCGCATGAACGACTAGAAAAGGGCGTCGATGGACTTGGTCGCCGATTGCGCGGCTAGGACGAGGTACGTTGCGAGTGGTCGCCGAGTAAAGAGTGGAATGTGAGGCCGCCTTGCGAAGAGGTAGAGGCCGAAGGCGGCGGGAAATGGCCCAAGTCGAGTCGCGGCCAGTATCGTCAGGGGTGAAACGAATATGCGAGAAGCGCGCGTCTGTCTCGCCACCGTCCTCGAAAATGAGGTAGACTGCGATTATAGTAGGATGATGAAAGGGGCGATGGAATAAGGAGCAAACAGACTGGACAAGACCATTAAAGGCAGGGGTTGTTGCAAACGCGGTTGTTAAATGCGACGAGTTTGGTTCACGGCAGCCTTTCGCCCAGCCGTCTCCATTTTTTCCTGAGATTTTACGCCACACTTCACAAGCCACACTATCCGCACTTACATACGGTTCTCCATATATTCACACCGACTGCATCCTTCACACTCTAATAGATGACCTCTCTATTATTTGTGAGTTTCCTATTATCCTTGTTCAGAAGCCTATATGATTTTACATGAAAGATATATCTGATAGAACTGCTTCGCACTTCTTACACTTATTAAAGACAACATGTAGAATTTTTTGCAAGATATGCCAGCATCTCATGTACTGAGCTTTGCTTTGAGCAAATGGCACGCCAAAGAGCGGAGAAGTAGAGAAATTATGCATTTATTAATAGAAAAAAAAAAAAGAAAAAAACACTCTAATATCCGCAATGTCCTATGGCCAGAAATCAGTGGCCTTGGACGCCTTGTCCCAAGTCTATAAGGTATCATGACACAATGAACATGAAACAAGAGAGAAGGTAGAGAGAAGAAGTAGAAGAAGGGCATAGAGGGAAGTGGGGGACGGGACAGTGAAAGGATGAAAAAGGCGAGAGGAGGTGATCAATATTGATACAGATAAAGAGATAAAGCATAACCTCCCCATTGAAGAAAAAGTTCTGCCCAAGGACCCAATCTGCATTGCTGCTGGCATGGCGCTAATACCCAATTCTATCCATCACTCTTTCGTTCTTCCCACGCCGAAATAGTCCCAACTTCAAAATGACTCCCAAGAAACATGAATCCCCTGGTTGGCAAAAAAAAAAAAGAAAAAGAAAAAGAAAAGAAGAAAACATAGATCTGCTAGGAAAGCAAGAGAACAAACTGAAAGCTACATGAATGCAAACAAAGCGTACAGTGGTGAAGAAGGAGGAGAAAATCGAATAGAATTGATCAGTTTCATTGCAGATGTCATCGAAGAAAATAGAGCGTTCTGAACAATAAAGAAAAAAAGCTGCGTCGCTTTCTTTTAATGAAAAAATAAATGTTCGTCAAAGGTCGTGCGCGCATTGCTATCGTAAGCCGTCAAAATATTCGTTCTGTATCTTCTGTTCCTTGTTTTTGTTTTGTTGCCCGAGCCACCGCTAGTCATGGTGAATCTACTTCCATGCTGATGTACTCCAATGTATAATACGGCAGTTCCCGCGCCAGCGTCTCGCCGTCTCTCGTCAGCTCCTTCACATCATCGTCATCGTCGTCGTTGTCGGTAGTATCCGGTTCGTCCAGCTCGTCAATGCGTGGCGGAGGCGGGTCAGAGAACTGCAGGCTGTGGCGGTCGCCGATCCGGCGGCGCAGTCTTCGAGCGCTCGACCCGACCTCGCTGTCGTCAAAAACTGTGTGTAGATCTTCGTTGTCGCTGCCGCTGCCGATGCTTTCGGTTATGGTCCGCTTCCCAATACTGCCTGATGTCATTCGGCGGCGGCGCTTTTCTTCGCGCTGCTTGATGCGGAACTGCTCCATCTCGTCCTCTTCGTCCTCCCCGTCTTCCTCATCGTCAAACACTTCCTCGTCGGATTCCGTCCGCAGCGAGAAATCCTGCAAGCCATTCATGACGCTACGGTCTATCTCAGGTAGCCAGCTTGGGCGGAATGACGATCGTCGACGGGTGCGCCCAGGATTCAGCTTCCTAGCTCGATTTGGACTTACAACGGGGCTCTCGTCGCGCTCAGATTCAGCTTCCTCGATGGCGTATGGCAAGATAACCTGCACACGGCCACCATCGCTGTCAAAGTCACTAATTTCTTCGATGATTATAGCGGCTTCAACAATGTACACACGGTCGAATGCCGGCCCGTTTGCTTTTGCTGGATGTGCTGCGGCAGCGGTTGCTTCCATTCTGTCCCTGGTAGATGCCGGCGTTGGCGGCGCGGAACTGCTGAAGCGTCGACCGGGCCTCTGTAGTGGTGGCACCGTCTTTGACGCTACTGATGGGTTTGGAAGATGCGTAGAATTTTGTGAATTTGGCAAGCTGCTGCTAGGAGATGAGTCTGTACCTAAATCAGACAAGGCACCGTTGTCGTCATCATCTTCGCCGTCATTGTTGTCGTCTGCCTCATCCTCCATAATGGAAGATCCAGATGAGCGCGGCGATAATTCATCTGGCCGAAAAAGATTCGGACGGAAGGGGATATTATTGGCAGCGGCTGTCTCTGGCGTCATAGAAAGAGGCCGTTGTCGATTATTCGGCCTTGTAAATTGCCGTGATGACAAAGGCTGCCGGATAGAGTGATGGTGTTCATGTGGGGCCGGCTTCCGATTGCTAATCGGAGAGGCGGTCAGAGGCGTCTGTGGCGGAGACGCCGGATCCATTGTAAGAGGCATCCTCAAGATTTAGAACCGGACGCGGCAGGGGCTCCCGAATTGAGAAAGACTAATAGTGATGTTTCCTTAACCTGTTCGTTCTTTTGGTGATTTTTTTTTTTCGTCTAATTATATCCTCTCTCTGTTTGTATTCGTTGTATATTAGACTTTTCGTCTTCTTTGTTTCTTGTCGACTTGTGTCCGTTTGATATTGTTAGAGCGATTCTTTCTTACTGCTCTTTCATAAATATTTTCGTTTTCCTTTTATTTTCGGTCTCGTTCCTATATGCTCCTTTCCCGGTAACTTCCTCTCCCCTTACAACCTGGCCGAAGTAGTGAATTGGCGGAATCACCGCTTATCGCTTGCTGATGTGGGGGGTATTTTTCAAATTGTGCAAATGTTTGTGTGCAAGCATGCATGTGTATCTTGCAATTGACACTGAGAGCGGTAGAGGACGATACCGGGGTTGTGGCGCCGCACCAAGGTAAGGAATTGGCGACAATAGTAAAAAAAGTAAGAGAAAAAAAATGAAGTGAACTGAAGAAAAAAAAAAGAGGAGATTTCAAGGACCCAGCAACCAAATCTCGAGCCTCCAACAAGAGGAATGTATTGGATTCTGGTTGGTTGTCATGATAAACTTAGGTCTAGTTCGGATGCAGGATTTCGCGCAGAAAGATGCAACTCAACGGGAATGAATAAGAGAGGAGAGAGACGGTGGAGAGCAAAAAAAAAAAAAAAAAAAAAAAATGGGCAAGATGGGGAGAGAGAAGCAAAAGTAAGAGGAGGAATGAGGGGCAATGCACTAAAAGGAAGAGAGAGAATGAAAAAAAAGTACGAGTCGAGGAACTCTTAAAAATGGTGTAAATGTAAGGGTAGAGGACGCTTCTAAGAGGGTCCCCGGGTTGCGTTAAGAGTTGCGTTATATGCGGTCGAAGTACGAAGACAAGCTGGGCGAGTGTGGGCGACGTGAAGGTGGATGAGCACTAGGGCGAAGACTGACAGATGTCAGATCTGAGCCGTGTGTGGCTATTTGGGTTTGCAATGGCTTCCTATCTCTTCTTGGGAGGCTGTGTTCTGCGTTTCCCTCGGGAGAGAGCTCGTGTTGTCTAGTACGGCTTGGTAGTGCAATAACAGCTGCAAACTGCAGGTATCTTGCAACTATTGCTACTGTTGCTGCAGATCGCGGGACAGCAGAGCAAAAGGAAACTAGAGTCTAGCCAGCTATCACAGCATGCGGGCGGGCACCAGAGGAAGGCAATTGAGTGGCTACTCTCGGCCGTTCTAAGAGAGGAGAGCTGCAGACCAGCCCGAAGGAATGGGGGAGGGGTGGGTGAAGGGGGGGAGGACGGAGGCGAAGAGAAGAAGCAGAAATCGACTGTTGACGCAAGTTAGAGCACGTTAGAGCCCGAAGTCTGCACAGCGGATCCTGGATAACGAGGATCGGGGGAGGCGGAACGAGAAGTGCTCGGAGAGGGAAGGCAAAAAAAAATAATAAAAAAAGAATTGGGAGTGCAATGCTAGGTAAGAGAGGAGAGGAGGTACGGAGTATGGGCGTATAGCGTAGGAGTGACAATGACTGCGGTGGCAGGAGAGCAGACAAACAGAAACAAGCAGCGGGAGAGCAATCCAGCAAGACGTGGGAATTAGTGCACTAAGCGAAGTGGAATCTCAATGCGGTGGTCACTGTTCCCGTGCTGCCGTGTGCTCTGACGTTTTGAACAAGGCGAAAGCAGTCTCTCTGTACGCAGATGGAAACGAATAGCAGAGCGTTGATATATCAAAGTTTCCGGGGTGGGAAGCGGGACTCGCTGCGAGCGTGCTAGGTATGGAAAGGGAGACCAAACCAAGAACGGAGCATAGCCAATGCAGGAGAGGACGCAGGGTCTGTATCTTATAGTTTTCAACCGCGCAAAGAGAACATTTCCAATCTTGCTTTTCCTGAAGACAGATATTTTCAACAGAAAGAGAGGTGGCAACCAGGACGAGCCGAATGCGGGATTGAACAAACCAGCAGTTTCTTTCCGTCTGTCTGCTTCTCGATGCGTATAAAACGCACTTACAGCTAATTCCTGGGACGAGACACAGCGTGGGCAAAAAAAAAAGGGACTGAGAAACAAGGGTAGAAGCAGGTGGGCGAGTGGAGTTTCGACCTAACCCACCCACAACGGTCAGTCTCTGCCGTATTCGAGCGGCGGCAACAGGAATCAATGCGGACCCCAGTTGGAAAGAAAAATAAAATACGGGTCTGAGAAAGACCCAGAAGCACGACTTGGGCAGCAATGCTGAGAGGCCCTGCCAGCAGCTGGGAAGAAGAAGAATGGGCTATTTTTGTTTTGTGCGTTCTTGTCCCGAGCTGTGACTCCTGAATGAAATTGTTGGTTTTTGCAAATTGATGTGGGAATTGTCTAATGAGGACTTGATGCCTGAGACGGAGACACATAGATTGGTATCCGGACCGGCCAAGAAACGAACAAGAGAAGGAGCTGGAAGGGGCAAAAAAGAGGATTCAGGAGGGAATCCAAACAAGAGAGAGAAAGACAGCTGGCAAAAGCATCGAGAAGAGTCACTCAGGTTTCGTCGACGTGGAGCGAGATGACTTGGTCTTCTGGAGGAGCTGTTTGGCTTCACCGCAAGGCTACTTTTATGTTGTAGTTACGACATGCGTTTATAGAAGTCGCTGTGTATTGCATTTTTTGGCGCTGCGGTGTTTTAACACGGGCCGTAGCATTACGGAAATTATCTCAAATGGGGTATTCTGGAAAGCATGTGGAAAGAAGCAGCTGAAAAAGCAGCCCTGGTAGACGGTTTCCCTGTCATATCAGAGGAGAATCAGGAGATGTAAATTAAAAACCAATTCACAAGCTATCGTTTGTGAAGTCAGCAGCCACCACCAGCTGGGATGCAACTGCCGTTTTTTGTATGGCGGCTTCTGCGGTAAGCCGAGCCAAAATCAAGGAAGGCGCACACGATGACGCTAGTTCTGAGTTGGGCAATGAGGAGCGAGCTGTGTGGTGCTTTTTTTTGGTTTTTGTTCTTTCCTTACTTTATTTATTTCTTTTTATGTCCCCTTCTTTTATTTTATTTTATTTAATTTTTTACTTGCCTATACTAGAAAAAAAATTAATTAAAAAATAAGATAAAATAAAACAATTGTCGTGTGTCGTTCTTTCCCTGCAAGATATGGCCTACCTGCCTACCTCTGCGAGCTGTGGTTTGCTCCTTCCTTCCACTGCACAAAATTGTGTCTGTGCCCATTAGCTTCTTGAGAGAGCGCGTGGTACTGCCCCGCTTTTGTAAGCATGTGTCTGTCTAGCTGTGCGGACAGCTGCAAGCCAGCAGGCGGTCAGAGGAAAATGGCTGGCAATTTCAGGCGGGGAGACAGCAGCCAAAAAAAAATTAAGAGCGAGGCCATTGGATATTGCGGGGCTGGGGGGGGCCGTTTACACCATCTGCGCGTCAACAATACTTTGTACAAAGTCGCGTCGACGCTGATGAAAATATATCCTGACCGTACAGGTGAAGCTCGCAAGCAACGACAAAAATAAGTCAGAGACTTAACACAGCAGATAGTCGAAATCCTTGCAGTTACTGCAATGTCGCATCTCTCGGTTTACCTGGACCAGATTTCTGTGTCCTGCCAGGGCATCGACAGTTTGCCGTAAGTAGAGTCATTGTGGGATTTTGAAGACCCCTGCATTTTGCTGCTTCTTTTTGTGGCTAACCCGAACTCCCCCTTTGGTCGATAGATTTCCGCCTCCCAAGGTGTTCACCAACGCGCTGCTCTACAATGACGACATTACGAGCCTAATCCGGGACACGGAAGCACACGAGCGCGCCCTCTTCTCGGTGCCGCCGCGTCAGCCTGTCGGCGGCAAGGCAGCCGACGCGTCAGCCGATCCGGCAGCGGGAGCTGCAGCTTCATCATCATCGTCTGGTCGGCGGCAGACCGTGTTCAACGTGGCTGCCGGCGAGGTGACTACGGGTCCGCCGTCGGCGCGGCCAAGCGCGGCGCCGCGGCGGCAGACGGCCGTGGCGGCGGTGCTGGGCGGCGACCTGCACGCGCAGATTGCACGGCGCGGCCGGGGCGACGGAACAGCGGGCAACGGCGGCGACGTCGACGTCAACGTGCTGCTCCGGGGCGCGGAGAAGCTGTGCTCGGTGTACGCGCTGCCAGGGGCGCTGGAGCGGATCCCGGTGCTGCGGCAGAAGCACGCGCAGCAGACCAGCACGCTGGCGTACTACGAGACCAAGGTGGCGGAGCAGGCCCAGCGGCTGGAGGAGATGAACCGCGACTGGCGCGACGGCGAGGACAATGACGAGTTTGGGGCAGGCAGCGACGCTGCTGCTGCTGCTGCCGCCGCCGCCGCGGCGCCCGACATGCCTACGGAAGAAGAGCTGCGGCGCGAGGAAGAAGAGGTGCGCGAGCTGGAGAGGCGGAAGAAAGAGCTGCAGGAGCGGTTGCGAGCTATGGACAAGGATCTCGGCGGTCTACTCAACATGTGAGAGGGGGGAAGGCCCTCTGAAGAAAACAAAAAAAAAAAGGAGGGAAAGAAAATGAAAACAAGGTACTTTCAGACCAGTCGTTCCACCAGACGAACGACAGACGAACCAAAACGCCACATTTCACCACCGAAGAAATGTCCTCATTTTTTTTGTTCCTCTCTACCGCAATCGGCCCACATAGCACAGCCCCCCCATTCTAGTCCTTCTTGGCCCGCAGAAACTCGCCAATGAACGTCTGCACGTCCTGGGCACCGCTCACCTCGACCTTGTCGTTGATGATGAAGTGCGGCACGCCGTGGACGCCGCGCGCATAGGCCTCGCTGACCTCGGCGTCGACCGCAGCGCCGCCGCTGTCGGTACCGTCATCGAGCCAGGCCTCGGCCTCCTTTGCGTCGAGCCCGCCGCGCTGGGCCGCGGCCACGAGGTTGGAGTGCGAGGTGATGTCGCCGCCTTCCTCAAAGTAAGAGCGGAACAGGCTGGTGACGACGGTGTCCTCCAGCTCGGGCTTCTGGGCCTCCTGTGCCTTCGTCTTGGCGAGCTGCACGATGCGGTGGGCATCGCGCGTGTTACCGGTCTTGCCCTCCTGGGTGAAGTTGATGCCCTCGGAGGCGCCCATGGTGCGCATGCGAGCGTTTAGAGCGGCCACGCGGTCGGCGCCGAACTTCTGGGCCATGCGCTCGTTGACGGGGATGCCGGTCTTAGGCGCGGTCGGGTCCAAGTAGAAGGGCAGCCACGAGACGTTGAACTTGTCATCGGCGCCACCGGGGACGGTCTTCTTGTAGACGTCAATGGCCTTTTCGAGGCGCTTCTTGCCCAGGTAGCACTATAGTTTTGGGTTGGTTCTGTCAGCGTGTCTGTTATAGCAATATCGTACAAAGCAGTCACAATTATTCAGAAATCGGGGCCACTCACGAACGGGCAGACAACGTCCGAGATGACCTTGATGTTGTAGATAGCCATATTTGCTGATGCAGATGGAAATGAGTGCAATGCTTGTGAGACGAGACGCAGTGCTAGAAAGAAATGAAAAGCAAGCGAATTTGTGTGAAGCGAGAAGCTGCGGAAAAGCAGCTCAAAGAACTGGCGAAACTGGGAAATCGAGCAGCTAATATGACGCCAGAGCTTAGCACATGTTTTGGTCGTTTTGGCCGATTTTCTTCTACGGAGTTTCGGAAACCCATTGGAGGGGGGGGGGGGGCCTGTCCGCCCACCTGGGAAAGCTGTTTTTGCCCCGGATTTTCACTGCTTACCAATCAATAAGTGGTTTCGTGCGAGAAGTTGCCGAAACGGACCATTGAGATGGTCTCCATGGATGCTTTGTATTGTACCAAGTCCTGATGATCAAGTAATAGCATTTTGTAGTATTTGTAGTATTAGCAGTATTTACAGTAGGTATATATGTATATGCTAAGTACAGTGGATCTCTTTCGAATGTCCTGTTTGGTGAATTGGTAATACGTCATGACAGAGCAATGCTCTATAAATTTAGCCCAGCTCAGGTTTGCCCAGTTGCTATAATTTCTTTGTGCAACGGTGACCCTAATCAACCTTGCAGGCGGAGGATCAGAGAGCTTCTCTGGTCTCATTTAGTCTACTTCGATATGCTAGCTATGGAGCCAAGAAACGAGTGGGCTGCACTGAGACAGGCTCTTTCTGACCATAGTATTTTCTCGGGCTACATTTCTATGAACGTAGTAATTGTGTATGCGATGTAGACTCTCATCGACATGGGTTTTGGTGTTCTTTCTCATAGCCAAAATGAGATCAGCTGGGGTCGTAACGCCGGCAAGCTTCTCGCAAGGTGGCCTCGTGTCGTCGTTGTCGCTGTTGCTGTCGTTGACGGTAGAGTGGCAGAGGCTGTGGCGAGTCTACTGTCGTGGCAGCATGGAGGTCACGATGGCGGGGCGGCGGCCGCCAGAAGTCGCCGCGGGGCCGCACCCATGGCGTTTTTTCTGCTCGCGAGCGACCATCCCTGCGTTCTTCCTCTTCCCTTTCTTCGCTTTCCATCTCTTCCTCCTCCTCTTCGTCGGCGGCGCGGAACTGCCTGCCCGGCGGGCCGTACTGCACGTGCCGGTCCCAGCTGGGGAGCGTCAGGTAGGGGCTGCGCAGGAAGCTGCGCAGCTCGTGCAAGAAGTGGCGCGTGTGGTCGCGGCGCCCCTGGAAGAAGCCGCGCAGCAGCTCCTCGGCTTGGCCGCTGCTGCCCTGGAGGTCCGTGGTCTGCAGTACGGCGACGATGTACTCGAGGAGGAACTCGGTGTTGGCGGCGGCGGCGGCCGACGTGACCCGCCCGGGGCCGGGGCGGTCGTGTTCGCCGCCGCTGGCGCTAGCGCTGGCGCTGGCGCTGGCGCTGGCGCTGCTGTCTGGCCAGAACACCTGCAGCTCGCGCCGGAGAAAGGCGCGCGCGCGCGACACCAGGTCCGGATCGCGGGCGAACAGCGCCGGCGTCAGCTCGCGGTAGCAGCGCGAGTGGCGGTTGGCGCCGACGTGCCGGGCGTAGAGGCCGAGGCGGTAGACGCGGCGGCGGCGGTCGAGGGCCGCCTCGGCGGAGAGCGCAGCAGCAGGAGATGGACGATCGCGCCGCGCCCGGCGCAGCCGTCTGGTTGCGGTCCCATAATTGTCGCTCGGATAGCGGTCGCGTGCTGGCTCGCCCGCGGCGGCGGCTGCCTGCGCCTCCTTCTCCTTGTCCTCCGCCTTCGCCGGCACCGGGAACGTCTTCGACAGGTCGTCGCCGTACTGCACGGCGACCACGGTGGCCTTGCACAGCGGGCAGGACGGGTGGCGCTGCAGCAGCCAGCTCAGCAGGCAGAGAAAGTCAAAGTCGCGGTGGCCGCAGGGCCGCGCCGCGCACGGCTCCGACACTGCGTCCAAACAGATCACGCAGCGCGCCGCATCGGCGTCGTCCGCACTTTCTGGGGCTGTCGGAGCGGCATGAAGAGTAGCGTCTCCCTCGGCGGGCTCTGCGGCCCCGTCGCTCGTGACGGTCTCGGCGTTCTCCATGGCCCGGCTGTCTTCTGCAATGTCTGCGGAGCGCCGCTCTCTGCTCGGCAGGCCCTTCTCCGCGTCTGCGTCCATGGCGTCCAGTGCTGCGAATCCATGAATCAAAATACGGGCGTCATCGAGACATGTTGTCTGTTATCTGAGAGAAAAAGAGAACTGACTATCCTCTATCAGGCTTTTGTAGGTTATCTGCTTTAACTGTCAGTGGCGCACAAGAGGCTGCGCGAGGGGGGCAAAATACTGAAAGCCGCCGGCCGCTCTTGGTTTTTAGGCGTCCAAGCCAAAGCGCACTAGGCTTAAATCCGTGCGCTGTACGAGTACTTGTAAAAGAAGGTGTGCTGACGGAATCGGCTACAGTGGGGTCGGACCGCGCTGAATGAACGCGCTCTATCCACTACAGCACCCCCACCATCCTGAAAGATGGCCCCTGTCGACGCGTTAAATGCCCACGTCGCGTCATTCCGCGCTTTATGCTTAGAGGGAAAAAGGGCTCAAATCCCCTCTGGCTGGGCATTTATCTCAACCAACCTCTCACTACACGCATCTCCCTATACAAAGGTTGGAATTGTACTTTGCCTCTTCGTATGTGCAGGCAAATTACAGGATTTCCGTCAGGATGCTCGACACAGAAGAAAAGAAGGCCTACGAGGCCGAGGCAAAGAACCTGCGGCTGGCACTGAAGACGTGGGAGACGACCTGGGCACGCGAGCACGGGGGAGCAAAACCAAGCCGCGACGACATCAAACAGAATGCTGAGATTGGTAGGTTTGCAGATGATCATCCTCAATGGAACTCTCTCAGGCTTTTTTTTTTTTTTTTGGAGTGAGAGAAAAAGAGAGAAAGGTAGCTCTTCTAACGCTGAGCAGCCCAAAAATACACGGCCTACAACCGCGTCCGCGGTATCTTGTCCGGGAAGGTCGCGGTATCCGATGCGAAGAACGAAGTAGCGGCTAAGCATGGGTCGAGAAAGCACAGCCACGACGATGAGCGGCGAAAACGAAAACAGCCGCCGGCGGACCTGTCTGCACCGCACGCGCAGATGACAACGCCGTCGAAGCGGCTGCGGCCGACGCACCAGCCGCACAGAGGGGCAGCAGCCAGTACACCGGCCCGCAACGGCCACGATGCCGCCCTCACGCCGTCCACGGCGCGGAAGCTGTTCAGCCCTGTGGTGCCGACGTCGATTGGTCCGACGCCGCAGCGCGATGGCCGCGTCCTGGGCCTGTTCGACGTGCTGAACGACGACGAGGAAGAGGAGAAGCGGCGGCGGCGGCGGAGTAGTGCCGTGGCGGCGACGCCGTCGAAGCGTGCAGGTGAAGAAGACGACAAGGCCAGCACGGCGGCCGTGCCTTTTGCCCTTCTCGGGGCTACGCCGCGCAAGCAGACGCTGAACGTGGACGAAGACGACGACGACGACGAGAAGCATGGCCGCCGCCTGGGCCGCACGCCCATGTCCTCGGCTAAGCGGAATCTACTGGACCAGTTTACGGGGGGCCGGATCCTGACCGGGGCGGCGGCGGCAGGCGGCGCGCCGAGAAATAGTAGCAGCAGCGGCAGCGGCGCCCTGGGCACGACGCCGCTCAAGGTGCGCGACGCCAACGCTAACGCCCAGCAGCCAGAACCGCCCCTGGGTCTCACGACGCCGTCCAAGGCTGGCGCCGGACCCTCGCAGCCATTTGCTACGCCGGCGTTCCTGCGGCGCGTGCCGCCGGCGGCCACGCTGCCGCCCGTAGACGAGAACGGCGAGTTTCTGTCGCCGCCGGGTCGGCTGCGGCTGCCCCGCAAGCCGCTCGTGCGCGGGCTCAGCAGCGTGCTGGCCAGCCTGCGCAAGATGGAGGACGACCGCCTCGACGAGGAGCTGGACGTGCTGCGCGATTTGGAGCGCGACATGGACTACAACGGCCCGGCTACGAAGCGGACACCGCTCGGCGGTGGCAGCAAGCCGCTGGCAAAGGCCGACATACCGAGGGACGATGGAACGACTGCTGCTGCAGCAACTACTACTACTACTACTTCCGCCGGCACTACAGAAGCGGCGCCAGAGGTGGCGGACAGCCAGCTGGCCCGCGACCTGCCGCCGCCACCGCCGACTCGCCTCCTCGGTGGTTTCGACGACGAGGGCCTCTACGACAGCCCGCCCGAGGAGCAAGTGGACCGCAGCGGGCAGCCGCTGCGCGTGTTCAAGAAGAAGGGCCAGAAGCGCACGACGCGGCTGGTGCACATGCGGCCGACGCGGACGAAGCGGCCGGCACCGGGGGCGCTGGCAGAGAGCGGCGGCGAAACGGACGGGGAGGACGAAGAGGGCAGCGACGACGTGGTGCCAGAGACCCAGGCGGCCGCTGGGGGGGACGGCTATGCCGAAGAGGACATTGGTGGCTTTCTGTCGGGGTCCGAGTTTGGATCAGACGGGGAGGAACGCAAGGCTCCCTCGAAGAAGGCGCGAAAGAAGAAGGGCGCAAAGGCACAGGAAGGTGGCGATGGCAAAGACGAAGGCAGGGTCAAGAAGGCGGTGCGCAAGGTGAACGAGCTGGCTCACGCCAACTTCAAGCGGCTGAAGCTGCGCAACTATGGGGCGAAGGGCGGGCCGGGCTTCAAGAGTCGGTTCCGTCGGAGGCGGTAGAGGAGCCTTTTTTTTTTCTTTTTTTTTTTCTCTTAATGATGAACACTGGCAGAAAGGCGTATGGCTGGCATAAGATGCGATAGGAGACACAGGTTGGGTTTCGGTTACGACAGGATTGCATGCATATAGCAGAGAGCTTTTTACCACGCATCCCTGTATTTTTGTTTACCTAGACAAATACATCTGCCGATACTTTTTGTGCGGCAAATGGCAAATACTCAAGAAACGAGGAGCACGCTGATATTAATATTCAAGGCGGGATACCAGAGAATCCCATGTCACGCAAGTCCTCTCGACCGGCCACATCACAACAGATATCACAATATCACAATATAACAATAGCACGAGACCACAACAGAAGAGAACAGACAAGACAGAAACAAGAACCAGAATGGCGGGTACAGATGCATTTCTTGGCATGGTTGGATCTGCAAATGGCGGGATCTAAAGAGGGATGAGAGAGATGGATTACGGAGTAAATGCAATTTCCCGCGGAGCATTTCGTCAACATGATAGACGGCAAGGAGCAGAGATACATTGTATGTAGGAAGTGTACGCCGTATGTACGAGTAGTGGGTGCATACGCATGCGACGAGCGTATATGCTGGGATGCGCCAAAAGGTTGACGCGGTTGCTAGGTGCAACGGAGATGGAGGTAAGGGAAGAGCTAGATGAAGCCAGCGCAGTGGAGATGCTAAGATACGATATAATGCAAATAAGCGTGTCTAGGCGTATTCTGTACGGAGCAAGCGTAATATTAATACAGCGGACTGTCTTGGAGCCTGGACTTCGTTTATAACCACATAATTAAAAGGACCAAGCAAGTGGATGGACTATGGAGTACGTATGGATGCTGTAATTAAGCAGCAGCGAAGTGGTCCTCGGAAGTACTCCGCTGCCATCTTGCAAGCGGAAAGATACGAGAGAAGAGTGTTCGCCCGGATTAGCGCCCGAAGTGCGCGAGCGCGCCTTCCATTTTTAGAGTTTGCGCCATCGCTACGACTACGACTACATACATACAACTACTGCTTGTAATACTATCGTGTTGTTCCTGGCACTAACTAATACTTGTCCATTGTTCCTGCCTGTTGCTGCAGAAGTGGGGCAAGGGGCTAATTGGCTGGCCGAAGCAAGCTGGGCAAGAGGAACCTTCGGGGAGCTGGTGTGGGGCTCACCCTGGGAAGGCTAGACAGCGAGACGGCCAAACGACAGCCTATGGCTTTGTTTCCCAGCCAACCTGCCAACCCCCTCGATTTCTTATTGACATCACGGCAACCACCACCTCTGCGTCAGCCCCCTGCGCTAGGTGCGGGCATTATGACACTTGTGACGCCGCAAAAACCAGCAGGAGCAAAAAGGTCCAAGGTGCAACGGCTAGGCGACGGAGTAGGTACCACGGCAAGTACTTCTGCACCACATTGTAGCGTAAGAGTGACAAACATGAAACTAGTTCGTATTTTCAAAATGGCGCAGCAAGAACCAAAAGAACAATAAGAGTAAAAAAGAAAAGCAAGAGTGACTAGCTGCACATATGCATCCTGTCAATCCGGTCTGCCCCTTCTCTGCATTAGGTCCTGCCATTCCGTCTTTCTCTTTACTCCTCTCGTTCCCATTCTAGTCCTCAATCTTCTCTTCTCTCTCCTCTTCTTTTCTTCTTCTTTCACACCATCACAACAACAAAAAAAAAAGAAGAACCAACCATCGCCAGCTTTCTCCATTGACATACATCTCCTGTCAATCGAAACTAATTCTCCCAACCACCGCAAATACTGCGATCGGATCGACTAAATCTGTCTCTCTTTTTTACTATCTTCGCGCTCCTTTTCTTAACTCGGCTTAACCGTTCTCGATCTTTACATTCTGCTTTCAATCTCTTCTAGAACATCACAAAAGAAGAAAAGAAACTAAAATCGTGAATCCTAAGTCTCAAAGAATACTCTCTCTCTCACTCACTCTCACGCGCTTCATCTTTCTCCACATCTCTCTCTCTCTACCTCTCTCTCGCTCTGCCACATTGCCAGTGCCCTCTCTTGTGGATTCGTGTTACTGATTCTGTTTGGCGATTCGCATTCTGCTTCGCTCGACATTGATTGAAGTTCCAGACGTTGCAAAATACCTTCGCAGCCGCAGACCGTTGGCTTGCATTCCTGTCAACGAGGCGAGCCGAAGCGAGACATCATTCCAGTCGGACTGACGGCAATCCGCATTCCTTAGCTTTCTTTTCTTTCTCGTCTTCCCTGAGCCCGCCTCATCACGTCGAGGTCGGGATCGGGTCGTTGGTCTGAAGTTTTGCATCTTCTCATCGGCACCCTGTTCAGAGTGGAGCGGCAAAGCACGCCCCCAAACACCCGCATTCCAAAGCCGCGCGCACAAACCGACGCAACAGTCGTGTCGGGATGGCGCAAGGCTTTGTTCAGATCGGGTGGTACCGTGAGTAAACGGCCGCACTGTCGATAATTCTGAGTCCTCTCCCGCTAACCACACAAACTGCTTAGGATACATACCATTTCTGGGGTACCACCATGTGTTGATGATTCTGATTGCCGTAGCAATAATTTTATTATGTGAGTTCTCTCCCTGACGTGCCACCCGACTTTCGCCAGAGGGTCAGCCTGCTAACAGCTGCGTTCAGCGCTCCTTCTCGCTGGCTGTTCCTCCTCCAGTCCGCTCATTCCCGACATCTTCCTCCTCTCCCTCTACTATGAGCACTACCTTGCCGTTCCAGATACTGCCCAGGTCGACTACAATGTCAACACTGCCATCAGCAACATTGTCGGTGGCGCCCACTTGCAGGCGCGCGTCGGCTACTTTGGCATCTGCATCAACCCAGATGGCGGTGCCTGGCTGTGCTCGAACAACGCAACGGCCTTGGCCAACGAGATCAGCGTGGACCTGGATCCGCTGAATCTGATCTGGCTCGCGAGCCAGTTCAAAGATATGATTGTTTTCCCATATTTGATGTAAGCTCTACCCTCTGCTCCTCCCGTCCTGTGGCCTTCTCCAGCTTGTACCGTTTACTGACTAGTCTTCCAGAATTATTGCAATTATCTTCGCCTTCATTTGCTTTCTGCTTCTTGCCACATTCCCCGGGTGGCATGAAGAGGAGGACAGCGAAGGCTCTGAGCGCGAGGTCAAGCCTTTTCCCTCCCGCTTTGTGTCGCAGATTTCGCTGGCCATCATCTTCGTGGCCTCCATCTTCATCCTAGTTTCTGTGCTGTGGCAGCATACAGCGTCCGTAGCCGCTAGCATCATTGCACAAGACTTTGGCAACGGGAGCGTGCGGTCGGGTGTCGGCACCAGCGCCATGGTCATGGGCTGGTTTTCGTTTGCGCTGCTTATTGTCGTCACGATCGGACTGTTGGTGATGATATTGAGTATCAAGGTGCTAAACCAGCTAGCGGACTAGGAAGACGATGGCCCTGGTGCGACGCGAGACTCAACACACTGAGCGTCAGCAAACGAGCAGTTGGTTGACGATACCCACGACACTAACAGTCCGAGGCTGACACCGATAGCAACGACGACCACGACGACGATCACGACATGACACACCGACATCAGTCAGCGATATCGACTCGACAACGACCATTACCAGACGACTTTGATGAGCTGATGAGTTACCACGATGAGAACCCGCGGGGAGGGATAGACTTCTGTCCGTGTCTCGTTCTGCTAATTTTGCGGGATAAAAAAGGCAATGGCACATACGTCTCCATCGTGAAGCACCATCCGGTCATCAGAAAAGCCGCATGTTTTTTGGTCACAAACACATCAAATTTGAATTCGACACCACAACCAAATTATCCTATCTCTACTATCAACCAAATCTTTGTATGTACATAGAAGGGACACTATCTGTTTGCGATTTTAATTTGCCATCTTGGTTTTATTTTGATTTTTATATTGTGCTATTTTCTGGCGTTAGTACAAAAGAGAGCGCATTTCACAAATCTTGACTTTGGGGGTACAGCCTTGCTGCATGTGTGAGTGTTTTGTGTGGCGGAATTGGCGACGAACTATTAGTTGAGACAGGCAAAGCAAAATAATCGGAATTTGGAAATTTGCCAATTTGATGGGTCTTGTGTTTGTTTACCTCTCCCTTTTGGACTTCTTATTTCTGATTTTCAGGTCAGCTCACCGGCAAAATAACACAACGGACTGATATTGTAGATCGGCATACCTTCTATATAACCTGTTAAGGGGACTATTTTCTCAGATCTTAAAAATATGTGTCCAATTCTTGAAATTGTAAAGAACAAGAAGATTAGTAGATTCCTCTTATCTAACGTAGCACCTACATGTAAGATATATTAATATATACCATTTCGTTATTTTCTATAGCACAGAAGCAATTGAAATCTCTATTTATCATACCCATCCTCAATTTCACACAGAATTAAAAAAAAAAAAAAATTGACCTTGCCAATTAGAAGAGTTTCTTCAATTCTACGTAGAGTTCTCCGCAAGACCTGAGTTTACGATCTAACATCGTCTACCTCAGTAAAGAATTTGCTTTTTGCGAATATAGCAGTTGCCATTGGATTTTCACTTCTTTCGTTTCCTTTTCTTTTTAGCATATAGCAATTGCAAATTCTTTGCGGAAAGAACTGTCTTGATTACTTTGGGTTTCTTCGTCATCTCAAAATACAGGCTGATCTTACTAACAGTCGTTTATATGATTGAAAAATTTCCGTCTTTCAATTACTGCTGCTCGAATTGCCAACTTCTTCTCCTTGTGTTATGTCTCGATTCAGCACTTTCCTATAAAGTAGTATTGTGTCACTCCGTTGCCTTCGGTTCCAACCTTCAGCAAAATACAGCAATGATCCGCCAAACAAAGCTACTATCATACGCGAAGTCGTAGACTCAATCTTCCTCGCTAACCTCGCTCTCGGGTGCTATCGTAAACCCATCATCCAACCCGGCGTCCAACCCGGCGTCCAACCCGTGGGGCCACCCGTCCCACCCGGCGTCCAACCCGGTGTCTAACCCGGTGTCTAACCCGGCGTCCAACCCGGCGTTCAAGTCTATCTCCAAGTCGGTCTCCAGCTCAGCATCTCCTTCACTTCTTCGAATTCTTCCCATAGCGCTTCTTCCACCTCTTCGATCCAATATACCTTCTCCTAGATGGGGGACTTCCTCGCCGAAGCTCTCTGATAGATCTAATGTAGACTTTCGCACCCTAGGGGGGACTAAGATACTACCCTCTGCATGATACACCTTGTTATGCTTATCTAAGTCTTGTTGCCGTCGAAAGCCGATCTTGCCTATGGCGCATTTTGGTTTGTCACAAAACAGCCGCTTGATGTGGAGCATTTCATGCGAGTCCCGCATTGATTCGGTGCGAAACCCAACAGATGCGCCTGTGCAAGGCTTATAACGACATCGGAAAGCTTGATCTGTATACTGACTCTGAAAATCACGTAGCTTTTCCTCTGGTATATTCGCTACGTTGGTGGCAGACAATAGTGAGCCCACACAACTGTCAAATTGGGATGATATCTCACTCAACAGTGTCGGGTCCTGTTGTCTGACAAGGATTTCGAATTCTAGAACTGGTCAGCCCTATCAATTTATTCATACTACGGGAGTGCATGAGGAGGTAGATATGCATGTACAACGATCTGACAACGGGATAATCTAGCTGCTGAGAGTGCTGATAAAATATAACTTGCCTTCACCAGTCCTTGTCGACTGCGCTTTACACACTTCTCGGAAGGCAAGAATCGAGGCACAAAGAGGGCGGATTGCAAGATGCGATACCGCAGCAAGACGAACATCTACGGAAGGCTGGGGAGGAATCTCAACATTAACGGCCCTATCAAGTCTTTGTGCTACTTCCTCGTGAAAGGAATAAAAGCTAGATGTCAAATTGCCCATCTGTGAGTCCGGCATTATACCACTAGCCGTTGCGCAATCGAGGAGATGCTCAAGCCAAAATTCAGCTGCGTAAGGAAGCAATGCATGCGAGCCATCAAGCACATGAAGAAGCTTGTTCATATAACTAGTGTCAGGATTGACAAGCACTAGGCTCTCTTTAAGCACTGCCACACAGGAGAATGCAATTGTGCTATGCCACTTGCCTATTGACTGTTCAATCTTGGTAGTGAAATATCTGTGACAACTTGTCAGCCGTGATTTGACTAGGTTTGTGCCGGCGGCGGGAAGTCAGCAGATCATACTCCTGTGCTGTGAAATGAATCAATGCGATGCTACCATCTTGCAACTCTTCTACCAGGGGCTTGCACTTGTCGACGGCACTCCTATCGAGCATACTCCATCTATCCAGAACTGGCGTCTCGGGAGTAATTCTCAGGCCATGGAGAATCTCGTGCCGCTTGAGTGGTCTCCTTGCCAACGCTACCCAGGCGAGCGTTCCCACGATCTTCTCGGTTTGTTTTTCTGCCTTCTGTCCACAAAGGATCTTTAGTACCAGGTTGTACAGCTCGGAAAGCTCTTGTGGCATGGTCATGATTGCGTCATGGAGTTCCGCAATGCTATCTACTTCGGATATAGAGTCGAGCACAAGTTTCGCCCAAAGAAACATCCCTAAAATCGTCAGCTATTAATCATCAGCGGATGGGCATATTGGCCAGTACGAACCATCAGATTTTTCGACGATAATTTGCGTTATGTCATCAATCGTGCCAGTGCCAGCCCCCAAGGATGGCTTCTCGTCAATGAGGTCTTGTATTTTGCTCTTGGCGAAACCTCGTATTGTATTTCTGACGAACTTGCTTTCTTCAGAAAGTGATATACGGGCTAGGCGTTTCGCCTTTTTCTGAAGGGAACGGCCAATTTCTGGTACATCACGGCTGCAAATCAGCAGTTTGCAGTTCGACTGTGAAGTTACGGATACGAGCTGTGCCAAGTAATCAATGATAAACTTTTGCTCTGATACTTCACATTCGTCAAGGCCATCGATGACAATCCGACATGGAGAAACCCCTTGGAGCAACCCCGGCTTGTCAGATGAACCTGCAAGCATTGTACGGAGGATCTTCAAGGAAGGCTCTCGGCATTTCTCTACAAAGTTGGTGAATACGACGGCAGTTAGCTCCGGGTTGACGTCGATCAGCTTCAGAACAATGGCTTTCAGGATCTTTGACGCTGAAGCTTGTTCGTGATATTTGCAGAAGTAAGAAACAATCGTAATGTCTGGGTCCTGTAACGACTCGAGAAGACTGGCACAAATAACGCTTTTTCCTAGAGCAGAGGCTGTGTGTCAGAGAAGGCGTCTCTCGGTAAGAACATGCTAAGACTTGCCTGCGCCCGGCTTCCCAAGAAGCCATATCACAGGGACTGCCGCGTCTACTTGTAGCCATGACTTGATTGTCTCATGTTCGAGAATCCAGTCGCAGCTGCCTACAATACAGTCTCGTAATAGCCGTTCACACTCATCAGCTTGTGATACATGGGCGAGGGCGAGCCAAGATATGACCGAGGACCGTTGCCGATAAAGCCTTTCTTTTTCTTTTTCGGCCGCATCAGCGGCTACTCTGTTCCTCCACTGCTTGGCTTCTACGATGTCGATGGTAGCGGCCTCCTGGGTTATCAAGTCGCTATGGCGAGCCATGCTTGAGAGGATCGAGTCAAAACGAATGTCAAAGTTTGCCCATGTCGTCATGAAGAAGTTCTTCCAAGCTATGCGAGAATCAGTATCTGGTGTACGAGCGGTGTCGTTGGTAGATCTCACACTTTCTCTTCACAAACTTATAGGCCCGCCTATGAAATTCGAGCACGTCAGCATAATAGAGTGCCAGCTTGGTGAGCAGTGTTGGGTGGTTCTCAAAGGCGCTGGCTAGTCGATCAAGGCGCGGAAGCGTCTCTGCAATCCTGTCATATGCCTCAAGAAGCTTGTCGAAGGCCAGCATGTGGTCCGACGTGACCTGTCGGTGTCAACATATCTCAACCTCGCTTCTAATATTATGCTTGCAGCACGTACCTGCAACATCAACTTGATCGGTGCCTGTCGCGAATTATTAGCCGTGGCTTACTGTAGAGGCTAGAAATCGCCAGGTCGGCTCACCCAAATCCATGGCAAGTAAGGGCTGAGTCCATTGCTAAGAACTTCGATAGCCCCGGAGTACTTTTGCAAGCCCTGTACAAAACGGTGCAGTTTAACTAAATTCCTGTTCTCTCGTCTTTGCCGAAGGCCTTGCTGAATTACGCGCATTGCTCTGACAACATCGTCGACCTTAGTTTTTTGGATTTGGTCCTGGTCTTCGCGGGTCACTATGTCTTTGAACCTTTCGACAGCCTCGGTGATCAATACTGACGCCGACGCCTGAGCAGCACCTAAACCTGTACTCTGGTTTTCCATGGCTGAGGGCTACTAAGATCGATTGTGCATACCCTTCGAAATTGGTTCCATTTGGGAAAGGGCTACGCCATCTAGAGCTCTGTTGGGTGCAAAGGAGAAGAGGCTGAGACAGGAGTGTAATGCATTCTCCACAACTGCACTGACAACCGCGGGGCGATTCAGCCTTCCTGTGCATTAACATATTCAGCCCTCCAATATACACCAAGTTAAAAGGTGGCGGTGACTAGAATGTCCGGGGAGCTGACGGTGCGCCTGGTTGCACACCAACAGGCTCAAGGCGCTTACGCCCGACACTACAGAGCAGATTTCATTGGCACATGTTCTCAGGAAGAAAGTCTTCGTGCCGCTACCAACCTTTGCTCCAAATTGCAGAGATGATCTCGCCGAGTTTGAAAACTATCACTTCTGAAGCTCAATGGCAAATGAGCCTCGTGTAAAGCGTCTACGGTGTGAGGGCCCGCGGCACCTCTCTGAAAGAAATTTGTCCTCCCCATTTGATAATCAGCAACCGATACCTAGTACGCCGCCTGGAAATAAAACCTTGTTGGCTGGTCTCGATAATGCGGCTCGCGATGCTCAGGGTTTGGGCTACCTGCAATCCCTAGACGGAGATACCGGGATAGTTTGTTATGGAATGGCAAGTCGACACTTTTACCTGATCACTACCTTAATGCTATCTACTAATAGTCGGCTTATACCTGCTAGCTTGAGAGACTTCCCATTATCGGCGTTACGACCGCAGCTGTCATTGACAACCTCACCTTTTCCCGTGCTCATCTCGCAGAAGACAGACTTGTACGGAGAATATCCGATGATGCTTGCATTGGAAACTTGGACGATACTGCTGCCAAGGCATTATCAAACGTGGCCAAAGAAGAGAAGGTGCAGATCCAGCTGATGGCGAGCTCAACGTCAGACGAAGGCTTAAGGAGAAACAAGAACCGGATTGTCGCCTTCGCTTCTGCCATTATATATGGACCAGAAGACCTAGCTGATGAAGTGGGCGATTTCTTGGACAAGTGCAAATACAATCTGCAAGATCCCTTCGGTTGCCAGCACAATGTACCATACACCAACCCTCACTGCCTGGCTAATCTCTTTGAAGACTCTGTCATGACCTTCGATCTACAGCAGCCGAAAGAGATTGGAGCAAAATTCTCTTTGTCGGCGTCGTTGAAAGCGCTTGAGACAGAGGGGGACCTACCAGAATACGACCAGCCAGTTGCACTGAAATCTGTGCTCCGTCGGTATGTGGACTGGTGGACTGTGGATGCTTTCTTTCCGTCGTTTCTTTGGTTTTGGGTCAAAGCTGATAACTGCCGCCAGTCACCAGAAGCAGGCTCTGTGGTTCTTCTTGAACCGTGAAGCCAGTCATCATGAAAGCCATGCCTGGCAGCCAAAAAAATTGGAAAATGGCTCTATGTTGTAAGTTGAGATTGTTGTATTTTTCCAAGGATATTGGCTCATCATTTCAGCTATATCAACAGCATTACTGGTACATCTCAAGATGTATCGCCGCCAATATGGAGCGGTGGTATCCTTGCGGATGAAATGGGCCTCGGCAAGACGTTGCAAATGATCTCTCTTATCGCAGCTGGAAAGGAACTCCAGGAGTCGTGCGAATGGCGACAGCAAAAGCCGGAAAGATCCTCAACCTGTCTTTCGTTCACTGCAAAAACAACACTTATTGTCGCGCCCGTCAATGGTAAGACTCTCGCTTATCGAAACTTCTTTGGCAGGCCTTTAGCTGACACTGAGTGCCTCACCAGTGCTATCCGTCTGGGAGTTCCAGCTTAAGAGGTATGTCTTACAGTCTCCCTGTCTCTCGCATCGAAAGCCCTATCTCATGCCATTCCAGTCATCTACATAGCGGCAAGCTATCCTGGATGAAGTACCATGGTAGAAACAAATCCTTGCACAATTCAGCGCTCTCCTGCCCTGACATTGTGCTCACCACGTATCAGACTGTCCAGTCTGAATTCAAGAGGCGGGCAAAATCGAGTAGCTCTCTTTTTGACTATGATTGGCGCAGGATTATACTGGACGAAGGTTTGTGAGGAGTCATTTTGCTCAGCATGACATGGTTTTCACCGCTTACTGACGATGCCGTATTTACAGCTCACATAGTGCGGAACAAGACCGGAACATCGACGGCTATTGCATCACTCAAAGCTGTCTCGCGCTGGGCAGTGACAGGAACTCCAATACAAAACAGCCTTCTGGACATTGCAGGTCTATTGCGTTTCTTGCATTTTTCGCCGTACGATAACGCAAGGACGTTCGACAATGACATCGTCGAATTCTTCTATCGAAATGACATCTCGGAAGGAACAAGAAGGCTGAAAGCGCTCTGCAATCCCATCATGCTCCGCCGCTCTAAGGAGGTGATTGTCCTCCCTCCCAGGAAGGAACTTGTGCGGACCGTATGTTTCTCTAAAGAAGAAGAATGGGAATACCAAAGAATTGAAATGGAATTCCAGACCTCGCTGGATGATTATTCTAGCCAAATCTCAGGAACCCCGACACAGCTGAGCAAAATCCAGCTGATCAACAAGCTGCGCATATTTTGCAACCTAGGACTAGGTTTAAATCCTAGTACCCCCACCCCGGTCGACACCCAGATACGCACAACGACGGACCCTGAGACGGATTCTGCTGCAACGATCGCGGCGTCTGATATTGCTTTAGGAGGAGGTGTTTGTGCCGGATGTCAACAGATAGCTGGTACTCTCGATATGGAGAAATTCTCAGACAACGTTGTGCAGGCTTATTATTCGCAATGTTGCCAGGTGTACTGTAGTAGCTGCGCCGCTCTACACAACTACGAAGCAGCGGCAGGTTGTACATGCGTAGGAAGGTCTCCCTGCCCGCTGCAGGCTATTTCCTCGGGCTTGGTGCAGAAAGCCATAGAGGGACAGTGCACACCGAACCAGGTCGTTCATGGCATTTTCTCCAGTAAGGTTCATGCCTTGGTTGAAGAGGTTCTAGCTAGCTTGCCAGAAAAGAGGTACGTTTAAAGTTGGAAATCGGGATGCTGTCAGAACTGGACCTGGCTGTTGACTCCATAACAGTGTCGTCCTCTCGTTTTGGGTTACCAGCTTGCTCATGGCTGAACGTGCGCTTGAGGCTGCAGGGATCTCATGCGTTCGAATTGACAGTTCAGTCCCCTCGGCAGCTAGAGAGATGATTTTGAGACAGTTTCGTACAGATGATAACATCAAGGTCATACTGATAACAGTCTCTATTGGTGGAGTTGGGTATGTAAATATGATGGATGTTTGCGACATGCTCCCATTACCCAAAATACTAACATCTAGCAGGCTTGACCTCACGATTGCATCTCGACTTCATCTCCTTGAACCGCAATGGAACCCTGCAGTCGAGGACCAAGCCCTTGCTCGAATCCACAGAATGGGGCAGAAAAACTCTGTAATTATCATGCGCTATATCATGTCTGGTTCGATAGAAGAGGTATGTTTTACTCGCTAAGTTTAAATAAACTAGATCACGTACTATTTTGAAACAGAAACATAGGCTTATTTTCGTATCTCCTATAGTCAGTCGCTGCTGCGAAAATGAATAAGCGTCTTTTGGCTGATCTCCTTCTCAAGAATGAAGGAAAGGCCACCGACAGTCACGATCCGTGTGTTGAAAGCTAATAATGACAACTATAAGAAGGCTGGACAGTTTAGATTTTGCGCGATTAGGTATATAGCTGCAGCCACCGAAAACATTATTCTCCTACGATATTTGCTCTGAAGTGCAGTATATAAACAACTTACAATGAAGACATTGCATCGGTAAATTGCCCAGTACTGTGCTTTCAATGCTGCCAAAGTGATGTAACGCAGATAGAAATCGTCATTATACGCCATCGCCATACTTCCAGCTTCTCCTGTCAACGTCGTACTCCAGAGATTAATCCCCAAGCTTCCTGAAGACCTTCCTCCACCACTTCCTTATACAATCGAGGCCATATAAACCCTTCCAACCTTGCCTTGGTGTTGTGCCAGTACTCGGGATAGTATCCTGAAGTCTCCCAGTCAACGATCTCGGTCACTTTCCAGTTGTCACTTCCATCTGACTTGATGACCCGATCCTACTGTTTGGTGGACAGCCATGCCCACTTGGCAGAGCCCGACCAGAGACTGTTTTTGCACGGCCCGTTCGGAGGCAGTGGTATTCGACCGCCGAATGATATGCTGGAAATATCTGAAGTTTAGGAGCCAATTTCTGACGATGGCGATACGTTGGTCTCTGTGGCCGCGACTTGAGGGGTATCCCATTTCTGGTGGATGGTTAATTATTTAAAGTTGTGACACTCGGAAGGAGGGCAATAAAACAATATATCCTTGTTGTAATATCTACTCTGTTATTCAATTAGAAGGGCCGAGACAATTCCGTATGCTGTTGGCAGACGAAATTCTAATTATACAAAAACTTTGGTGCACGCAGCGTATCGCCTGTGGCAGCCGGTTGAACTGCTCTTTAACGATATCCTCTATCCGCCTCTTACTGCACTGGTCTCAATGCACAAGTGCATCTTTTCAGTGTTGGGGGTATCGTTCTAAAAACATTTGAACAGGCAATTTATTTTGCCTGTTGCTCTGATGCTATGAAGGAGCTCTTCTTTTTTCCTTCATTCTTATGTCTTGCCCACCGTGTGTGCTGGACTGGATGGTGCCCTTTCGCCAAGATTCGATCCCAGCTGTAAATTTCTTATAATTATGCTGCAGCTCTCATCCCAACCATAGCGATATATATCCTGGATCCAGCAGACAGTGCCATCTATTGTGCATATGGGGGGGCAGCATTGCATACACACAATGTGACATCATTGTGCACACGTTAGGCAATGCTTTTCTTTGTTGCTTTGGGTTGTTCGTTTTAGTTTTGCGTATTTCTTCCTCTTTCTTACTTTATGACGGCCGCTTGAACGGATGCGCCTCCGTGTTGAGCACGTAGTCGTCTAGGCTGATCACATCTGGCGTTGTGAAGAGGAGGTAGAAGTACTTGAGCGTCTCAGCGAACCAGAAGCTCTCCATGTTGTCCAGCTGGTTCGGGTCCTCGTCTGCCAGGGCCGCCACGTTGCCCACGGCGCTGTGTCCGAATTCGGTTCGTGTCGCCTTGATCACGGACTCGAACATGCGCCAGCCCTTCTCCTGCCACTTCTTGTCACCCGAGATGCGATACATGTACCACACCGACTCGATGGCCTCGGGGCTAGATAAAAATGGTTAGCAGGTTAAGATTCTCTGAGGAAAGAAGAGCACAAATCAGGGCAATAAAGGACCTACCGAAGAATGTATCGCCTGTCGTTTATGGTGACAAAGCCCGGTGGAAGACGGTCCCGTTCGATACGCGACTGCACGTATTCTTCGTGCGTCTCTGGGCGAATCGGCTCGGGCGGAATGGTGGGGTCAACGATTGGCTGCTGAGGAACTTCCGGAGGAACGTGCTTCAGGTGGCTGTCGGATGATAACGGCGGAATTTCGCCGCCGCTGGGAGCGGTAGCCTCGGCCGCGGCAACCCTGCCTTCGGCCCCTTTGCCGCCCATGCCGTTCAGGTCTAGGTCGCTCTCGAGAGCCTTGACTTTCCGCTCGATGACGGCATCCTCTTCGGTTGCCAAGTCTCGCTTGTTGAGAGTCGAAGGCGAGGAGGCCGGCAGCGAAGAAGCCGGCAGCGAGGAAGCAGCCGGGGCTGAGGAATTGTTGACGAGCTGCGCAGTCGCAGCTGCCTGGCTGGCGCGCTCGTCTTCTTGCCGGCGCAGCTCCTGCAGACGCAGTGCCTCTTGCTTCTTGGCCTGCCAATCTTTCACGTTCTGGTTGTACTGGATCATCTGCTCTGCGCGCCAGCTCTCGCTGGGGTCGAGCTTAGAGTGCCATGCCGTCTCGTTCCACGGGCAGGACTTGGGGTCGGCGCAAGCCATGATCGACGACCCTTCAGGCATGATGCCCGTGGGCATGATCTCGTACGCCCAGACGCAGCCGTCTGTGAGCTTTGCGCCGACCTCGATGTCCTCGGGACGGTCAAAAATGCGGCCGCCCATGGCGAACATGCCGCCCAGGAAACAGGTCAAGTGAGTAATCTCGTAGGTGTAAATAAGATCCTTGTCCGTCCCGTCGCGGCTGCTCACCTTGGCCGAAAACAGGATCTCCCGTGTCTCATCCTGAATCATGGGACGATAGAGCAGGTATTTCTTAACGGCGTCGGACACCTTCTCGTGCATGGTCTTGTACTTTGGAACCAAGCCACCCAGAAGAAGATAATTCTACAAACATTAGCACAGTGCTACATCGATGGAGGAAATAGTCACTTCGGGTATGACTTACTTTTGGGAAATACTCATAGGTGGAGTCTTGGCTTCCACCCATGCTGTATGAGTCCATGCCATAGCCACCCGAGGTGAGATTCATCGGGATGCATTCGAACCGGGCAGACTGGCCATCTGCATTTACCGGAATTTGGTCCTGGTTCCGAGCCCTGGATGGAACCGGAATAGGGACCGATAGACGGCCGCCATTCGGCATGACAAGATTCGATGACTGAGCTTCTTCGGTGCTAGGATTCGACTCGGCTGTCACCGCGGCAGCAGAAGCAGCAGAGTCGACCGCAGTGTCGTCCGTATACGGCGGTAGCGGTGGCGGGATGGCGGCGCGCTTACCGAGGGGTGCAGACTCGCCGGCTACGTCGCGTTTTGTGACCTTGTGGAACTCGCCGGTGGAGGGCTTGTCGGGGTCGGTAGCCTCATTGACGCGGAACTCGAGATCGGGGGGCATTGTCTTGGCCAGCTTGACCTTCTCTTCGGCCTGCATCGGGGCGGGCTTAGGCTGTATTGGCTGGTAGCCGACGGGCTCGGCTTCGGTGTCGTTCGCAGCAGCAGCCTGCGACTGGGCTGCCTTGCTGGCATTGGCCAGCTGCTGAAGGGCGGCCGTCGACCGGTTGCATCCGGACGCGTCGACCTGCTCGGGGAAGATGCCTGGCAAGGCGGTGCCGCGGTTCTGCCAGTCTTCAAATGCGTCGACGATGCGCGCAATGGCATCGTAGTACTTGTTGTGGCCGGTGAGCTGGGCGAGGCGCGTGAACTCCATGGTCATGGAGCCCAGTTCGGCGACGCTGACGCTGGTCGAGGCGCGGCTGGGCTGGGTGGTAAATGCGGGCTTCCAGCTGTAGTAGAGGATCGGCATGCGGTTGGGCGTGTCGAAAACGCCCATGAGGATCTCGGCAAGCTCTACAGCTTTGCTCAGCAAGGCGGGGTAGTTGCCCGAGGCGCCACCGCTGATGTCGTAGGCGGCAATGAGTCCGCCCAGGTAGCGGATAATTGTCTCGAAGACGGGGATTTGGTCGCGGAAGGGTGTTGTGGTAAAGTCGATCTGCTTGACCGCCTCATACGCCTCGTCAAATTCTTCGTGTAGGCCCATGATCCAGAGGGTGTCGAGGGCGTCGACCAGAGATGCCGCCCAGCCACAGAAGGGGTCGCGAAAGCCCTTGGTGACGGGGGCCAACTCATCGTGCGTCCAGGCATACGTGCGGTAGCCGGACCAGGCGTGCAGCATCTCATTGCGGACGGCGGTCAAGCGCGTCTCCCGGGTCTCGCGAGCGGCGTCTGATTCTTCCTCAAACTTATGCTGGATGCGTGGAATGGGCTTAGGGGAACCTGTGGGCATCATAATGAGAGACTCTTCTAGTATGGGGAAGTGCTCTTGCATCTTCATCCAGTGAATGGTGCTGGTGGAGTAAAAAGCCTTGGTGGCTTTCGTTGCGTCGGGAAGTGCTGGTGCAGCCGTCTCCGGTAAACTACCCAGCTTTGAATCTGCGTCGACGCCATCGTTGGCATTTGCATAATTTCCTTGCCCGGAAGCGGGTGTCGGCAGCTTGCTCTGGGGTGTTGCAGCCGCCGAGTGCGCGCGAAAGGCTCCTGTCGGTATGCCGTAGGAGCCTTGAACCTCGAGGCTTGTGCGCAGCTGGGGGATTCGGATAGACTGCTCTCTCGCAGCAGCAGCTTTCTCAGCTGCCTTGAGACTCTCGACATCGGCGGTGTCCTCGTAGGGACTATTAGCGGCTCCGCCTGCAGCGGCGCCGGCGCTGCTGCTGTGGCCCGATTCTGGTCTCGACTTGGTCTGGGGTGGTTTGTAGCCCCGGTAGATGGTGGTGGCCGGGCGGTCCCATTGAGAGTTATTGGATAAGCGGAAGAGGAGGAAGAGGATAATGGCGGCGCTTATGACGAAAACGCGGTACCTTCTGAACCGGAACATTGCGCTGGATGGGGTGTTCTGCGCACCGGAAGGCGTTTAAAGAAGTGTGTTGATGTGCGAAGCCTTTCAGCTACCTGAACAAAACGTCCCAGCCGCAGCAATACCCTCCTGTCCTCCAAACTGAAGAAAGAAAAAGCAGAGAGATTCCCGAAAAAGACGCCCCCCCTCAAAATAAAGACAGCCCCAAAGAATATGGGGGGAAAAAGCCCTAGTCGCAAACAGCCGCACAAGCACTCTTACAACGTCATCGACACTCTCGAGATCTGCTTCTCTGCAATGCAAAAGCAAAGAAGTAGCCCGAAGTGCTGGGGAACGCACGCCCGGGGCGCGACTCCGAAACTCGAATCCGGCGTTTGAAAATGGTCGCGTGCGTGGTGGACGGATGCAGGTGTTCTCTAAAATGCTCTGCCCTGAGAGATGGTTTAATGCACCCCTGCTAAGTGGAGCTAGGAACGAGCGAGATGTTGGGGTGACAGCGGCAGCAAGAATGGGTAAGGATGGGCGGAGGCCAAACAAACAAAGACTGAGAAGAAACCGCAGTACCAGAAAATAAGGTCGCAGAGAATACGTCTAGAAAAACAATGCTCCGAAAAAGAAGAGCAATTTTTTCAAAGCAGTGAAGCAAAAGGAAAACGGCAAGAGAAAGAAGAAAGCCCAAGAGAACACAGTAAGCGGCCCAAATCTAAAGAGTCCAAAAAAGCCCGCCGGAACGAAAAGGACCCTTGGACGGGAGAGCCTCTTGCTGCTTTTTTTTCCTTTCCTTCCTCGTCTCGTCCTCCTTTTTTTCCCTTCGTTTTGACGTCTATCGGCGGGTGATGTGCGCCGGCATAGTGTGTCGTTTGAAAAGGGTGGATTATACTAGGTTGTAAAGTAGCAATAAGGGAAAACAAGGTTTTAGGTGGTGTAGGGGAGAGCCGTTTTTGCCGGGAGCGGAGAACGGAACAGATGCAGGGTACGCCTCAGGTACGTGTATTGTATAGCTAGTATGGCAGAGATAAGACGAGCGACACGAGACGATATGCTGAAAATGACAGCGGGAATGAAATTGGAGGTGCAGAAAAGAAGACGAATGGGAAAATGAGAGAAGAGCGTAAAGAGTTGGTGAGATGTCGTGGAATGAAAGAGCCTCCCGAATAGCGCGTGTCTTGGCTCACAATTGGCGCGCGTTGCTGGCTGTTGCACGTCGTCCTGCGTATATCATAGACAAAAGGTGGCGCCTATCGTGTACCCAGGTGTGCTTTAGTAGGCTGGGGAAGGAGCGGCGGTTAAGAAGTGAGGTATGCCTCCTTCGCTGTATAGACGAAAGAGGAAAGCAGAGGAAGGAACAATGGGGTATTTTGGCGCGAAGTGAGAGAAGGGAAAAGAGGCGAAGAAGGAGCGACAGCAAAAAAGGAAGAAGAGAAGGGAAGCAGGAACAGAGAGAAAAAAAGAAACGAGGAAAGAAGAGAAGGTAAGAAGAACAAGACTGCCATTATTGAACGGATCCACGAGAAAAGCCAAGCCCGGAAAGGGGGCGTCTTTGCTGTTCTCTTTGCTCTTCGCGGTCGTGACATTTTGCCAAGAACTACATACTGTTTTATCTGAGTCGCCTTCTGGTCTCTCTCTACTCTCATTTTCCTGCAGAGGGTCTCGTTCTCATTCCCTTGCTCCCAATGAACTTCCCCCCCTTCGGCTTGTCTAAGCATATATTGAACCCAAAAAAGCCAAGACTTTTCGGTCCCTCTAGGCCGCCCACAGGAACAGCCAAAAAGAGCGTCTCGCCCCCTCCCTGGTCCTCTCTAAAATGCGCCCCGTGTCTTGGCAGTCCTCTCAAGTGCAGGATATCTTCTGCGTGAATCTCGATAGTAAGAAAACGTGTTGGTTTGCATAGCTCTAGTCGTACGCGCATAGATGCAATGCCTACACGTGTAGAGCCTAGGCGGGCAAGACTGGAAGACCGAACTGCTTGGATGTAGTCAAGAAAAGAGCAAAATTATGGCTACGAAAAAGTATGGCCTGAGACATTGAGATGTCAGCTTAGCTCTCCCTGAAGTGCTATGCGCATGTCTGACCATTTAAAAGGAATGGGGCTTGGTTCATTCAACAGCCACCCAATGCTCACTCGCACTGGAACAAAGCACCGTGGAACTGAGACGGCCTAACCTAGAAATAGGGAGGAAAAACAAAAGAGAAACTTGGCAGTTGGAGGAGGGGGAGAGAAGGGAGATCAAGTATGCCACTAATTGCTGTACAGGTGGCGGGAAGGACGATAGAAAATGCTTGGATCGGCCAAATGACATACTGCGCACAGCAGATACGGCAGCAAGAGTCGAAATAAAGTTTTTCTGAGATATGGCGTTGAGAACACACCCACCTTTTCTGCTAGCCCACAATTGGGACCGAACGGAAACACCTGGCAGCGGCGGCGTAGAAGGAAACAAAAAGAGAGCCAAAGAGAACGCAGCTAATGTTAAGACCAACCTTTTCTTTCGAGAATTGAAGGGGCGGTCAGTGGCGCGTTCTCACTGTGATGACAGTGTGAAAATAAGTCGTTTCTTTTGCTCCGGAGCAATGCGTTGTGTCTTGCATGTCGCATGCTTACCGGAGAGTTTGTTTTTATCTTTGCCATTTTATTAGATTATGAACCAGAGAATACGAGAGAGTGAGAGTGTGGAGAAGCTGGGCGATTGGCTCCGCTGTGAGAAACGCCGCATATTGTGCGAGCTCTCTGATGCGTGTCGGTTGTTTCCAGTGTAGCGGCAGTTGTACGGAGTATTTAGCATTGTACTCTGTTGCCGTAGATTGGAATGGCAATGACTCTCGAATTTTGAGCGTACTCGCCTTGCGAAATGTATATATTCTGCATCGCGCACATGCATACATATAATCAGAAACAAAATTAAAACCCAACTTCCCACCGGCTACAAAGCAAGGCGTAGAAAAGACCTTCTTTCTTCCAGCGCGAACCAACGGCTGGGGTTCACCAAATCTCGTCTAGCTGTTGGCGCTACTGTTGCAGCGAGCTAAGATTGCTAGATTAAAAATAGGACAGCCCCATCCTAGTCGCGACAGAACGTAGCCGAGTTCCGTCCAGTGACAGGGGAGCAAGCTAAACCCCTGCTGCTCGGTCCGGCCGGGAAACGAAACGAAAGATTGAGGTTATCCGTCCATTTGGGAAAGACAGATGTGTCGCCTATGATCCTTCTCGAGCTCTACGGAGTGCAGCCTCGAGAGATGCAGAAACAGTTGATCCGGTTCGCAGCTAGAGCGGAAATGCATAAGACATGGTCGAGACAAATATTGCCTCTGGAGCAATGCTGCGCTATGGGCTATACAAGTCTCACGCATTGTCCAGATTTGCTCCCTACATACAGGTACTTGCTATTGTTTATCTCTCCATAAACACCCACATGTAGCAGGGTCGTTCCTGGAAGCAGGAGAGATCATCTCCTGAATATCCAAGATGCCAACACGCCGAATCACATATTTACTTCATATAGCAGAGAGGGAAGCTCAATACCTTTTCCTTTTTTTATTTCCAGCGCCGCGCTTGCCGAAATCCCAATGTATCTCTTCTCTAGTATACCATACATAGAAACTTGTGGCCTGCGTAACTCGTATCCAGAAATTCCTTCCCTCCTAGCCTCGCTATCTGCTTTCCAACATTAAGACTAAGTCCGCCATGTCCAAAATCTCCAATAAGTAGATTTGTGCGCGCTATCGTTGCCCAGGCACATCAATTATTTCGTCTCGAAAGCGTATCGATCTTGGCATACAGTGCTGTCTGCGTAAAATCGTAGTCCGGATCCAAGTTGCAGAACGGGTGCTGCGACAGTAGCTGGCTCGCCGTAGGCCGTTCCATGGGGTTGCTATATACAAGTTAGTACGAACTTGGAAAAAAAAAGGCGAAAAAGGCATTTAGATACGGAAGAGACGAGGGGAAAAAAAAGGGCAACGTACACTGTGAAGCAGTCCAGCATGAAACCGATGGCAGACGGCGAGATGGTCCCGCGCACGTCGTCGGGGATCGGTGGCGTCTCGCCCTGCGCGATCTTATAGATGGCACCGACCGTCTCTTCCTGGGACCAGGGCCGCCGGCCCGCGAACATCTCCAGGACGACGCAGCCCACGGCCCAGATATCGACCTTGGCAGAGTAGCCCTCGTCCTGCGGGCGGATCACCTCGGGCGCCATCCAGAACACGCTGCCCTGCATCGAATTCGTGCGGTCGTTGCCGTAGATATTGTCCGTCTTCTTGCTGATACCAAAGTCGGAGATCTTGGCCGTGCCATCCACGTCTAGCAGGATGTTGTCGGCCTTCAGGTCGCGGTGCAGGATGCCTTCGCGGTGCAGGTAGGCCAGGCCCGACAGCGTCTGCCGCGTCAGGCTGGCCACCACGGGCTCCTCAAACTTGCCGTGGCGGCGCAGGCACGAGCCGATGCTGCCACCGGAGATGTACTCCAGGAAGATGCTGATGCTTGTCTCCTTTCGTTCGCAACCCAGGTACTGCACGATGTTGACGTGGTCCAGGTGCTGCATGGTCTCGATCTCCTGGTTGAGCGACGCTACCAGCTCGCGCACCCGGTTCTTGTCGTTCTGCGCCACCAGCTTTGGTGGCACCTCCACCTCCTTCACCGCCAAGAACTCACCCGTCGTCGCGTTCATGCCCAGGTACACCCGGCCATACGTGCCCTTGCCAATCAGTTGGCCCTTGAACCACCGGAAGGTCGTCTGCCGCTTGGGGATGCCGTTGTTGCCGGAATTTCCGCTGCCGCTGCCGCCGGCCACATCTTGCAGAGGCGGAAGCTGCGGTACCACAATGGAGCCGCGCTCTCGGTCGGGCCGCACCTGCACGATGCTGGCGCCGAACATCTTGGTCGACTTGCGCCGCACGATCGCCGAGTTCACCGGTACCCGACGCGGCATGCCGGGCTGGGGATGCTGCGGCTGTTGCGGCTGCGGCTGTTGCTGCTGTATCTGTGCCAGCTGCATTTGCGTGTACCGCTTGCTCGCTTCGTGCGCGCCGCGCGCCACTTCACGGATTGATTTCATGCGACCCAGCCCACCAGACCGCCGCAGACTGCGCTGTGCCACCGACGAGACGGAAGTAGGACGGTCTAGCGCCTTGAGCGTCGACTCGTCGGAGCCCAGCGTGTCGTTCTCGTTATACAGAGACGACGAGGTTGTACCCGTGCCGCTCGCAGAAGCCTTTGCTGCTCTGGAAGCTGCCACAGCCGCCACAGCAGCGTCTGCCGGCGACCGGGACTCTGGTGGCACGCTGGGCCCAGCACTGCCCCGGAGACCGCCGGCGGATGCGGACTCATCTGGCTCGGCAACTTCCGCTATGGGCGACGGAGGGAATTCGGATTCAACAACGCCCTCTTCGAGGACTGGCTGGTCGACATCCAGGTTCGGGAAGAAATCCTCGAGGTTGTTGATAAGGGCGTCCGTCGGCGGACGGTTGGCCCAGACGTCACGCTCTACAAAGGACTTGCGGCGGCTTAGTTTGCTGTCGTCAGTCGTAGCCGATGCGGAGGACTTCCAGCCGCTGTCCGAATCTGGCGTTCCAGGCGTCCGTCTACCGGAGTCTGCACGCGTAGAATCGTTGTCGTTCAAGTCTGACCCCTGTGCACTGCCGCCACCGCCGTTGCTTCCGTGGCGCGGGGCAGTCGCCGAGACGGGCGACGTAAACGCCACGGACAGCGTCTTGCGAGAGCGTCGTGTTTCGACGGTCAAGTTTGGTCGCTTGCCAGCGGCGCCGCTCGCGCCTTGGTTGGCTGTGTTCGCCGCCGCCGCCGCCGCTGCCTTGGATGAAGTCGTGGCCGCAGCGGCAGCTACTGCTGCGGCAACCGTGCTCTTGGTGATGTTGTTGGAATTGGGGTTGCGTGAGGCCAGCGGAACAGCAAACAGGCCATCATCAGAGTCGTCGTCTGAATCGTCATTGACAGAAAGTCGCGTGGGGTTCGCCAGTGCTTGAGGAAGCCCAATACGAGGTGGCCCTCTGTCGCGTGCGAAGCTGACGTCCGTGTCCCGGAAGTCAAGATCTGGCTGCGCTTGGTTTCGGAGCTGAGATGGGGCAGGCTCGATTCGAGCAAAGTTAGCACTTGGCCGCGAGTTGGGACTGAGGTCGCCCGGTGACGGCGCACGCGCCGGCATTCTGAACGCTGCAAAGGCGTTAGTAGGAGAAACTTTCAATAACCAGTGACTTTCTTGTACCAACATAGAACAGGATACTCACCTCGAAGCGAATCTTGGTTGCTATAGTTGCCATTGTTGGAGCTGCTCATGGTGCTTGAATTGAGAGGCGCCGAGGCCACGCGGTTTGGTGAAACTCCGCGCGACGAAGGGTGGCCGAGACCACCGAGACCCTGGCCCATACCAACCAAAGCGGATGCAAAGGCGCTCGGCGGCTTACTGGCGGGCGCGTCTCCGCTAGGTCCCACGCCGCCACCACTGGGAGCACCAGCCATTGTAGGGCGTTTCCGGCCGCCCTTTTCGGACATTTCCTGCGGCGACTCGTTGGTCGTCGGCAGCGCGGGCCGCCGGTTGCTGGGATAACTATCGACGCTGCCCTGGGAGAGGCGCATGCGGTCGCCCGTGCGCTTGCTGAGGGAGTTTGCCTTGATGAGCGTGGCGGACGGGTCACCGGGTGGCGCAGGAGCGCGGCGCTGGGGCAAGAGCTTGTCGATGTTCTTGTCTTCAAAAGGCGAGATGCGCGGCTGATCGAAATCGACGTTTCGGCCGACAATCCCGTAAGGAGCCCCCTCTTGCGACGTAGAAGGGCTGTGATGATTGTCTTTCAGGTTGGCTTGCCTGCGCTTGGCCAAGTAGGCCTGGCCCTTGCGCTCCATCTCGGCGCGGTAATGACCGGCTGTGGTGTCCGGGTCGACCTGCTGCTGTGGCTTACCTCCATCGCCGCTCATGCCTGCGCCTCCTGCCGAGCCCTCGCGGACCGCGTGGTCGATTGACACAGAAGTGCTGTTCTGTCTCGACGTCGGCGGAGACGAGCTCGATCTTGGCCGAGGCACGCCGTTCAGGGCATCGTAGGCATCCTTGTCGACCGCTGTGCCGTATGGCAGGTAGGACGGGGACAGCTGCGAGCGAGATGGAAGAGTGCGCGGCTGCACAAAAATCTTTAGCGTACCAGCATTGTCTGCCTTGAGTTTCTTGGTAGTCAAAAGCTTCGCATCATCTAGCGGTGCTTCATGCTTGAACTGGCCCAACTCTGTTAGAAACATGACAGCGCCATCAGAGTCGGGCAGGCCTAGGTTGATACAGATGAGTTGGCGCAAGTCGGAGGCGCTGTCCACATCAGTCACGTCAATCATGCGGTAGTTCCAGTAATCGGCCGTGGCCAAAACATAGGTGCGGGATGACATAAAAGATGAGGCAGATCTGCCGTAAAATGAGGATGACCCGGTGCTGAAGTCGTGGCTGGTGGCAAAGCTCGAGCTAGGACGGTCTAGAGATAGGTCGCTCGCGTTGCCGGGGCGGCTGCTAAGGGTGGATGACGACTTGTTTGTGACAATAGGGCTGGTTGGAGATTCGAGGCCGTCAGGAGAAGGGAAATTGTTGTCATCCTTCTTCTTCTTCCGATTCCAGAAGGACCGGAGAGACTTGGCGTCTTTGGCGCTGTTTGGCGGGTCGGTCCCGGCCGAGCGATCGCCAGAGTCATGAGAAGGGGGGCGTCCATTCGCGCCAGGTACGGCCGCATTGCGGCCCGCCGTGACCATCTCGCCGATGTTCATCCCCTGGCGCAGCATCTGGCTTGCCTCCGCAGGCAGGCCAGAACCATATATGGCAGCATTGGATGAGATTGAGTCGGTGCTGTTCCTTGAGCGGTGGCCGAACCGGGTGGTATGGGGGGACGCGGAGAGGTTAGGTGTGGAGGGCCCATAGAAGTTGTTGGATCCTGGGATCGGGCTGCCGGCTGGGCTCTCTCTGCCGAGACCAGCGTCGCTGGTGCTGGGGCTGTGGCGGTTGCCTCCGTCGACGTCGAGAGCCTTGAAAATTGAGCGGTGGCCGCCGTCGACTGACGTAGTGCTGGCGTTGTTCGGACCGGAACCGGCAGTTGCATTACTGCTTCCGGCACTATTCAGCGAAGGAGGCAAGCTCGGAGCTCTCATCGTCTGTGAGATGCGCCGAGCTGAAAACCCAGGACCGGGGGCTTTGATCGGGGTCTGCATTTATTGCGTTAGCTTCTCAACAGAAAAGTCTTCTCTACTTCGTACACACGTATGTCACGCGTCAATTCACTTCACGCTCTTGTGGTATAGAACAATGCTTACATTAGGCGAATCGCTGGAATCGGCTCCCGCGCTGGGCAGGTTGTGGCTAGTAGTCGTTGCATTGGACTCCTTCCGAGTATGAGACGTAGCGAACTTGGATGGTTCGATGGCGCGGCCGCTGACAATGCTCCGGATCAAGTGGCGCATGCGCCGGCCCTCTTCGCGGTCCTTGGACGGATCCCACTTCTCGCTAGGCTGGCCCGTTCTGTCGATCCACAGCTGCCTGAGCTTGGGATAGACCTGCTGGTGCATCAGGCTGAAGTTGCCGCGGCCACCGTGCGCGCTGCCCAGCTCAAGGAAGGGCGAACCGTAGAGATGCAAGGTGTTGAACGCCTCCTGCCAGTCCAGCGGGAATTGGTTCTGCTGCAGCCACGACTGTACGCGGTCGTTCGGCCACTGTGCCGCCAGCTCAGGCGGGATGCCGCGCGAGCTCGCCGGGTTGCTGGTCGTGGACACGCCAGGGCCAGGCAGGCCAGCGGCAGCACCATAGGCGGCGTTGTACCGACCGGGGTAGTCGTCAGCGGGTGTGCCCGCCTGGCTGCTCGTCGTGGCGGCCGCGGCAGCAGCGGCGGCCGCGATCGCAGCGTTGGTGCTCTCGTGGCTCGTGCTAAGACCACCTGCTGACATTTGCTGCGACCACTGTGTCAGCGACGTGGCAGCTGAATATGGCGTCCCGTCGTCAGCTATGCCGCCTAAACCTGGAATACCAACGCCCTCGCCGTATGTGTCGCCTTGGGGAATGTAAGTGGCCGACATCTGATCGTTCTGTGGGGGCGGCGGCGGTAGCGAAACAGTCTGGCCTGGCATGGTGCCGACGGCGGCGTGCAGCATGGGATTGTACGTTGCGTGCTGTTGACTGGCGGCAGCGTTTGCAGCCAGGCCCGGTTGGAGAGGCGGCGGCGGCGGCGGTGGAAAGCCACCACGGCCGTCGTACATGCGCCCCCAAGAGCCGTGCCATGGAGCTTGCTGGCCGATGGCGCTGCCCGGCGGTGGGACCGACGGCGGTGGTGGGAGGGTGCCTGGGCCGAGGACGGCTCCTGGGGCGTTGGGATACCGCAATGGAGGAGGAGGCGGGGGAGGGATGACCATGCCGTTGGCAAGCTGGGGAACAGGCGGCGACATGGGCGGCGGCGGCGGCGGCGGCATCTGGTAGGGCCGCGAGGGATCCCTCTGGGTGTTTTGATACATGGCGGCGTTTGTAGACGGAGAAGGAGATGGGCAAGAGTGAGTTCGAGAAAGTAGACGCAAGTGAGGCTGCGCCTAAGAAAGGCGAGGTAGGCGCATACAGCCTCGAGGTGGAGTGGCTGTAGTTGTTGCCACTGTATCGTCACTGTTTATCTTGACGATGTGTCGGAAGGTCTGTGGAGGATGAGAGGTTCTCGGCAACCGAGCAAGGGGGGAAAGCGGGCCGTTGGTCGTTGGGCTGGCTGTTGAAGAATATGCGATTGTGTGGCAGGGCGGAGAGAGACGCCGATACAGCTGAAGAAGAAGGGGGGGAGGTGGTGAGTGGGCAGATGGGCGGAACAGGTGCAATCGCTTTATTCGCTTGCTTCTCTGAAAGGAGAGGAAATGCGGAAAATGCAGCAAATAGTAACAGAGATAAACGACAATGTGTTTCAAAACACGGCAGGGGAGCAAGAGAGTCCGTGAGCGGCTATCCTCTCCTCGTCGTTTGTAGTGCGACAGAACGCACTGAAATCACGAGGATCAGCGGTTGAGGAGCATGGTATTGGATGGAGGTAGTGGGGAGAGAGACATGGAATGACAGCAGACGGATTGGGCAGATAGAGGTCAGCGACGAAAAGGCGGATGAAGTCGAGGAGAGAAAGAAATTGAGGTCGAAAACCGTTATCGTCGTCGTTAAGCGTTAAGACGAGCAGAGCGACAATGGTGGAGGGAAAGCAGGACGACGAGAAGCGACGATGGATATGCTCTCACACACACATGGGGAAGGCACGGGGGGAGGCAGAAAATACACTATACATGTACGGAGTAAGATACGTGACTGAGGACTTTGGTGAGCAAAAACAGAAGGAACACTCGAAAAAAAAAAAGGGTCTTCAGGGAAGGCGCACACGAAGAGTGGAGGAAGGAGCGGCTGGCAAGCGGTAGTGGAGGTTGGCGTGGTTTTGGATGGGCGGCGGGCGGATCGGTGGGTGGAGTGTCTTGTTTTAGCGGGCTAGTGGTTGTGGTACAGCATGGTGTGTAGCATGGTGGAGCGCCGTATGTACCTTTTCTATAGACTACCGGTAGAGAAAATACAACTAAGTTGGAGGATTCTGTCCGGCGTTGCAGTGTGCGAGACGGGACAAAACCCGCTAATCAGTATCACGAAAACCACAGTACGTAGCACATACCCTCCACATAACCGTGGAAACCAAAAAGAAAAAATCGATAGAGCCTGAGACACACCACCACGAGCGTCAGAATCGGGGGACGTGACCCGGATCTGCCAGTGCTTGTATATATCGTACACAGGGACAGGGGGGATGCATCGTGTCTTAAAACTCCGTATTACATAGCACATTAGGAACAAGGCACGTCAATCCTAACAGGGCCAATCAGCACTGGGATACGCCCTCTGCTTTTCCTCCTCTCATCTTCCAGGTACAAGTATATTATTTTTGACATGCCCATACGACAGGGATTGATAGCACGCTATTGTCCTCGTATGCAAGATATGTCCACATAGTTTATGATACTCGGGTTGTGTTGGACGGCACTGTCGCCCAAAAGAGGTTGGCATTGCCCAGTTCGGCTCATTGTCTAGTCGCGCAAAAAAAAAAAAAAAAAAAAAAAAAAAAAGGAAAAAAAAAACGACACGTTCTGTGCAGTGTCCAAGGAGGGAAAGCGAACGCAAGAAGACTGCCAGAAGAGGTTGACGGGAGAAAGAGGCACAACCCTCTTGCTATAGGGGAAAAGGCGAAAGCACGAAGCCGCGTCAGAAGATGTACAAGCCTACGTATGCGCTCGGAGAGGCAGATCACACTGCAGTCTGCACGAAGTCGTCTTCTGCCTCTGTATTTTGTATCCTGCTGCAGGCCTGGACCAATGCCGCCAGCAGCTCGCCTAGCGAGTGTGCCAAAAAAAGACAGCCCTCCTTGGTGTCTGGTGCTGCGCGGTTTGCGTTAGTGCGCTGCAGGATGCTATAAAAAAACACACCCACTAACAGGCGCTACACCGCATACGGATATGCTCCACGGCGATCGAGCTTCCTAGTCTTGTCGGCTTCGCCAAGCACACCGAAAGGGCAGAGGCACAAAGTACCCAGCCAACCATCTTTGCAGCAGGGACAGGCCACGGCAGCGCACGGCAGCTCAAGGCAGCCCACTGCAGCCCCTGCTTTGACTGGTCGACGAAGCGCCCGGAAAATTACGCTGTTAGCGGAAAAGTGAGCAAAAAAGAGTGCCTGAGACGGTGCATGTGTCGCTTGATCGGCACGAGAGCAGCTCTGGACTGTTGGTCTGCAGGTCTGTTGGATTCAATATTGCAGAAAAATAGAGAGGAGAGCGGCAATATGACAGACAAAATATTTAACCTTTTTTTTTGTGCCAACCTGGATTGGCTGTGGTAGTCTCATCCCGCGTATGGTGGTCAGAGCCGGGGTTGCGCTGGCGGCAATTTTGGAGAGAAGCTTGTCTCTCGACATAACCCGATGAATTAACACGACGGCTAGCAACAGAGGCACGGCTCTGCTCCTATAGCGGGAAGCCAGGATGAAAAGCCAGAAAGGCAGGCCAACCAAATTGGTGACAACTGTGGTTGCTCGGATGGACGGGGGAGTTCTGCTTGGGATGAAAGGTAAAGTATATTACAAGGGGCCTACGATCGGTATGAAAGGTTAATCTAAGATCTGCTATTGGAAAGAGAAAAGAAAAAGAAGAAGAAAAGAGCAGAACAAGAAAGACCGGGAACGAAACCCAAACGCCAGAGAGTGCCGCGCGGCATGCAAACATCCAAGAAGAGAACGCTGACGATGACAAGAACAAGAAGGAAAAAAGAACAAAAAATAGCAGCAAGGACATGTACGAAAAAAAAAAAAATACGCAGTCTCTATTTCACTTCCTCTCCTTTCTTCTGCTCTCCTCGCCCTGTTCTCCTCTCCCACCCCACCCACTCACTCCCTCCCCCCTTACATGACGCTGCAGCTCGACCCAGCCCAGTTGCTGAGCTGGTCGTAGTAGCCGTCGCCCTCGTCGCTGACGCCCTCGACGTAGTTGTGCTTGCGCACGAGGCCGGTGACGCGCAGCGTGTGCTCGCCGGGGCCGTGCCACCAGCGCAGGCGCTGCAGCAGCACCGTCTCGGACTCGTCCCAGGCGATCTCCCAGCGGCCGCCGCTGACCTCGACGTCGACGCCGTCCTCGGGGAAGTGGTACGCCGGCAGCCACACGACCGTGGGCACGGCCAGCAGGCCCTTCTCGGGCGGGTCCTGCTGCGCGAGCGCCAGGTCCGGGTGGTGCCGCGCGGGGTCCGCCTCCTGCGCCGCCCGCGCCAGCTTGGCCTCGTCCGCAACGCCGTCCACCGTCAGCGCAAACGTGCACCGCTTGAGGTCGAAGCCGTACTGCCGGATGGCGCCGGCCGCCGCGATGGGCGCCGGCCGCACGTACGCCTCGGCGGCGCGGAACCCGGGCGCGCTGGTCAGCTCGGGCGACCCGGCCGCTGCCGTCCCGCGGCCGGCGTCGCTGCTGCTGCTGCTGGTGCTGCTGCCCTCACCACCGTTCCTGCTACCGACGGGCTGCGACGAGATCGACGGCTGCGTCAGCACCCGCTTGAGGTTGGCCGGGTTGACCGAGTCGTCCTGGTCAATGTCGTCGCGCGACGGCCGCGGCGCCCCGCCCGGCGGCGCGGCCACCGCCGTCGACGCCGTCGAGTCGGCCGTCGTCAGCGGCTTGCGCGTGCTGACGGCAGCGGACGTCGCCGTCACGACGCGGCCCAGCTCGGCGCTGGTCTGCGGCAGCTGCGACACCGGCAGCGGCGTGTCGTCGAGCGACGCGATGGACAGGTCCTCGCCGTTCCACTGGTCGCCGCGGTCGTGGTCGTTCTGTCGTCTCTGTCAGCTAGGCTGCCCTCTCAAACGATGTTCTTGCTTGCAGCCGCGGAACTCACCTTGGTCATGTACAGCCACAGCGCGTAGCCGTCCATCGGGGCGCCCTCGACGGCAAAGTGGTTGGCGTCCATGGCGGCGGACTGGCTCGAGTAGTCGCCCGTCTTGTAGGCGTGCTTGTCGTCCATGTCGTAGGGGATGCCGAACTCGGTCAGCACGCAGGGGTGGCGGCCCAGGCGGTCCAGCCCCTCCTGGCGGATGGCGGCCAGCTGGTCGCGGAAGCAGTTGCGGATGGCCGTCTCGCCGACGCGGATGGCGAAAGCCGGGTGCAGATAGCGCCCGCGCAGCACGCCCAGCACGTCGACGTTCCAGGTGCGGTTCCACTTCTTCATCATCAGCGTGATGCCGTCGTAAAAGTGCGGCGCGTACACCAGGCGCGGGTCGTCGCCGTCGGGGGTGCCGCGGATCAGCGGCGGCAGCTCCATGGTGGCGCCCTGCAGCAGCACGATGGCGTCCGGGTGGTAGCGCCGCACGGTGTCGCGGTAGCGGCGGAAGTAGTCCATAAAGTACGTGTCGGAGAAGCACGGGTAATCGATGGTCTCGCCGGTGCGCGGGTTCTTGGCAAAGTAGTCCTTGCGCAGCAGCTCGTCCGTGTCCGGGTTCCATACGCCGTGCTGGGCCCACAGACACGTGCCCAGCGCCCAGCCCGGGTCGCGCTTGTAGCCGTAGCGCGAGTCGTCGTAGCCGGCCGGCAGCCACGCCACCTCGCCGTGCGGGTCCACCAGCACGCGGCCCGACTTGACCGGGCCCAGCCCGCCCATCTCCCACGTGTCCACCTCGCACGGCCGCCCCATGCCCGTCAGCATCGCCTGCCAGATGGTCGGGCACGTCCCCTTCTTGAGCTCCTGCTCCTTGGGGATGACGCTGATGTCCTGGTAGCCGATCATGCCCTTGTTGGGCTCGTTGAGGCTCTCCCAGCCGAACACGACGTCGTTCTCAATGTCGCCCGCCTCCTGGATGCGCCGCGCCAGGTGGGCGATGGCCCCGATAAAGTGGTCCTGCAGGTAGTCCTGGATGTTCTTGCCGTCGATGATGCACTTGGGCGCAAAGTCGCGGCCGGCGAAGAACAGCGTGAACATGGTGGCCGCCGCCAGCCGGAGGTAGTTGGTCGACCAGATCATCTTGGGGAAGTTGTCGTTGTCGCCGTAGGTGTTGTGCACGATGGCCGCCTCGGTTGACGAGAAGCTCTGCGGGTTGAGGCCGCAGGCGTAGAGCGTCCACATCGGGGCGCCGGAGCCGCCGCAGAACCGGGACCACTGACTGCGTTAGCAGATTGAAGTACACCAAATCAAAACCAAAAAAGAAAGAAAAAAGCATGGTGCCGGTCAGACATACCACATCCTGATGTGGGTCCATAAAGACGTAGAAACCGTACTCCTTGGCAATCCGCAAGATGTAGATGGTGTGCTGAATCCACTCCTCGTCGTACTTGCCCGGGCCGGCAGCCTCGATGGCCTCCCAGGTGAACACATAGCGAATTGTGTTGTAGCCCATCTTTTTTAACCGTGAAAAATGCAGATGTGCGTCTTCTTTTGGAAACGGCCGCTGGTGGAAGTTGGTGTTGTCGCCGTCGTAGAAGTCATCGGCGATATGTGACGGCATCTCTGGGTTGCTCGGGTACTTGGCATCGCCGGCCACGTTGATACCGCGCAGGACGACCTGCCGGCCGAGCCCATCCTTGAACACCCCATCCTCTATGAAGAGACGAAGAGGTGCCATAGCCGGAGTCGACTAGGAGTGCGAGAAGCAGGTGGATATGATCGGCGGAGACTGAGAGTCGCACAAATAGTGGAACATAGAAAGGCTATCGCTCAGAACCTAAGCAAAAACAGCACCAGTAGTCCTAGGGGAGAGGGGGGGGAGAGAGCCTTGATCTGAAAGGCACTTTAATTCTCAACAGAACGAACGAAGCTTGGGAGAATATATGAGGAAGTCGAGCATCTGGACTGTTTCATGGGTCACGAGAAAGGCGGAAATGGCAAAAGGGGGGAGAGCGGATAGAAGACAAAGCAGGACCCCTATCTCGAGAAACTCTTCCTTTATTATATGTGTACCGGATCAGGAACGAGACGAGAGATAAGAACAAAGGACGAAGATGGCTGTCGGAGCGGGTAAATGTCGGTTGGACTATTCTTGGGCACCGAAGAGGAGGTGAAGATTGAAGAATGACGATAGACGATACGGCGCAGTACCTAAGAAGCAGTGTCGCCGCAAGCACAGTCGCTCGGTTGAGTACGAGTACGACGTATGCGCCAGTTTAGTGCGTGGCAACGGCCTGCCGACCCATCCCCTAGCGCTATTCTTGCAGACTTTCAGCGCCATAGTCAGCTGGTTGGCAGCCAGAAACAGCCCTGTCCTGGCTTATCCGAAGATTTTCCGCGTGCGGATAGTGCGATGAAATAGTGGAATAGTGGATCTGCATGAGCCTAGCACTGTCCATTGGCACAGTTATCCACTGTACTATGCACGGAGCAGCTCTCATTAGCTCCTTTTAGCTGCCATTAAATAGTTCTGTTACGTGATTCGCCGCCCGCTACAGAAACGGCTTTACGCGTCGACGCGTCTTCTGAGATAGATTCGGTGGGTTTTCACAACCAACGACATAACCCAGTGGCGTACATAGTTGCAGAGGGGTGCTGTATGCGATCCTGCTGCTTGTCTCGACAGTACTGAAAGAGCTTCTATTCTTTTCCAGCGTACACACAAGACACAATGCCGCACTCTGTGTCATCACAACCTTCATCGCCCTCACAGCAGCTTCAAGCTGCTATGGAGGAGGACCCGGCACCGGTCGTTGAGGCCAGCAACGGAGACGACAGTCAAGAGAATGGCAACATCGATGGCAAGGCCGACCGCTCTAGTCCACCGGCACCGGCTGCCGAGGCAGACGTGGATATGGATGTAGAGATGGCCGACGGCGGCGAGGCGCTGCCGGAGCCACCAGCGAAGAAGGAAACCGCCGAGGTCAGCCTGGATGAGCTGTTTGCCGACGACGACGCAGACGACGACGACGACGACGAGTTCCCAAGTTCTCTCCCAGCACAGAACGGCGCAGAAGCCGGCACCGATGTGCTCTCCCTCCAGGCGTCCGACGAGGGCGTCATGCGCACCTTCTACCAGCGCCTGTTTCCCTGGCGGTATCTCTTCCAGTGGCTCAACCACAGCCCCACGTCGACGTCCGACTTTGCCCACCGCGAGTTTGCCTTTACGCTGCAGAACGATGCATATCTGCGGTACCAGTCGTTTCCCACGGCTGATCTGTGTGTCTCCCCCTTTCCCTTCTCTCTTCTTTCGTTTTTCTCTTGATGTGCAGCCCGCTGACCGCTGCCCTGCAGCCTTCGCAAGGACGTCCTCCGCCTGATGCCGTCCCGTTTCGAGATCGGGCCCGTATACACGGCCAATCCGCGCGACCGCAAGACGCTCGCCAACACGTCGGCCTTTAAGCCGCTGGCCAAGGAGCTGTGCTTCGATATCGATCTGACAGACTACGACGACATCCGCACGTGCTGCGACAAGGCCAACATCTGCGGGCGCTGCTGGCAGTTCATCACCATGGCCATCGCCGTCGTGGACGCGGCGCTGCGCGACGACTTTGGCTTCCGCCACATCCTGTGGGTGTACTCGGGGCGGCGCGGCGCGCACGCGTGGGTGTGCGACAAGGCGGCGCGCCGGCTCGACGACCAGCGCCGCCGCGCCATCGCCGGCTACCTCGAGGTGCTGCGCGGCGGCAGCCAGGGCGGGAAAAAAGTCAACGTGCGGCGCCCGCTGCACCCGCACCTGGCGCGCAGCCTGGCCGCGCTGCGCGCCCACTTCCAGGCGGACGTGCTCGAGGGCCAGGACCCCTGGGGCACGCCCGAGCGCGCCGAGAAGCTGCTGGCCCTGCTGCCCGACAAGAGCCTGGCCGACGCCCTGCGCCGCAAGTGGGACGCGTCGCCGGGCCGCCCGTCGACGGCCAAGTGGGCCGACATCGACGCCGTCGCCAAGACGGGCGCCGTCAAGGGCCTCGACCTCAAGGCCCTGCTCGAGGCCAAGCAGGACATCGTGCTCGAGTACACCTACCCGCGCCTCGACATCGAGGTCAGCAAGAAGCTCAACCATCTGCTCAAGAGCCCCTTTGTCGTCCACCCGGGCACCGGCCGCGTCTGCGTGCCCATCGACACCCGCCGCCTCGACGCCTTTGACCCGCTCGGCGTCCCCACCGTCCAGAGCCTGCTGCAGGAGATCGACGCCTGGCAGGCCGACAAGGGCGCCGACAAGGGCGACGCACCCGGTGGCGGCGAGCAGCCCGACGCCGACGAGAAGAAGCTGCAGGACTGGGAGAAGACGAGCCTCAAGCCGTACATTGAGCAGTTCCGGTCGTTTGTGCTAGCGCTCATGCGCGACGAGAAGGACGCCACCGTCAAGCGGGAGCGGGAGGAGAGCAGCGCGATGGAATTCTAAATTTGGGCATGTTTCTAATGGGGGTTGTCTGATCCTTTTTTTTTTTTTGTTCAACTGCGAATCATGGGAAGAATGTTGTAATGTGTTACACCTGGATGATACTTTTTTGTACAAAATGAGGATAACGGAGCCATGAGCAAATTACAGCAACGCATGCATTTTCCTAGTTTTCTCTTACTTTTTTATTATCCTTCTTCTAGTCCTATGCGAGCACCTTCTCCAGGTCCACCATGCTCAGGCTGACCTGGTTCGACGTGCTCGGCGGCAGCTTGCCCGCGCCCATGACGAGCAGCCGCGCCGGGTCGCCGCGCAGGACCCGCAGGTGCCGCGAGTACGCCGCCAGCTGCGGCACGCTGTGCATGGTCCACCCCGCCGGGTCGCCCAGCGCCGTGTTTGCAAAGACCTGGGCGTGGCTCATGGCGCTGACTAGCAGAGTGCCGTTTTTGGCATCCCCGCCGCCTCTGGCGTAGGGCGTCCACGTCACGTACGGCGAGCTCGTCGGCTTCGTGCGACCCGCCGCCAGGGGCACGTCCCGCGCCGCGCCGAACGCGCGGGGGTCGTCGGCGATGCGGTAGTACACCTGGAACCCCGGGCTGCCGCCGTACTCGTACGTCATCAGGTAGCGGCCGTCGGGCAGCGCCGCGACCGTTGTCATGCCGGGGCGCGCCTTGTAGTCGGCCTGGGCGACGTCGTCTACCGGCGGGTCCCAGGCCAGCAGGTCCGACGTGGTCTGGTGGCACAGCTTCTGCCCGTGCTTGGGGTCCCGCTGGTCCGAGTAGTAGAGGATCAGCTGGGTCTTGTAGTAGCTGGGGGAGAATTAGCAGCTTGCGGGGTGGCGCACGCAAGGCACGGGAAAGAGAGAAAGCGCGCGCTGGGGGGGGGTCTCACAGAAGGAACGGCTCCCACACCGGCGTCTGGCCGTTGTCCGGACGAGCCTTGCCGCCGGACGCCACGCTGCTGACAAACTGCCACGTCAAGCCCTTGTCCGTGCTGGCGTACACGTCGATGCGCGTGCGGCTGAGGTCCGTCGGAATGCTATTCCCTGCACAGAGAACAGTGCCAGCTTTGAACGTGCCAACATCGGCAGGCAGCTCATACAGAAAGGGCTGGTATCGCAGGCCCCATGCCGTCGGCGTCTGGTCCGTTACTCGCGAGACTTCTGTCCAGGTGGTGCCGTTGTCTGTGGACCGGTAGATGGGGAAGTACACAACAGGCGGTTCTGGTGAGTAGTTCTCCCAGGTCGCCAGCAGGGTGCCGTCGCTCAGCTCGACGGTCCGAGGATACAGCACGCGGGGATCAACGAAGTTCGTTGGAGGCGCATATATGACCTTGTTAGAAAACGTGGCTACCGGCGAGGAAGCGTCTAATCCCGGAGGCTCTCCACTGATGGCATTGGCCGCCGCGACACCGAGGAAACAGAGAGTAAGAGCCCACATGATTTTTATTGACATTTGGTCACCGGCCCTCTTGTTTTCCTCCGTTCGATCTTCCGACTATACTGAGTTAAATAAATCATCGCGATGGAGGGACAGCCGAATATAACCTCAAGTAGTAATTTAGAGTTTATCGACATATAATTAAAGATAGTTTAGCCTAGGATAGCCAAGAAACTCTTCACATATAACGCCCCAAAGACGATAGTCTTAGCCGCCATTTTATAAGATAACCTACGGCTTCAGGATCCGTCTTCCGGGTCTTGGCCGCAAGAGATTGCTTAAACTGGTTCTTGAATGGATGTATGATACCCGTAATTCCTTTATATTTCTGCACCAAATCTTAAGATTTGAATCTTTTAGAATTTTTATTGCCTCTATGTTCTTACAGCTTTTTGTTATTTAATTTTTGTGATGGCCTTGGAGTCTAGACATCAGAAGACATGACTTTGTCGCCTCCAGCTGTCTCTGTGCCAATTGTCTCCTCGCCGTTTTCTATGTCCATGTTGGTATCGCCTTTCTCGTCGCCTTTGTCGTTGCCACCAGCTTCCTTCTTCTCAGTCTCCTCCCGTAGATGACCCCCTTTCCGCTTCGGGATCACCAGTGAGAAGGCCGTAGCCCAATCGCCCGTCTCGAGCCAATTGAGCATAATCTCAACGACGTGGTTCGTCGTGAGCACTTGCCGGCTCGCCATCACCATGTACTCGCCGATGGGCAACTTGGCCGTGCGGATGCCGCGCTCCTGTGCCCTCTTGTAGCACAGGCCCTTTTCGCGGTTCTTGTCGACGATGCCGCCAATAACATAGCTCGTGTACGGCTCGAGGCGGCTGAGGGTTGTGGGCGAGTCGGACGTCAGGTACACGACAGAGGGGTTCTCTGCCGAAGGAGCTGTAGCTGTGGTATGTGCTGCATCTGCTGCATCTGTGGCATCCGCGGTGGCAGACGCATCTGCGCTTCCATCCTCTGGTGGGTTGCTGTCCTTTTTATCCTCTAGAACATCTACAACGGTGCCTCCATGCGGGCCGCGCATGTCCTTCTCGGCCTGCTGTGCCGCAGCCATGAAGTCGTCCTCGAGGAAGTACACATGGTTCCAGCGCTTGTGTTGGTTCGCCAGCAGCGTCTCGTATCGCGACCGCAGCTTGCCGCCCCAGGAGCTGACGTAGATGCGCGTGTTCCGCGCTGCCGTGCGGTTGGCCGAGTACGAGCGGGTGATCTGGCTCGACAGCGAGATCAGCTCCGTCTCGCGCATATACGTCTCAAAGGCGCAGTCCAAGATGAGGCTGACCGGCACGAGCACGTGCTCTTTTGCTGGTGCTGGTGCTGCCTCTGCCTTGGCCTCGCTTTCGTCGGCACCCTTGCCCTCCACCTCTCTGGCTGCCCGCTTCTCTGCCTGCTTGCTGATTCGCTTTTCCTTCCGCCGCCGCTTGCGGTCGTCGCGGGAGTCTTCCCACTTCTTTTGCCGCTTCAGCTTCTTTTGCTGGTTTTTTGACAGGGGCTTGTTTGCAGCTTCGGGATCTGCCGTGTCGTTCTCGTCGTTATGGTCCTCTTCTGCCTCTTCTGGCGCATCGTCGGCAGCTCCTAACTCTGGCGCACCCGCATCCTCGCCGTCGTTGCCGTCGTTGCCGTTGCTGCCGTTGCTGCCGTTGCTTTCTGACGCCAATTGGCCTTTCTTGACTTCGCTCTCGTCGAGGGGCAGTGCCCCTGACACGTGTGGTTCCTCGTGCGTCTCCATACTCGATGCGTTGCTAGGATCTGTTGGAGCTGAAGCTGCCGCTGCGTCACAGTTTTCTTTTTTTTTTTTTTTTTTTTTTTTTTTTTTTTTTGGCGGGGCACGGCTGTGCTTACAGCGGTTGGGGGTCACCCCAGTAAGTAATATAGTGTGAGTGGCGGGCGTCTCCCGTTCGCGTTAGCGGCTTTGCCTCATCCTTGCAGTGGTCGCGCTCTTCGCGTTAATGGGAATTTTGACGCGTCTTCTCCTACAACGAACTTGACAACCCATTTAACTCATGAACACCGAATAACACACGACACAACAGTTCCACAGAGACCTGACTCGTAAAGTAGATTCCTTCGAGTTCTTCATCTGTTTCTGAACTTTTTTGGATTCCTTCATCAGCATCTCTTCCAACACAATTCGCCAAAATGTCTTCTCGACCGGAACTCAAGGTAAGCTTCCACATGCATCGTCTCTTTGTTCTCCTGCCTCTCGGTCCTGTACTTCTGTCCTGGGAAAAGAGTGCCACTAAACCAACATTGCTCTTCCCTAGGTCGACGATGAGCATGGCTTTATCCGGTACTTCAAGTCTCTCCCCGCAGTAGACGACGACACAATCCGCATCTTCGACCGGGGCGACTGGTACACAGCCCACGGTGAGAATGCCAACTTCATTGCACGGACAGTGAGTCTCCCCTATTTCGACTCCGAGACTAAGCAGAGGAGGTCTTCTGACACTTTTTTTTTAATTTTTTTTACTAGGTCTACAAGACGACTTCTGTCGTGCGGCAGCTCGGCAAAAGCGACGGCAGCGGCCTCCCCTCTGTGACCATGACGGTGACCGTGTTCCGGCAGTTTCTGCGGGAGGCCCTCTTCAAGCTGGGCAAGCGCGTGGAGATCTACGCCAGCTCGGGCGGCCGCATGAACTGGAAGGTCGTGAAGCAGGCGTCGCCGGGCAACCTGCAGGACGTGGAGGACGAGCTGGGCCAGTTCGACAGCGCGCCGATGATCCTGGCGGTCAAGATCTCGGCGCGGGCCAACGAGGCGCGCACGGTGGGCGTGTGCTTCGCGGACGCGAGCGTGCGGGAGCTGGGGGTCAGCGAGTTTCTGGACAACGACCTGTACTCGAACTTTGAGGCGCTGCTGATCCAGCTGGGCGTGCGGGAGTGCATCGTGCAGGCGGAGCGGCCGGACAACACGGGCAAGGGGGGCAAGGACCCGGAGCTGGCCAAGGTGCGGCAGATCATCGATAGCTGCGGGGTGGCGGTGGCGGAGCGGGGGCCGTCGGACTTTGGCACCCGCGACATCGAGCAGGACCTGGCGCGGCTGCTCAAGGACGAGCGGGCGGCGACGCTGGCGCTGCCGCAGTCGGAGCTGAAGCTGGCGCTGGGGTCGGCGGCGGCGCTGATCAAGTACCTGGGGGTGCTGCAGGACCCGTCGAATTTCGGGCAGTACCAGCTGTACCAGCACGACCTGGCGCAGTTTATGAAGCTGGACGCGGCGGCGGTCAAGGCGCTGAACCTGATGCCGGGCGCGCGCGACGGGTCCAAGACGATGAGCCTGTTCGGCCTGCTGAACCACTGCAAGACGCCGCTGGGCGGGCGGCTGCTGGCGCAGTGGCTCAAGCAGCCGCTGATGAGCAAGGAGGCCATCGAGGCGCGGCAGCAGCTGGTCGAGGCCTTTGTCGTCGACACGGAGCTGCGCCAGACTATGCAGGAGGAGCACCTGCGGTCGGTGCCCGACCTGTACCGGCTGGCGAAGCGGTTCCAGCGCGGCAAGGCCACGCTCGAGGACGTCGTGCGCGCCTACCAGGTGGTCATCCGGCTGCCGGGCTTCCTGGACACGCTCGAGGGTGTCATGGACGAGGCGTACCGCGCGCCGCTGGACGCCGCGTACACGGCGCCGCTGCGCGGCTTGCTGGACAGCCTGGCCAAGCTGCAGGAGATGGTCGAGACCACGGTCGACCTGGACGCGCTGGACAACCACGAGTTCGCCATCAAGCCCGAGTTCGACGACGGCCTGCGCGTGCTGCGCCGCAAGCTGGACCGCCTGCGCCAGGACATGGACCGCCAGTTCGCCGAGGCCGCGCGCGACCTGGGCCAGGAGCGCGACAAGAAGATTTTCTTGGAGAACCACAAGGTCCACGGCTGGTGCCTGCGCCTGACGCGCACCGAGGCCGGCTGCATCCGCAACAGCGCCCGCTACCAGGAGTGCTCCACGCAGAAGAACGGCGTCTACTTTACGACGCGCGACCTGCAGGCGCTGCGCCGCGAGTTCGACCAGCTGTCGGCGAGCTACACGCGCACGCAGAGCGGCCTCGTGCACGAGGTCGTCGGCGTCGCCGCTTCCTATAGTCCGGTGCTCGAGAAGCTGGCCGGCGTGCTCGGCCACCTCGACGTCGTCGTGTCGCTGGCCCACTGCGCCGTGCACGCGCCCATCGCCTACGTGCGGCCGACGATCCACGCGCGCGGCAGCCCCGGCGCGCGCACCGTGCTCACCGAGGCCCGCCACCCCTGCCTCGAGATGCAGGACGACGTGCAGTTCATCACCAACGACGTGGCGCTCGACCGCACATCGTCGTCCTTCCTCATCATCACGGGGCCCAACATGGGCGGCAAGTCCACGTACATCCGGCAGATCGGCGTCATCGCGCTCATGGCGCAGATCGGGTCCTTCGTGCCCTGCGCCGCCGCCGAGCTCGCCCTCTTCGACGCCGTGCTCGCCCGCGTCGGCGCTAGCGACTCCCAGCTGCGCGGCGTCTCCACCTTCATGGCCGAGATGCTCGAGACGGCCAACATCCTCAAGTCCGCCACCGCCGAGTCGCTCATCATCATCGACGAGCTCGGCCGCGGCACCTCCACCTACGACGGCTTCGGCCTCGCCTGGGCCATCTCCGAGCACATTGTCCGCGAGATCGGCTGCGCCGCCCTCTTCGCCACCCACTTCCACGAGCTCACCGCCCTCGCCGACAAGTACCCCCAGGTCGCCAACCTGCACGTCACCGCCCACATCAGTGGCACCGGCGGCTCCGACAAAAAAGCCGCCGCCGACGAGAAGCGCGAGGTCACCCTGCTCTACAAGGTCGAGCCCGGCATCTGCGACCAGAGCTTCGGCATCCACGTCGCCGAGCTCGTGCGCTTCCCGGACAAGGTCGTGCGCATGGCCAAGCGCAAGGCCGACGAGCTCGAGGACTTCACCACCAAGCACGACGAGGCGTCCCTGCTCGGCACCCACTACAGCAAGGAGGACGTCGAGGAGGGCAGCGCCCTGCTCAAGGACGTGCTGGTCCAGTGGAAGGAGCAGGTCCAGGGCGGTAACGGCGCCACTCCCGCGTCCAAGGAGGAGATGGTGGCCAAGCTCAAGGCGCTCGTGGCCGCCGACGAGAAGCTGCTGGCCAACCCTTTCTTTCAGTCGATCAAGGCGCTGTAAGAACGGGAAAATATGCTCGGTGGCGTATTGGGCTTTGTTTAATTTTTTTTCTTTTGCTTTGCTCTAAATTTTTCTCTCGGTTTCTTTACAGCGGTATATAGGATGGAATGGTTTTACTTAGGATCTACATGGGACAGCTTCACAGTAATAATAATATATGTGTGCACGCAACATATGACTATTGGGCCAGAACAGAACAGCAGTGAGAAAAGTATCATGAGCAATGTGTTTTTATTATTTCATTTATCAAATACTGTGAAAGCCGATGTCAAGTTAGCATTAAACCGTCAAGAAATGTTGGCTGTGCGTGACAGAAAGAAAAGAGATAGTCCCAAGTGCATCAGATAAAAAGAACAATGTAAGGTAAAAATGTTGAATCATGAAAAATTCATAAACAGCCTCTGAAAGCTAGGAATCATCATAAAACATTGGGAGAACTCAAGGCAAGAAAAGAGGCAGGTTGGAGAAGAATGAAGAAGAGCAGTGAACGTACCGAAAGCAGAAGACATGCCGTACGACGGCCGAGTTTCCTATCATGCCAGCGCCTTCTCGGAAACCGAGAGGATGGCTTTCATCAAACAGGAAATGCGACTCCTAGTTTGCGTTTGCTTCTGGGAGACCAGTTGCATTATATACAGAATAAAAAATGAAATTTTTGTGTGGATGTGGTGGAAAACAACCGGACATGTCGCGCCCCATCGCGCTGTTGACGGGGAAACAGTTAGGGCTCCGCAATTCTCTCCAGGCTTGGCACGCTTCTCTCGTTCCTCGCTTCCGATCGTTCGTTTGTAAACCGCCGCAGTCAATGCGTAATGTACACCGTCTCGTCTCTCGCGCTCTGACGTCCGCTTCCGGCTCCGTCCATTCTTATGCGTTGGGGTCCGCAGAGACTGTCTTGATCTCGATGCCGTACTTCTCCTTGATCCGCTGGGCGCGGTTCTCCTCGTAGTTCAACGAGTGGATCACTGTCCAGTCAGCCAGCATGCTCCGCTTGTTTTCACTAGGCCAGTCCCAGTGACTACTTACTGCCGCCACGGCCGTCGCCAAGCTGGGCGATGGTCTCTTCGACCGGCCGCCTCCGGTTCAGCCGCTGGTGCTCTTTCCGCGCGAACCGGTCCTCCTCAGTCTCCCGCGACAGGCCCCACAGAGTGCCGCCCGTGTAGTCGAATGTCGCCAGAACGACGGCTGTGAACGCGCCCATGCCGATTATCCGGGGCATCTTGCCGGCTATTGCACCAAACCGTTTGTCAGTATAGTAATTCGACAACGGGCGATAAGACTTGAATTGTCCATTGGCAAAACTCACACGTCAGTCCAAACACGGATCCTGCAAGGAAACCGCCAATTGCAGTGTTGAAGACATCGTTCTTCTGGCGCAGATTGGCCGAGGCAATCCGCGAGAACTCAAAGACACCACCGACGGCAGCTGTAGTCGTGTCAGTAAACCCCGGCTCCTCGATCTGAACGGCATCGAACCCAAAAAAAAAAGGCATCAGAAAAACCCACCGAAAGATGCTACGGTGCCGCCTGTGCGGGTGAACACGCCCCAGGCACCGACATTGCGCTTCTGCAGCGAATTCTGGATGGCAGACAGGAACAGGCCAGCACCGCCAACCACCAACGTGCCCTTGACACCTGCTCCGATGGCGTCCTGCGGCTTGTAAACTTCGTCTTCGGAAGACGACATCATTCCACTTCACTGGCGGTCTCGCGAGTCAATTGGGCTTCGTTGTGCGGGATCGTTGTGGTTCGCTGAGCAGAGGGGGGGTGAGAGTGGAGAGAGGCTCGACTGAAATAGAGGATTGAGAAAGAAATCTCGCTGGTGGGAAAGTTCGGGTCGGCGGTTTGAGCTCACCCAATTGATTCGAGAGGCCGCTGATTGGCCAATACCTCTGTCCCTGTTCTCCCTCCACAAAATCTTTCACGTGAAAAACCACATGATGTATATTACCTAATACATACAAAAGAAATCTGAAGCGTGACCACAGAGTCCCGTGCGCCGATCCGCTGGGCAAGAAGCTATGTAAGCATAATTTGATGCGCCTGTGGAGCTCCTTCCTTGGCCAACCACAAGTGGCCAAGCCGCCGTAGGCAGGCGCTACCAGCAAAAAGCCAGAGCTTAAGCATGCCTCGTCCACGTTGAAATTGCAAGAGCGGCGGCACCCAAAACCTGTGTGGCGGCAAGGCTGCGTCAGCTCTCCTTGGTTCCAGTTCCATGCAAACTACCCATCAGCCACCACTGCACACAATAGGACGACAGAAGCGCAACAACAGGTTCGCTTGTCTTCCATCGCCCCCCGAAGCAAATGCGCATCTAAGCCGTTCCCGGTTTCATTTTCTGGAGTTCTTTGTTTTCTTTTTTTCCATGCGGAGCGGTTGAAACACCGCCGTCTTTCATTGCTTCCGTCGTCATCTCATCCTCACGCCTCCTCCAAAGGGCGTCGAGGTGCCAGCATCATCAGCAAACAGATACCCCCCCCCCCTTTTCGTCGCAACCCACACAGATACCTCTAACTTTTCGTCGGGCCGTTGTTTTGTTTTTCTCGATTGATGACTAGCTGCTTGTGCGACTCCGACCTGCGAGTGCATCGGTCTGCCATCCCGCGTGTTTCTTAGCTGCTTGCCCGGCACCTTTTCGCCAGGCAGCCGTCAAAAGGAAATTTAGGGCATTCCGCCAAAAGGGGGGCAATACTGCTCTTCCGTGATTTGCGGCTGCCTGCAGTAGCTCTTTCGCTGCTCATTATTGCAGGCTTCCTAATAAACTATAGCGATCGCCTGCGATCCGGGCCAGAAGGTGAGTGTTTAAAGTCCTTCAAGTCATCTGGACCGATGGCCTCTGGGTCACTATGGCTCCACGTCATCCCAGCGCACATAACATATACCCAAGTATACATGCACGGAATGCACATGCACACACTTACACGCATACGCACATCCTCTCTCTGTCCCTCGCTATAACGTACCCCCTTCTCGCCCCCTCGTAGCAGGCCCCTATTTTTCTCGCTGCTATATATCGTGCCCTACATTATGCTTTGCCTTCATCTTGGTATATCCCATCCTCTTTCTTGGGCCGTATTCATACTTCCTCGCTCTGCGAATTGGCCGTCTGTCCGGGCATCTCGTCCCTTTCACCTCACGTCACCTTCCCGTCTGCCCCTGCCGCATCTCTCTATGTCTTGCGCCGACATAACCCAACATGGCTTTACCAGAGATAGCCAGGCATATCTTCTTTGCTAGGAGGACGACTAACGGCAAAAAGCGCAAACTGATCCGGGCCGTCATGAACCCACCGCCATCTTATCCCGCGACCCGGTCACAGGGCCCGGTACCATTACCGCTCATCGATGAGTCGCCTCACATTTCTCTGGACAGGCCTGGTATGTAGTATCCTCCTTCTCGCAGAGAGTTTTGTCCAAGTGTCTAACATCGTCTAGGCCGTCTGGCGCCAAAATGGCTGGAGGATTTCATATCCGGCGAGTTGAGTGACTTCGCTCCGGTAGTCCTCGACGTGGGCTGCGCCAACTACCAAGTGCGGTGTGAAGCAGCCGCTGAATCAGGCGGCCATTACCCCGATGGGACTCGGCCCCCTCCCATCCGACACGAGCTGCTGCTCAAGGGCCATCAGAGCCTGCAGGGCGAGCCGACAAGGCGTGCAGATGGCAGAGAGTGCAGCGAGGTATACGCGTGCGTCTGCCAAAACTGCCGCTACCACTTCACATTTTACATCGACCGCAAGAAGGGGACCTCTTGTGGCTTAACCCACAACAACCAGAAGGACCCCTTCCATCATCTAGTGTTTGTCATCAGCGACAACAAGGCGCCACAGTCCATCAACACAAAGTACTACCCTTATGTCGGGCATTCAGACTACATATGCTCCGCCAAAAACTGCTCCTTCAAGCTGACAGTCGAGGTCTCCAAGCCTCGTCTCGAGAAACACTTTTTGGATTTCCTAACCGACAACGACCGGATAAAACGGCGACTAGAGCTTGCCATCGAGCGCGCACCTGAGCGGTTTACCGATATCGCGAACGATAAGCCGAATGCTCTGCAGTACCTCCGCATCTATCTGCGGGATATTGTAGAAGGCAAGAGGGACGTCACCGCCGACGGTGTGGAAGTTGAGCGCAAGATCGACCAGCGCAACAAAAAGTTTTACGTTCAGTTCGGCGACGGGCCAGATGCGGCCGAGCTGTTCACGTTTCTTGAGTTTGAGGAGATCGCCGATGGCGACAACCGCTCGTGGAAGGTCCCCAGCCCTCCCATCACGCGGCCAACGCGCCCCGGGTCGCAGCTCGCATTTTTCCAAGACATCAAGAGCGAAGTGGAGACCATCATCGGAAAGGGCAGCCAGAACATGAAGCCCAATGCCGCCATCAGTTTCATCACCAATGCTCTGGACATCGGAGTGTATGCAATGTCAGAGAGGAACTATGCGGTGTACTATGGCACCGACTACAACATGCTCGGCATTATGCCGGACATGCACGAGTCCTATTTCTGGTATGCTTTTGGCTGCCAGCGCCAGGCAGACCCTTCCCAGGAGCTTGTCTACTTCGGCGCCTTGCAGCGGCTGGCCCGCGGCCGCGACAACGAAGAACTAGAGATGAGAGTTCAGTCGTTCGACTCGATGCACACAGACCAGCCGGTGATAGAGCAAAAGGTCGTCGAGTCCGAGGAGGACGAAATCCGCCGTGCCACAGAGCTGTCCCTCAAAGAGGTGCAGCCCACTTCGTTTTTCCAGGCGGCGAACGACGACAATGTCACCGCTGCATACAACTACTTCGGCCTGGCTCCTGACCAGAGGACCGACGACGAGGTGCTCGGTAAGTTCGAGTCCCTCTGCGACTCGTATCCGTCTCAGAAGTCTCTCTATCGCGAGAAGCTACTTCTCATTGCGCGAAACACGAGCAGCAAAGGGCTGCTCGACAGAGCGACAGACTCTATGGACCTACAGGAAGCATTAAGCTACCTAGGCGTCCAGATCGACACGGAGTCCGAGTACATCTTCAACATAGCGCAGTATGCTTGCAACGTAAGTTATCTCAGCATCTTTACGTTCTTGAAATGCCACTGTTATGCGCTTAGCACACATCTAACATGTCTCTCTAGTCCGGTGAGAAGGACTATGCTCTTGTTGCTCGGGCGCTTCAGATCATAGGATTAGCTCGAGACCGCGATCCGAATTTCTCGCAGGCGGCCGCCATTATTTTAGCTGAGCGTGATCCGAATTACACTGTGGACACGTCAACATTCATCCAGATGGACCTGGACGCCATCAGTGCGAAGAACGAACCGGTGAACCTAGCCCTCCCGGTCGGCCTGCAGAACATCCGGAATACATGCTACCTCAACAGCATCCTCCAATATCTTTTTACGGTCAAGCCAATTCGTGAAATCGTGCTCGACTATGATAAATATGGCCTGGATATTACGGAAGCCAACCTCGAGAGCCGCCGCATCGACCCTGGCTCCACTCATCTGGAGAAGGGTGAAGCGTTTGCCGGCCAACAATGTAAGCATATCCCTTCTCCCTTTCCAATATATCCGCCAAGACTCAGTCGCCTATTTCTTTCTGGCCGAGTTGGTTCTGACTGTGCATAATAGTTGTCCTGCAGCTGTCTTCTCTCTTCCAGGAGCTTCTCACCTGCAACGAATCCGCTCTGAAGCCGCCTCAACGACTGGCTCTCGCAGCCCTTAAGAACCCCAAGCAGCTCGAAACAGACGGTGCCAAAATCTTGGCCAAGGACCAGGACCACTCCAGTCTGGCTTTCGATATGGGAGGTGCCAGCGGCAAACAGTCTCCAGCACCACCGCTGCCTGCTCGGCACGCACCAGCCCCTCCACCACCGCCGCGGAATGCAAACACGAGCCCCAGTCCTAACCTACACCTAGCGACAAAGGTGCTGGTGAACTCTGTACGGGACGCGGACAATACTGACGCTTCTAGCACAAGCTCGCAGACGCTCGTGAACCAGGCCGACGAGAACTGGCAAACTGTGGGGCACGGGCCTGAAGCAGCAGCCGGAGGAGATAGCACAATGGAGGATCTGCCTGAGCTGTTGCACGTGGAAATGGTGGATAAGACGGAAGATAATGGGCTGCCGCCATATTCCGCCGTAGACCCTGCCACTCTCGTTGCTGGCGACAACAGCGGTGCCAAGATGGACGGCGTTGTGTCCGGAGACAACACTAGCCGCATACAAGAAACCGCCTTGGGCGGCGTCAAGATTGTATTCGAGCCTCCGCCCGTAGCTGAGCCGACAGTGGAAGAAAAGATATCCCGTGCATTGAACGACAGCAGCGTCACGGGAACAGACCAGCAAGATGTCGAGGAGGTCATGGGCAACATCATCAGCCACTTGCGTGCAGCTGTCAAGGCTACAGGCGAGGACGACGAGACGGGTGTGCAAAAAGATCCCGTAATGGACACGTTTTTCTGGACGAGCGTGACGTACAACCGGTCCAATGGTGCCGAGAAATACAACCGGCAAGTGGCCCCAAACCGCTGGGTGACGGCCTATCCGGACGAGGGTGGTGAAGTGATTGATTTGCTCTCGGCGTTAGACAACAGTTTTCAGCGCGAGTTCATCAATCAGGGCACGACGCGATATGAGCGATTCACATCCATCCTGAAGCTACCTCCGATTCTACACATACACATCCAGCGGACAACGCGGGACGGTGGCAAGAACAACACGGCGATTAACATACCCGAAATCCTACACCTCGACCGGTTCATGGACAGTTCCGTGGATTCCGAGCTTTTCATGCGGCGGCGCCGTGCATGGAACCTGCAAGAGAGGCTTCGGACGCTCAAGGGCCCGAACGGTGAATTCGCTGAGCTCAACTTCCCTCCCACGGCTATCGGCCAAGCAGCTGCCTACACCAACATGATGGTCGATGAGTACCTGCAAGACGGGCAAATGACCAAGATGAAGAAGAACAAGGGCAAAGCGCGGGAGAAGGGTGAAGCCGCAGCAGTGAGCAGCGAGGAGAAGGACGATGTCGTCACAGACGCCGACAGCGACAGCAACGATGCTGGGAGCGCCTCGGGCGACGACAGCGACTACTACATCATCAACGACGAAATTAAGGCGATCTTGGATGAGAACGGCATTGCGATTGCCAGCACCGACACGCTCGACGTGAGGCTGGAGGAGGCCGTGACAGACTCGATCGACAAAAAGACTGTCGCTAGTGACGTTAACCGACGCTTCATGGAAGAGGCTTTCCGCATGACGCCGGCCGACGTCGCACAAGCGTGGGGCAGCGACGACGTAGACCCAAACACTATCGAGGCCTCGCCGGCCGCCACCGCTGTAGCCACAGGGAACCAGCTAGTAGCGTCTCGTGAAGAGCTGATGGAGGTGTACCGGACGGAGCTGCGCGGCTTGTTTGCCGACCTGGACGACCCGGCTCATGCCTACCGCCTACACGCCGTGGTGTGCCATGCCGGGCAGACGGGTAAATCAGGCCACTACTGGGTGTGGGTGTACGACTTCGACCGCAACCTCTGGCGGCGCTACAACGACAGCGTCGTGACCGAAGAGCCGGATGCCGAGAAGGTCATGAAAGAGCTCTCCACGCAGGGCGAGCCCTACTACCTGGCGTACGTGCGGGCAGCCGACGTGGCGCAGATGGTCGATATTCCGAAGCGCGAGTTGCCGGAGGCCTCGACCTCTGCGGCAGCAGCAGCAGCATTGGTAGCTGCCAAGGCCAGCACGCTTTCTCACGATGAGATTGCACCGATGGCTGCCGCCCTTCAGCTCCCGCCGCCGCCTCCCGGCCCACCCCCGTCACACCGCCTACCACAACCGCAATCACAACCACAGCCACTGGCAGTATTAGAAGCTGTACAGGAGGAGGCCGAAGAGGAGCCCAAGGTTGCTTCTGTCCAAGACGCCACCTGGAAACCCCTGCCCGACAGCGACGAGGAAGAGCACGAGCTCATGGAGACGGAGGAAAATGTCGGTGAGGTGGTTCAGACCTCTATACCACCAGCAGGGAAGCAATAGGTACCAGCGCGGTAAACGAGATGTAATTTACTCTTACTTCATAAACCATCTATCTCCCCACCGACTTAGACGCATTTGTATTTGTTGCGCGAGCATCAACAATAAGTAAAGAGTGACCTGTCATATCAGTATATGGAAATTTGGATGCATGATAATGTCGCGATACCACTTAGAAGATTTACTAGAAAGACGAGTGTTCTTGTCATAGAATAAAGCATTGTAATCGACATGTTTGTCACTTTTACGTATCTGGGCTATTTACGGAGGGATGTTAAAGTTGTTCGTGGCCACCTCCACTTTTCCATACTTGCCTCTAGAAAACAGAACAACGTATGAAGACACATCATCGCTTCGTTCTTCTCAGCCGAGGATAGAAATGAACTCGTAGAGTATAGTAAGGCGCTCCTCGAGGAGCTAACAGAGGAAGCATTCGATCAGATCGATGAACCGAACATTGCCGTCCTGAGCGTCGTTTGGGTTGTAAGATGGTAGGCATCACTTAATTCTCTAGATTTCTGATTATAGACGCGAAATAGGAGTCTAAAAGTGTCAAGCTGAGAAGTGGTCTTCAAAAGAAAAAAAAGTATTCATAAGCCCACGGCACCAGTGCGAATTCCAGCTTTTTGTCAATACGCCACCATGGTGTGTGTGACCCGCAGTGGAAGGCAAATATTATCGCTGGCGAAGTGTTTTCAATTGTTACATTCGAAATCACCACAAGAGTAACTTCGCTGCACTCTGATTTTTCTTCGTACCTCGTACAGAATGCATCATCTCTGCGTATTCCCGCAGCTGTTTGCGAAGTCAAGAGTGCTCAAAGCGCCAGAACTTCAGCGCGGGGGCAGGGATTCGCGGGTACGGTAAATTGCGCTGTTTGGGCTATCTCTGAATGCTATTCAAGGGCACCAAAGCGGTCCCGGTGTTGCAACGACCTGTACTCAAGATATATGTAATGTTTTCTATCGGTATAATCTTATATTTGTTCGAATTGCTGTTGTGCATCAGTCCCGGCTGTAGAAATGCGTCATTAGAGTTCTTTTCGATCTATGACGTTCTCGGGTGCATCTAGCTTTACCAATCGCTCTCAGGCACAATTGATTATATCGCTTGACTGCCTCGTACCTAGAATTTATTTCGCAGTGAGGGCGAAGATGATCCTCAACGCAAATCATAGCAACTCGGCCATGAGCTTGTGTGAGCCCATCATACGCAACGTATGCTCTCACCTCTTGGGTAGAACTGCGTTGATTCCCGTTGTATCGATTCAGCAATACCGCAAAGACCTGTCTTGGAGACAGAGACAAAGCCGCCAATAGTCAACAAACGGCTTGCTCGGCGCGCTCAATAATATATATGCAGCTGAATCCTTATTTTTGGCGTACGAATACGAGCATCAAACTGCATAAGCAAGTTTCCTTTCTCGCGGCATGAACGAACTGTATCCAATCGTACTAGTAAGTGGCCTTTCCTAGTACATGTATTTTTTTGGGGGGCATTTTTGAGCTTCTGTTCGCCGTTTTTCACATCATACCAAGGCTTGTTTTGCAAGCACTCGGTTTGAGCTCCTTCTCAGCCCACCTGTACCATCACAAAGAGATGCTAGCGCTGAATCGCCCTCCCTCGCCAGGGCTTCTGTGCGTCGACGGAGGTTCAAGTTGGACCGGTTCTCAGATATGGCGAACAAAGAAAAATAGAGCTCAACCTGCAGTAGTACTTTTTGGCCGTAAGGGGGGGAGATTTTGTTTGCATCTTCGGCATGGATGCTTACTCACTTTGAGCAGAAAGTTTGAAATTCGAAAGCTCAAAAGGTCGGTCAGATGAGATAGAATTAAGCGACCGAACAATGATGGGCAACGACAAGGATGGGAATATGGTCGAATATGTGAAGACAAAAAAAAAAGAAGAATCGGCATCGGCACTGATAGTGTGCACGAGTGGCCGTACTGCGGTCGTGTCGTAAGGTGCCGTTTACGAACACTAAGCTGCCGATATAGCTTTTTTTTTTTTTTTTTTTTCCCGTATCGGGCAATGTACGAGAAAGGCAGAGGGTTCCACACTTGCATTTTCGATGTAAGTTTAGGATGAGACGATTGCTAGGATGACGTCTGTCTGGACCTGGATGGACCCTCCATCTTTTTTCGCTCTTTTCGCTTTGCTCTATTCAGTCGGGATGCGGATTTGCAGATTTCCCCATGGCGGCTTTCGTTGCCGCCGCCTGCCCCGCCGCCCAACGCCTACTATGCCACTGTGCCTGCCCAGTCCGCCTTTCCGTCCTGCACTCTTGTCTGTGCCTGCCACCCTCCATCAGCCCATCAGACCACTTTTGCAAAACACACCATAGCACCACAGACCATCTAGCCCGCGTCATTCCCTGTCTGCTGGAATGCATCGACCATGGGGAAAAGAGACTCAGTTTTGGTATCTGCGAACTTATTTTCCTTGATTCCCCGTATCGTTTCTCTCCTTTTTGCAGCTCATCCCCATCACGTGTTGATTAAAAGGCCCGTCTTCGGCCGGGTCCTAGTCCCTAGAGCAGATGGGTACAATCGGCGGAGAATATCTCGTCGATGTTGAATAGGAGAAGGAGAAATCGATCAGAAAAAACACTAAGTCCCACATGGCAAATCACGGTATACGCGGGCCTTGATACCCCCTATCCACGCAGATTATGGAATTGGCAGTCCTGCTGCAATTGGCAATTTGCCTGCTCTTCTCGCTTATGTTTCTTATCGCTCTCGTGTTGCTCTTGTACATACGCACCTGTAGCCCTTGGCCTTCATCGCCTCACCTCGTTGAACATACGAAGAATTACCTCGAATCTTTGTCTCTCGCATGTTTCACTCGAGCAGACATGACGACTTGGACCTTGATAGCATGTGAGCCAACAGATTGAAAACATGGTAAAAATGGAGAAGACAGTCACTGCCCCTCTTCTTCCCACCATCGGCCTCTGAACCTGTCTGAACTGCCCAGCTGCCTTATACTTTATTACCACTTTATACTCCGTACTATGCATCCACCCTGTAGACCTTTCCCGCCAAGCTCCACTTTATCCGTCTCTTAGACATTATTGGCGTATGAAAAAAAGTTCATGATATTTATTTTTGTTAAGTTCCGGTTGATATTTCGTAGTGCTTTGCGCAGTTCTGATTGCTCCAGCTTGAATTAGTTGCTCGTTTTGCTGTTTTGGATCGGTGTTTCGGCACGCAGCGATTGTTTTTCACCTATTTTCCATGGTTCCTTTACCGCAATCTTGGCCACGCCGTAAGGAGAGCAATTGAGGGGAAAAAAAAAAAAGAATTTTTTTTTTAACATCCTCCTTTTCAGTAAAATCGGATGCTTTCATTGACTCAGTGCGAAGAGACCCCCAAAAATTTACCCCCATCCCTTTATCGCCTCTCTTGCTCTCCAATGTCTGGACAGGGCTGCTGGAACGTGGCCTTGTCGGGCGGCTCCAAGTCGCAACATGCCAAGGGGGGCGTCCAGCATTGCCTCACACATCAACTGATATGTGAAGCTCCAGACCAAGCAACGCTTTTGTCGGAGCGAAACGAAGGAGATACGCATATATTGCGCAGGCGAATGGCAGCCAGTTTTGACGGGGCTCTAGACTTGCAGAAAATAGGATCTCACCCGCCCGCACAAAGTGACCTGATACCTCAAACATGTATGTAATAATACGTTGCTAGTACGAGCATTGCAGGACAAGTACCATGCGCCACGCATGCGCTAAGGATTGTAGCGCTGGATCGGGATACGGAGTACATCTGTTGCTCGGCCGTTCCTTCCCTTTCTTCTTTCACGTTGCTAGCTCCATATCTCACTTATACGCAACGAAGCTAAGCTGTAGCCCGCTATGATGTATTCGTAGTTGCCCGAACTGGATAGATTGACGAGCTCTGACATCAGCTACTTTCCCCTTCCACCACCTCTCGCGCCAGCACAGGAGGAAAGCTCCCCCTCGCCTGCATTCCCTCAATTTACATATAAGAGGCCCCCTCACCGTTTTATCCTCCGCTGCCTTTGTTCTTGCCTTTTCGTATTCTCCAGAGCAAGCTCCTCTCGTCTTTTCATCCTTCCCTTTAGCTGTTGCTTTTTCGGGAAGCTCTAAGATCAAAAGCTCTTTCCCTATTTTGCTACACATTGGTTTGTGAAGCTGTTTGACTTCTCGTCAAGCTTCTCAAAACGCAAGCATTTCATTCTCATCGTAAGAATTGTCTCGGTGAGCCTCATTCACTTCGAAAGGACACGACATAAGCCTTGGACAGGCTCGGAAAAGAACCAGCCTCGCTGACTTCACCTTGCTTTCGGCTGGCTTGCTGCATTTCATATAGGCAAGACAAATAAGCACACATAAAACGAATAGATTATAATTCATCTTCTCTGGAAGCATGTCTAAGGCACTCGTCGTCGATACGGAGGCCATTCGGCCTTTTGGCCCTGCTCGTTCTACCATCACCGGCAAGCCCCTGTCGGATGAGGAAATCAAGCAGTATGACGACTACTTCTCTGCTAGTCTCTACCTTTCCCTTGGCATGATCTACCTGCGCAACAACCCACTGCTGCGTGAACCCCTCAAGCTCGAGCACATCAAGGCCCGTCTTCTGGGCCACTTTGGCTCCGCCCCAGGCCAGATCTTCACATACATGCACTTCAACCGCCTGATCAAGAAGTATGACCTGGACGCCATCTACATCTCGGGGCCCGGCCATGGTGCTCCTGCTGTGCTGGCCCAGGCATATCTCGAGGGAACTTACTCAGAGGTCTACCCCGAGAAGTCGGAGGACCCTGAGGGCATGCAGAAGTTCTTCAAGCAGTTCTCGTTCCCCGGCGGCATTGGCTCCCACGCCACCCCAGAGACGCCCGGCAGCATCCACGAGGGTGGCGAGCTCGGCTACTCCATCTCCCACGCCTACGGTAGCGTCTTTGACCACCCTAATCTGATTGCTCTCACCATGGTCGGCGACGGTGAGTCAGAGACCGGTCCGCTGGCCACCTCATGGCACAGCAACAAGTTCCTGAACCCCATCACCGATGGCGCTGTCCTGCCCGTTCTGCATCTGAACGGCTATAAGATCAACAACCCCACCGTGCTGGCCCGCATCAGCCACGAAGAGCTAGAGAATCTGTTCCTCGGCTATGGGTACCAGCCATACTTTGTCGAGGGCGACGAGGTCCAATCCATGCACCAAGCTATGGCCGCCACGCTTGAGCAGTGTGTCAAAGAGATCCTTGAATTCCAAAAGGAGGCCCGCACATCTGGCGTGGCTAAGCGGTACCGCTGGCCCATGATCGTCCTGCGCACCCCGAAGGGCTGGACCGGCCCGCGGAAGATCGACGACCACTACCTAGAAGGTTTCTGGCGTGCTCACCAGGTGCCAATCACTGACGTGCGTGAGAAGCCTGAGCACCTGAAGCTCCTCGAGAGATGGATGCGGAGCTACGAGCCTGAACGCCTCTTCGGCAAGGATGGTCACATTAGCAAAGAGCTCCAGTCTGCCATATGCCCCACGGGCAACCGCCGCATGAGCGCCAATCCTGTGGCCAACGGCGGTATCATCAAGAAGCCTCTCAAGATGCCCGATTTCCGCGACTACGGCGTCAAGGTTGAGAAGCCTGGTGCTACCTGGGGTGCCAGCATGAACAACATGGCCACTTTCCTGCGTGACATCATCGCTGCGAACCAGACCAACTTCCGCCTCTTCGGCCCCGACGAGACCGAGTCCAATAAGCTGGGCGCCGTTTATGGAGCCGGAAAGAAAGTCTGGCTTGGCGACTACTTTGAGGAGGACAGTGACGGTGGCAACCTGGCCCCTGCTGGCCGTGTCATGGAGATCCTGTCGGAGCACACTGTCGAGGGCTGGTTGGAGGGCTACATCCTCAGCGGCCGCCACGGCCTGCTCAACAGCTACGAGCCATTCATCCACGTCATCGATTCCATGGTGAACCAGCACTGCAAGTGGATCGAGAAGTGCCTGGAGGTCGATTGGCGTGTAAAGGTCGCCTCGCTCAACATTCTGCTGACGGCCGTCGTCTGGCGCCAAGACCACAACGGCTTCACCCACCAAGACCCCGGCTTCCTTGATGTCGTTGCGAACAAGAGCCCCGAAGTTGTGCGCATCTATCTCCCTCCTGATGGGAACTGCCTGCTGTCGGTCATGGACCACTGCCTGCGCTCCAGCAACTACGTCAACGTGATCGTCTCCGACAAGCAGGAGCACCTGCAATACCTGTCCATGGAAGCCGCCATCGAGCACTGCACCAAGGGTGTGGGCATCTGGCCGCAGTTCAGTACCGATGCCGGCGAAGAGCCAGACATTGTCATGGCATCTTGCGGCGATATCAGCACGCACGAGTCGCTGGCCGCCATTGACCTCCTCCTGCAGTACTTCCCTGACCTCAAGGTCCGCTGCGTTAACGTGGTCGACCTGTTCAAGCTGATCAGCCATGTCGACCACCCGCACGGCATGACGGACAAGGAGTACGTCTCCCTCTTCACCGCGGACAAGCCCATCATATTCAACTTCCACTCCTACCCCTGGCTGGTGCACCGCCTGACCTACAAGCGGCCCGGCAGCCAGAACATCCACGTTCGCGGCTACAAGGAGAAGGGCAACATCGACACGCCGCTGGAGCTGGCCATCCGCAACCAGACAGACCGCTTCAGCCTGGCCATCGATGCCATCGACCGCATGCCGCACCTGAACAACCGCGGCGCATCCGCCCGCCAGGAACTACTCAATGCTCAGATCCAGGCCCGGAACGAGGCCTTTGAGAACGGCATCGACCCGGCATTCCTGAACAAGTGGACCTGGGGACGTAACGCGGGCCTGTGGCAGCAGACCGTGACCAAGCTGACGAAATAGAAGGGGGCCGCATGGCCGTAAGGAAATGATTCGGACTTTACTTGGTCTCTGGGGCTCCGGAGGATGGAATATAAAGAAAATTGTTGGCGTCTTATTTCTATAATGTTTCTCATTTCTTTAACTCGTCTCGTTACCGCGTTTTGTTCATAGTGTGTGCGGTCGCAAGTTGGTATACCGGAAATCTTTCTGTATGGGGCAGAATTCATTTTATACTTCCAGCTCAATTCAACATCTTTGATAGAATTACCACTATGTTTAATTTCCATGTTAAATGTGCATCAAGGTAAACAGTAAAAGCTGGGTGCCGCAGGTTGTATAGTTAACTTTGTAAGGTCCATTTTTAGACATGTAAGTGTGATACAGCGAATTAGGGATCGCAAGCCCGATGTATTGGGAAAAAACTAAACCAAGAACTATTGCAGATTAACACTCTCGTAGGATTTATATTCAGTTGGTTTTAAACAGACCAATTACGAGTAAGAATAAACAAACCCCAATCTGTACGTGACACAAGTTTTATTTGTTGACGACGGGCCTGCTTATAGCTCTAGATCATTCAGATCCTGCAACAGACAACTATTTAAAAATGCAACACTCATCATTCTCACGCTTTCACAACTAGACTTCAATATCCCTTGCCATGGATAAATCGACGTTACCAATTTCCGCCTTGCCCTTGACTCTATATGAAGTCGGGATTAATGGCTACAACGATACGCCCTTCAACCGCTGGAGGACCCTTTCTCAAATTGCTATTTCCAGACGTATACCTTCTCGATGACACTCCAACCCCTCAGTCATATATCTCTCTTCAACCACGCTCGTGAAATATGGCCGAACCGTCTTCCTTTCTGAAGCCTAAGCTCTACTCTTCCTAGCTTCTTTTGCGCCTGACATCCCTACTCCGAAGCTTAATTGCGCATTCCGAGATGATGAAAACGGTGTGACTTATATTGTCATGGAAAAGATTGACGGGCAACCTTTGGGTGACACTTGGAGCAAGGGATCAAGGGAGGAGAAGGATAGGTTGTTGGCACAATTGAAGGCCGTTTTTGAGGAACTGAGGGCGCTCAAGAAGCCTGCTGCAAGTGGGACTGCAGATGGCGCTGTGTGTGCCGCTGATGGGGGGAAGTTGCACGATTATCGTATAGGAAACGCCTACAGGGGAAAAGGAATGGGTCCTTTCTTGAATGAGGCAGCATTCAACCATTTCCTTCGGAACGGAGTCACGAATGCAGAACCTTTCAAAGACCCAAAGACGAAAGCAGAGATCCAAAAACTGATCGATATGCATAGAGAATTAGAGGAAAGGAAGATGGGGAGTGTATTTACACATGGGGATGTTAGCCTGAGTAATATTTTGGTGAAGGATTGGAAAGTAGTAGGAATCGTGGATTGTGAGATGTCTGGCTGGTATCCACGGTATTGGGAGTACACAACGGCGATGAATACAAATTATATCAACGGATGGAGGGAGGAGATCGCGAAGTTTTTGATGAGTGGCCGCAAGAAAAAAAGAGATTGATGATTTGCGGAGAATGCTCTGTTGTGATGGGCTACGGAGGGTGTGTGTACAGAGCAACTGGGTGCAATCAGAGAGATTCAATACAGTGGATATACTTTTTAAAACTGCCTAGGTTAATTACTTTATGTGCCTTCTATTTTAGTCTAGGCACAAGGAAATATGCAAATCCACAACTTGCCATCCTGCAAAAATTGAATTCATCAAAAGTATTTGCATATTTATAATATTTCTTTCTGCTATGTGAATCGAATCAATATCGTAATACATCACATACATAGCGCCTTAGATATCAAGCGTACACAGCCTGATGCTAAACTCATATCGTACAAACAGCCACAGACCAAACCGTGCTGTACCCTCTGCACCTTTTAAACTCGTCATCTTCAAACCCGCACACTTTAGTAGATGCGTTGGGTTACGAAGACTACCCAGCGTCTTTGCCCATTCCGCAACATAGAACACTTTTGGGAACTGGCGTCACGTCCCGCACTAGTAAATCAAGATCCAGAAGCCGACCCTCAGCTCGCATCTGCCTCTTCCTCTAACCCAAATCAGCGACCTGCTACGGCCGAGTACGGCGGCGGCGGATCGTTGCTGCTGCCGCCGCTGTGGTCGTGGAGCGGCGCTGGGGGCCGATCGGGGTCCTCTTCGACCTCCTCCCAGCCGGCGGCGGCGGCATCCGACAACGGCGACGACGAGGGGTACTGCTGGCGCTGGGTGCGCTGCTCGGCCAGCCGCTTCTGGGCGGCCTGCTGGGCCTGCTGGCGCTGGTGCAGCTCGTAGCTGCTGCTGCTGCTGCCGGTGCCTGTGCCGTCGCCGGGCCCATCCGGGTCGTCGCTGCCGCTCAAAGCGGGCTGGCGGTGCAGGGCGTCGAGGTTGTCGAGGGCGAGGGCGAGGAAGGCGCGCTTGTTGTGCCAGCGCATCTGGCTGGCGGCGTAGGCGGCCTGTGTGGCGGCGTCGGCGGCGACGGCGGGGGGCGGGGGCGGGTCGGTGATCTTGGTGACGAGGTAGGCGGCGGAGGCCTCGGCGACGCCGTAGGCGAGGACGCCGACGAGGGGCACGCGCACGAGGGCGTAGAAGCCGGCGCCGAAGCCGAACAGCAGGGCCTCGCGGCTCTCGAACCAGGACCGCTTCTGCGCGGCCGTGAAGCGCACGCGCGCGAAATACGGCCCCAGCAGCTCGCGCACCAGGCTGCGCTGGCCGTAGTACGTCTGCAAAAACACGACCAGGTAGCGGCGCGGCAGGAACAGGCCGGTGCCGAAGATGAGCGTGGCCGGGCCCAGGCCCACGGCGCGCCGAAAGGTCCAGAAGCTGGCCGCCGGCAGCACGAAGCGGCCGACCACGGGCACGTACGACAGCGCAAACACGGCTAGCGAGATGCCCGCCTTGCGCCCGAAGCGCACCAGGAAGCGCACCACCGCGCCGCGGCTGCCGCCGGGAAACGAGCCCGCGCCCGTGCCCGCGCCGCCCGCCTTGCGGCTGCTGCTCACCGCCGCATAGGCCCGCAGGTTCTCGTAGTAGCGATGGCGCGGGTCTACCAGGCTGACCTCGTCGTTCTTGTGCTTCTGGGCGTAGGTGTAGTCGACCCACTGCAGCGACTGCATGAAGAGGTCGTCCAGGGCCGGGCTGACGTGGCGCATCAGCGTCATGAGAAACAGCGGCACCTGCAGCACGTACTCCTGCAGGAAGCGCAGGCTGTCAAACAGCGTGTCGTCCCACGTAACGGCGTCGAGGCTGATGACGAAGGAGAGGAACCACAGGGCGACGCGCAGGGCGATGATCTAGTCGGCGCGAAGGGAGAGAGTTCAGCACGTCTACTACGCGACACAGTGCCTCGTTGAATAGAGCACTAGGAGAGGACCTACCGGAATCTCAATCAGTACCCGGATAGCGATGCCACATCCCACGGCGATGGCCGCCTGGCGGTAGTGCTGGGTCGTCCATAGGCCCGGGTTCTGAAGGGCTCTCTGGGCTATGATCAGTTAGACGCGCGAAGTCTTTCTTCTATATGACCCACGACCCATGGAGTACTCTCTGAAGAGCCACAGAGACAGGCACATACCTCCCACGAACGTCAGTTGCGCCCCTCGCAAGATGGCGTCGAAGTCGAACCGAGAAAAGTCTAGAAACTCTTCTTTGGTAACCATGGTGGCGGCTTGCAGTTTGCTGCCGACTGGGCTCTAAAGCGGAAGCTGTTTCCTGGAATCTTTTGCCAGTAGGTCGATATACGCAAGTTTGCAGAAATATACGTTTGGTAAACGCTGGATTGAAACTGGCCACATAGACGGTGGGTTTAGAAGATCGGGCGTAATGTTCGTTCGCCCTCAGCTGAAAGAAACACCCACAGCCATGGAGCTCAGAGGAGCTCTGCGTTTGGAGGGGACTTTTTCGATATGACGCACGCAGTGCGAATTTAGTGGAGATAACAGGCGCTTTTGCCTTTATCGTGCAGCCTATAAAAGTGGAGACACCACCATAAGCGGGAGCCCTCTCAACAGTGACAGGGGTACGGAATAAAGCTCGTAAGAAGCGCCCTGCGATGCTATTTCGGGGGGGGTTACATAGCACCTGTAGCGCAGTGTCCTAAGTGCCGTTCCCGCGATTTACGGGGCCGAGTCAATGACATCAGATCTTCTCAGGAAACGAAAGGAGATAATCAATGGCTCTATCATTTCTGGAGAGGCATCTTGAATATCTGTGAACGAAATACTGTCCTCTTCTGGCTTGCAAAGGAGGACAAGCAATGTGAAAAGCCCTCCTCCTCCGGCGGCCAGGGAGAGCAAGTCAGAAATGGTGTGAAGTTGGCAAACGGCTTCCTCTGCCAAAAATAAAAATAAAAATAAAAATTGTATGCCATGTCACTGCGGCAAACTACATGGATAGCAAGGGGCCCGTTTAATTATTTATTTGTAGGAGATTTCTACAGATCCTAATGTCGGGCCTGAAGCGTGGCGTTTCTGATAGTAGCGTTGGTAGATCGGCCATTGTGGGAAGAAACATTCCGTGGAGGGAAGAGACAAATAACACTCGAGAATATATGGACTAGATATTTAATATGATGCAGAGCTCGAGATTTAGGAGCATCAGCTAGCAGGCGGTCAGAATCTAAGCTGGCGTGGCATGGTTGAGCAATACGGAGCAGCCTGGTCGCAATGACAACAACGGCGATCTAGCAACATTCGCCGTGATGCTTCCCACTTGCAACCGTTGCTTTCCTTTCTATACGTAGAGAATATCAGCCGCGTGACTTAATGCAACATGGTATTTGGGGCTCTGTTCCCATCACTTTGTGTTGGTTTCTCGAGATCACGGACTGATACAACGGGGACGGCGCCGCTTTTCCTAGTTGGGAAATTTCGGGGACCGAGAAATGATCTTCACTTCACGCTCCCCGAAGACAAGGAGCGAATATATGCACGGCACCGTAATGTAGATGTCCTTGTCTCTAATGATTACGCAAGTAGAGTCTCTTGCTTTTCCCCGTCTGACGCCCCTTTTCAAAGGGGAACAGAAGGCACCGTAATAAAATCTTGATATAAAGGGGAGATGAGGCACTCCTCGATGCTTGACCACATCTGGATATGTATCTCTAAACGAGTTTCGAATACTCCCTTAAGGCTAACTAATTTTTTAATTTCTTGTCACTCTTTTATTATGTTTTTCACTACCAGAAACAAGGGACAGAAACTTCCAGAGGATACCGCCGACAGCGTCGAGCTGCCCACTATGGCAAACGAACCAGGAGAGGCTGTAAGCGAGACAGCAACCATGGGAGGTCGGCCAGATACGATCACTTCCAACAATGATGAGAACACAGTAGAAAAGCAGCAACCCGGTAATGATAATGTCAAAGCCAAGGATAACGATGATGACATTGTGTACCCAACTGGTGTCCGCCTCTGGCTCATCATGACCTCTATTTTTGTCGGCATGTTTCTTGTCACACTGGTGAGCTTCTTTCTCCTCTTATGATGTTTCTACTCTTTCAGTTTCCAATATATTTTGTCTCACAAAGACTAGGACCGTCTCATCGTCGCGACCGCCATCCCCCAGATCACCAATGAGTTCAAAGCCGCTGGCGACATCGGCTGGTACGGCACCGCGTACCTGCTAACCAACTGCGCCTTTCAGCTGCTGTTTGGCCGGATGTACGCCGTCTTCAGCATCAAGGCCATCTTCCTGTCTTCCATCGTTCTCTTCGAGGCCGGTTCTGCCCTGTGTGGTGCTGCACCGAGCTCCGTGGCCTTCATCTTCGGGCGGGCCATCGCCGGCCTGGGCTCCGGTGGCATTCTGGCAGGTGTGGTAGGTCTTGTCTCCTCTCTTGCCTCCTTGTTTTCTTCGTCTGCTCTCTGACTCCTGTGTAGATCGCCATTCTCGTCCACTCTATCCCGCTTCACAAGCGCCCCAAGTACCAGGGCTTCTTCGGCGGCGTGTTCGCCGTCGCCTCGGTCATGGGCCCCCTGGTCGGCGGCGCCTTCACCACAGACGTCACCTGGCGCTGGTGCTTCTACATCAACCTGCCCATCGGCGGCGCCGTCTTTGTCGTCGTCGTGCTGCTGCTGCACATCCCTGGCCAGGCCCGCGCCAAGAGCAAGCAGCTTACCGTCCGCGAGAAGCTGGGCCGGCTCGACGGCCTCGGCATGCTGGCCCTGCTGCCCGCCATCGTCTGCCTCTGCCTGGCACTGCAGTGGGGCGGCACCACGTACAGCTGGGGCAGCGGCCGCGTCGTGGCCCTGCTGGTGGTCGCCGGCGTGCTGCTGGCTGCTTTCGTTGCCGTCCAGGTCCTGCGCCCGGAGCAGCAGGTCACCCTGCCGCCCCGCATCCTGCTGCAGCGCAGCATCGCCGCCGGCTTCTGGACCGCCTGCTGCGTCGGCGCCCACATGATTATTTTCTGTAGGCCCCCCCTTTTTTTATTTCTCTCCTTCTCTCCCTCCTCTCCCCCTCTAGGGACATCTACTTCTAGGTGTGTGCTGACCAGCCGCTTTTTCTCCTTCTCCCTCAGCGTTCTACCTGCCCGTCTGGTTCCAGGCCATCCAGGGCGTCTCCGCCGTCGAGAGCGGCGTCCGCACGCTGCCCATGATGCTGCCCATCGTGGCCGGGTCGGTGAGCACGGGCGTGCTGGTCAGCCGCATCGGCTACTACACGCCGTTCCTGCTGCTGGGCGTCGCCCTGTCCGCCGTCGCCACCGGCCTGCTGACCACCCTGCGCGTCGACAGCGGGCCCGCCGCCTGGGCCGGCTACCAGGTCGCCTACGGGCTCGCCCTCGGCTTCGCCAGCCAGGTCCCCAATATGGCCGCCCAGACCGTGCTGCCCCGCGCCGACGCCGCCCTCGGCGCCTCGCTCATGTTCTTCGCCCAGCAGCTGCTCGGCGCCGTCTTCACCGCCGTCGGCCAGAACCTCCTCGACACCCAGCTGGCCCGCCGCCTGCCCGTCGCCATCGCCTCTGCTGCTGCATCCTCGAACAGTCCCCTCGCCGCGCTGACGCCCCAGCAGATCCAGAACACCGGCGCCACCGCCATCCTCGACATCGTGCCCGCCGCCGCCCGCCCCGCCGCCCTGGCCGCGTACAACGAAGCCCTGCGCGCCGTCTTCCGCGCGGGGCTCGTCACCGCGTGTCTGGCCATCCTGGGCGCCGCCGCCATGGAGTGGCGCAGCGTTAGGAAGAACATGCCCGCCAAGCAGCCGGCGGACGCGCGGGTGGCCGAGGAGGGGAAGAACAGCCCGGCGGCAGAAAAGGATGCGAGTGGAGCGCAGTAAGAGGTTGTCTCCTAGTCGAACACTTAGTCAGATATTGACGGTCAAGGAGACGGGTGATTAAAGTAGGACTGTGGTGCATTTTATTCTTCTCTTTTGTCAATTGTATTTTCTTATAAAATATCTCGTCTTCGCATATGTAGTATTATACCTAAAGGTAACGAAGCTTTTTTCAACTCATATAATTTTTAAATTGATACAATTGCATTATTATAATGCGTTTCATGCGCTTGTTCAGGTTTACTCCTATTCAGATATCTTTACCTACATCTTGATACGCAGCTCAGCCAAGCTATTTTACCTTCATTTTAACATACGATAATTTTACATAGTAGAAGAGTATTAGGGGCATATAAATAAGTTCACATCATTTCTTTTAGTAAATTATTTGTGTGGTAAGGACTGTCTTATTTTCTTTTAAAAGCAGCTAACTTGGTTTTGTCTTTTTGAGTTATTTTATATATAATATCCTATCCAATTCGGTCCTGATTTTCGTATTTGTTTTCACCCCCCTATCCTACTGTTTTCGGTCAATGTCGAGGACATGATCATTTGGCGTCTAAGCGTCCGGGCCGTCGCTGTCCATAGACTTCTGCGCGGCACCATTGACCTTCGTGACGTAGTCCAGGCGGCACTTGGTAAATAGTTCGACAGCGATGGGGATCTGTGCGGCACCATCGTTGAGTGTTCCCGACTTGATAAGCGTCAGGCCAGCGAGCTTGTCCTGGCGCGAGAAGAGGCTCGTGCCACAGTCTGAAAAACGCAGAGTCCGTGGTCAGCTGTGTTCGCCGCAAGAACAGATAAAAAGATGAAAAGATAGTTACATACCTCCGCAGAAGAACAGGGCGTGGTTCAGGCCCGAGAGGCCCTTGCGGGTGTACTGCTTCGGCGTTCCACTGGTGATGTTGAAATCCGGCGTGGGGATCGCCACATTGGAGCTGAAGCTGCTACCACCCCATTTCTGGCAGTCAGTGCAGTGGCACAGTGCGGTCAAGGCAGGCTTGACTGATGCGAGGAATTGGTTTGTTGGACCTCCTTGTTCAGACTCTAGGGAGGACAGTAAGGCAGAAAGTAAAAGCAAGACATACCAGAGTACTCGTATGCAACGTTGCCGCAGACACAGCTTCCAGCAGGCATTTTGAAGGATTGAAAGAAGATAGAAATATGCTATCTATGAGACGTGTTGAGAAAGTATTTGCTTGTTTGTTTGAGATCGAACTGATGAGTTTGCGTTGATTGCTCAAGTTTCTATCCTCGAAAAGACCTCAGGGGGCCGTGTCTTATATACGTTTGAATTATCACCATTGTCTACAGACTCATCTGCAAGGTTATCTTTCACGGACGTTTCTCTCTTTGTCTCTTGGCTTATTCTCGGTTGCTTCTTTCCTTAGTTTCTTAGTATTCCATGTCATGATGCTGGTGATGTGCAGGATTCCCTAACAATTTCGGGCAAAAGTCGGATGCAGCGCTTTACTGAGCGGTCGGTTAAACGCCATGTTTGGAATCAAGACGAAAGTCCCTGAATCACCGCTCTTTCTTACTTAGCTTCGAGTGCAGGAGAAGCTAGTCTAGAAGCTCTGATTCCAATCGAAGGGCGTTATCTGCGTCAAAGTGCACGTTGATTACAGGGACGGCGTACATTGGCGAGTCAGGATTTATAAAATGACACCAATGAGATATCGAAGACTGGTGGTGACCGAGACCGTCAGGGGATTCCGGGATCTGAGTCCCGGGGTTAGCAATAGCGGTGTCGAATAGTAACTCGAGGCTATAGCCCCAAAGTTTTGACTACAGGACAAAGATTCCAAATTCGCCGATGCTGAATTTTCGATTTTCTAATCAAGTCCGACAGCCTTGTCGCTTACTACGATCTTATGAAAGAAACGCAACAACATCTGGTGTGGCGTAAATGAACTTTCAAACAATGATTCCTTCTTATTGCTTGTGCAAACATGTCTGTAGACATTGCATCATAGGAATCAGTAAATAAAAAACCAGTTAAGCCAGTCAAATTGATATATAAAGAGGATTCTTCAAAACGCAATGTTGCTACGTCGTCTAATGTAGAGCAGTTAGCGAGATGCTCGATTAACCTAGCCTTGCTGTCATGTCTGGCCCGATCTATCACCCAGTAGCTACCGGCTCTGCCCAAACGACTGTGGCAGACCATGAAGCTCCAGCCGATGTTGTCCTTTGGAGCGGCTGGTTCTGCCCCTTTTCACAGAGGACTTGGGTTGTCCTAGAGGAGAAGAATATCCAATACCAGTACAAAGAAGTCAATCCCTATCTTAAAGAGAAGGTCTTTCTTGGTGCGTGTTCTTGCTCTTTTTCTTGCCATTTCTTCTCCGTGAATAATGCCAGGTCCGACTAACAGGTGCGATGAATAAAGAGGTCAGCCCTCAGGGGTTGACACCGGGCTTCCAAGTTGACGGCCAGCCACTACACGACTCGACAGTGATCAACGAATTTCTGGAGGAGGCTTCCGCATCTCTCGCCCTGGGCGAGGCTGCGCGCCCCCTCCTGCCGGCAGACCCCTATGAGCGGGCGCAGGCCAGGCTGTGGATCGACTACATCAACAAGTCAGTCGTTCCGGCCTTCTTCCGCCTGATGCAGGCGACGCCGCCAGCGCAAGCGGCAGCCCTGGACGCGTTCAACGAGGCTCTTGGACACATCGCCCAGCATGTCGCGGGGCCGTTCTTCTTCGGCGAGCAGTTCTCCTTGGTTGACGTGGCCATTGCTCCGTGGGCCGTTCGTGATTTCCTCGTGCGAGACAGGCGAGGCTTCCGGCGGGAAGACGTAGCTCGGTGGAAGACCTGGGCTGAGGCGTTGGAGCAGCGCCCATCCGTGCAGAAGACAACAAGCGTACGTATAGAGGAAGCAAAATCAACCACTTTCCCCAAACACAATCAAAACGAAAATGTAGCTAACAGGCTATTCGTGCTTAGGATCCTGATAAGTATGTCGAGTTCAATCAGACATTTCTGCGAAACGAAGGTCACAGCGCGGCCGGCAAAGCGGCCCAGACAGGCAATGCCATTCCGTGAGAGAAGAAACAGGAGGCTGAGTTGGCATATCAAAGAAGCGCACCTTGCCTTAATATATTGTATTGATTATACAGCTTTGAGATGGCGCTGAATCTGGCGTCTTTTATTTCAGGGAAATTTTAAGCGGCATGCAACAAGATGTGGTCATGGTTGCTTCAATGTACAAGAGAGAACTTAAAAAGACCTGTATTTACTGCTAATTATAGTATCCAATAGAATCCCTCTCTTATACGCATGAAATGCTCGATCATCATCAGCAATTCAAAGTCATTTCAGTCGGCCTGCTTACCTTTAGATTTTCGTTGTGCGCACACATGCATGTCGCATCTTGATGTAGACAATTTTAGCAGGACTTCGCAAGTTGTAAGCGGTCAGAAACCTGCCAACGCTAGCTTGTCTGGAGGTGGTTGAGGGTCTGGCCAGGCCATCTGCGCTCCGTTGTGTGGTCTACTATGCCCACTCGCATAAGGCTTGCATCTTGCATGAGGATTAGCCCCTTTTGGGGAACCGTCATGACACCAACGAAGAGTACGATGTAGGATATAGCACAGCGCCAGGAGGCAATCCTGGCCCATTGCCTTTTATATGCTGAAACTCGAAAATACTCTTCTGTGACATCTTGGTGCAGCTCATGGTTAGTTTCTAGACGTGATCTCGCGTAGAGTGAGCATGGCCGGCCAATTTTTGTTAATAACTCCCCACTCCGGGCCGCTCCGTGTTAAAGACCGGTCGAGGCGCCGTCCAAGCTACTGCTGTGAGCCTTTGAACCGAATATGATTTTGTTGTTGTTAGGCAGACTTTCATATTGCATCAATGCTGTGGTATCCCGCATGTGCTAGGGGGAGTCTAATCGCATTTTCAGTGTAGTGAGCCTTGCGCAGCCGCAGACAGCTCGCGAATTCCGATTGGCGACCGCTGCCAGCCCGACTAAATCCCACATTGCCTCTTCGACGCAGGGCGTCTTTCCCACCGCATTGTCTTGGTTGATATTCTCTTTGCTAGATGCTACTTCTGTGTATCACATCTGCGATCTTCTTAACTACCCTTTTTCCTGCTGCTCAATAGCCGTCTAACTTTCCTTGATGTACCCATATCGATCTCGAAGAGACCTGGCGGCGCTCTTCAAGATCCAGAAATGGCCCAATATGAGCTGGTGTCAAGACCCACGAGCACCGTCGGTCTTGTCGAGCGCTTAAGGAGCAATGAAACGAGCCAGGAGGAGAGACGTGCCTTGGACTATCTATCGCAGGAAATGATCAAAATATTCGGAGACGAACGTCGCCTCTCGCATGTGCCTGAGGCCGCGGCGCTCGCTCTTGTAGCTGCAGGCTGCAATTATCAGTACCTGTCTCGAGCATTCAGCAACGCCATAATCAACGGTACCGCGGATGGCAGTATTCTGGAGCCTCGACTTTGGACAAGCTTTACACGTGTCCTCCGCTGCGACGGCGGCGACCGAAAGGCCGACGTGGAGCTTGGCCCCGTTCTGGACAGTCTGCAGAAGCGGTTGACGTCCGCCACGGAACAGGCGGAGCTCAATACCCAGTACCGGCTGGTGGGCACGCTATCATCCGTCTTGGATGCTATGAATGACGTGAAAACGATTGGCCTCAGTCGGCAGGCCTTGCACGAGCCTCTGCTCAAGCGGCTCCGAAAATTAAGTGAGCACGACGAGCCCCGCCTTGCTCAGGTGGGCAGCTACGCCTACCAAGCTTTGCTTGGTATCCCCAACGACGAAGGTCCTTACAAAGCGCTCCTCCGTCACACGATTGACGTGACTGGCGCTGCGGCCGGAGTAGCTGGCTCGATCTCTGCCGTGGATCCGTCAAAACTCTTCAACGGTCTAACAGGGCTGCTGCAAAACTTGTCGGATTTGATCTCCTCCATGGTTGAAGTGGTCGATGACCTGTCTGGCATAGCTGAAAGCCTAGGAGGCGCAGCCGATGGCATTAGGCCCTTGCGGAAGCAGAAGAGCTGGTATGTGGCTCTTCGGCTTACGGATATGTTGATCCAAGCGAACGCGTTCACCCATCTCAAAGAATTTATTGCCAGAGCACCTTGTCGCCAAGACAAAAACTTTTTGTGTGGTATCTCTGCGCAGCTTGAGCGAGCTTGGGACGCAGGGGACGCACTTGCAAGAACAGAGATTAAACAATTTGTGGAACAAGTCTTGTTTCCAGCAGGATCCAAGTCGTCCGAGAAGTGCGTCCTCGAATGGGCGAAGCTGGTTGCTGACACTCTTCATCTATCCCCTCCGTCAGAAACTGCCCACTCTGCTCGGCGCCATCTATCCTCTAGATTCTGGAAGAAAGAGTCCATTCCCAAGGTTCTCCACCAAAAACATGAGGACGAGCCGCTACCATCTGATCTACTTGAACAAGCATGGCTGCGTTGTGTCAGAGCGCAGAAATACTACGCAGACATGAGCTTGCATGACTATTATCTGAAAAATGATCAATTTCTTCTCAAAGTCGAGAGACTCTCCGGTCAGAGACTGCCTATGGCTCAGTGCTATATCAATCTTGCAATCATCAACCAACCGGGCAGTGATGCTGCCAACTCTAGGGAAAGAGATTCGACAGAGCCTCGTTCCCAGTTTACTCTCTCCGCTCGGCTCCAGATTGAGGAGGAAAATAAAGAGACTGGAATTCGGCTGTACGAAATCTTCCGTCCACGCAAACCTGCGGGTGAGAATGCGAGGCCGCCAAGGCGAATCTTGATTCGAGGACGCGCTGGAGTCGGGAAGAGCACACTCTGCAAAAAGATTGTCTATGAACTTACTCGCTCTCCTATGAATAAAGAGTTCCGTGAGTGGGATGGACTGTTCGCTCGTGTAATTTGGATACCTTTGCGGAGATTGAAAAGACTGGAGGGTACATCATACAACTTTGAGAGGATGCTTCATGATGAGTACTTCTCTCAATACCCAGAACGCGCCATTCTCGCCAAAGCATTACAGAGCAAAATCGCAGAGTCTGCTCTCAACCCAGAAAGTGACAAAACTCTATTTATTCTCGACGGCTTAGACGAGGTATCACAAGAACTAGAGCCTGGCAACAGAATGTTCCAATTTATGCAATGGCTCTTAAGTCAGCCAGATATTATTATCACGTCTCGACCTGGTGGAAAACTCCCCGCTGGCCTAGCTCCACTGGACTGTGAACTGGAAACAATCGGATTCTATCCTTCTCAGGTAAAGAGCTATATCAAGAATTCTTTCGATGACCCAGCTGTGATGGATGATATTGATTCATTCTTGCAAAGCCATCAGCTCGTTCAAAGTCTCATTCGTATTCCGATTCAGTTAGACGCACTTTGTTACACTTGGGACAAGGACTTTCGATCGGAGTCTGCGCTAAATACTATGACGACGCTTTATGAAGCCATCGAGCTGAAGTTATGGCGAAAAGACATTCCGCGGCTGGGAAAACATCGGCCGGGGAACTTCCCCGTGACCGAGGACGACATCCGAGAAGCTAGAACTGTAACCGAGATCTACCGCTGGGTGAGCGGCGAAGTCAAACTTCTTCGGTATTTGGCGTTTACGGGGCTCTGCAACGACATAATAAACTTTGAAGAACACCACCGCGACATTATATATAATCACCTTGAATCCCTACAGCTGGATGCATCCTTCGACAGTGTTCTCGCCAAGCTCTCGTTTCTGCGAACTTCAAACGCCTCATCAAAGAGCGCGCCCTGCCAAAACCACCACTTCATACATCTGACCTTTCAGGAGTACTTCGCTGCGCAGTATTTTGTAGAGCGTTGGATACCTGGCACAGCACTCTCATGTCTGAGGCTAAGCGATGGCAAAAGGCACCATGTCCAACCTGATGATTTTCTCAGAAAGGAGAAATACGAGGCACGCTACGATATATTTTGGCGCTTCGTCGCAGGGCTGCTTCGGAGCCGCAACGACATGGAGCAACTCTGTCTCTTCTTCGACGCCATCGAGCAAGAGCCGCGAGATCTCCTTGGCCCTGTGCACCAACGTCTGGTCATGAATTGCCTCAGCGAATCAGATCCGTCACAGAAAGTCCCGCAGTTTGACCCGTGTCGAGAGCAGTTGAAGCAGTGGATGCTCTTTGAATGCACATTGCTGAGGCAATCACAGCTTGCAGCCCAAGTGGAATTTCCTGAACGAGTCCTAGCAATCGTCTTGCAAGACGAGAACAGAGACATCCAGTCGGCGGTCATACGGTCATTGAGGCTGCGACCAATAATCTCAAAAGAGCTTCTCTTAGACTTAGTAGCACGGCTAGAGGGGCCTTTCGACAGCGTTCAATATGCTATACATGGAGTTTTGGACGGGCAGTCGGCTTTACCGGCAGAGGTCCTCCAAATCTTAATAGTGCAGCTAGGACATCCTCAAAGAAGTTCTGCTGTGGTCACAACTTTGGGTCAGCAGAGCTTACCAGGAGACATCCTCCAAACTCTAGTGGCACGATTAGAACATTCTGGCGAAGAAGTTAGAATAGCCGCAGCTGAAGTCTTGGGCCGTCAGGTTGATTTACCGATGGAGGTCCTCAAAGCCCTGTTAGCACGGTTTGAAGATTCTATCGAACTAGTTAGATGGACCGCAGCCGAAGCTTTAGGTAGGCGGCCTCGCTTGCCGACGGAGATCATCGAGATTCTGTCTACACAATTGGAAGACCCTAAGAAGGTTATTAGAATGACCACAGTTGAGGCCTTGGGTTGGCAGTCTAGGTTGCCGACAGAGATCCTCAAGGCCCTGGCAACGCAGTTAGAAGATCCTAGAGAAGATGTCAGACGAGCTGCAGTTCAAGCCTTAGGCAATCAATCTAGTTTGCCGACGGAGATCCTCAAGGCCCTGGCAGCACAGTTAGAAGATTCTAAAAAGATTGTCAGACTAGCTGTAATTGAAGCCTTAGGTAATCAGTCTAGTTTGCCGACAGAGATCATCAGGGCCCTGGCAGCAATTTTAGAAGATCCTGAAGAGTTTCTCAGACTAGCTGCAGTTAAGGCCTTGGGTTGGCAGTCTAGTTTGCCGACAGAGATTCTCAAGGCCCTGGTAACATTATTAGAAGATCCTGAAGAAGATATCAGACGAGCTGCAGTTAAGACCTTGTGTAAGCAATCTAGCTTACCAACGGAGATCCTCGAGATCTTAGCAGCACAATTAGAGAATCCTAATGGAGATGTTAGAAAAGCTACAGTTGAGGCCTTGGGTTGGCAGTCTAATTTGCTGACAGAGACCTTCAAGGCTCTGGCAACACGGCTAAAAGATCCTAGCGAAGTTATTAGAGAGGCCACAGCTATGTTCTTGGGGGGGCAACCTAGCTTGCCGATAGAGATCCTCGAGGCCATGGCAGAACAATTGGAAGACCCGAACGACGCTGTCAGACTAGCCGCAACTAGAGCCTTAGGCAGGCAGTCTGGCTTGCCGATGGAGATCCTCAAGGCCATAGCAGAACAATTGGAAGATCCGAACGACGCTGTCAGACTAACCGCAACTAGAGCCTTAGGCAGGCAGCCTGGCTTGCCGATGGAGATCCTCAAGGCCATAGCAGCACAATTGGAAGATCCTAACAAAGATACTAGATGGATGGCAGCCGAAGCCTTAGGGCGTCGTCGGTTTAACTTGCCGATGGAGATCCTCAAGGCCCTAGCAACACGGTTAGAAGATCCCAGAGCCAATGTCAGAGAAGCTGCAATTCAAACCTTTGGTAGGCAAACTAGCTTACCGGCAGAGATCCTCCAGGCTCTGACGACACAATTGGGCGATTCCGTAGGGAGGGTTCGTCTCAAAGCGGTCGATGCTCTTCGTAGGTTATCAACTTTGTCTGACGAAAGCTTTTGCTCCTTTCTCAACCAGGACTATGAGACACTGTACAACTTATACGGTGCTTGGCTTCTAAGAAGTTTTGTGGAGCACATAACATGGTGTGTAGACGGGAACAATTATTGTATCAATCTGCCAGGAGGACCCAGGAGGGTGCCCTTGAAGGAGCGTGAAAGCGCCGTTATGCTAGCTCGAAGGAAATGGGGTATTCCTGGGGTAGAATCTCTGGATACCATCAACAGGAGTACGGAACTTTGAGGAAGCCTGCCAAACCCATTACTAGGTCGAAATGCGTGGTGCCGCATCCCATTTGTTGTGTCAGATCTACGACCATGGCAGAAATTAAAAGCGCCGGTGCTGGTTATGATGTAATAGGAGAAGAGGCATGAGAAGAAGGATAATAGGCAATAAGATCCTCGATCAAAAAACAAGTAGCGCAGCAAACGGCAGTTGTCAGTCACTACGTCTTTGGTAATGATCGCTCTGCGCTGCTGTAAGTGTGCTAGACAAGGCTACGCCAGCTACAAACTTGGCTGGTAGTCTACAAAACAGCCAACTACTTAGTATTATTAGGGTAGCTTATTTCGTCTTTCACTGCGTGCTGCGCTTCATCATGCTAGTAACAGTTTCTGTATTGTTTAGCTGTGCTTAATTAGAACAGTCTCATCCATAGCAAGAGGAAATTAAAGCGCGCCGGCGGCAGGTTGGCTAAGTACATACAGTAGCTCTTCGCAAAAGCAAGATAAAAAAGCAATATCGTTCGCCTCGGCAGGCTTGTCTCGAGGAGCACGAGGAGCACTAAAATGGAGGAACGCTAGGCTAGTGCCCTCATTTCCCTCAGCATGCCCCAACAAACGGAGTAGAACCGCTATGGTCGCGTCGCGTCGACGGTCTCCCTAGCTTCCCGCTATCTACGCAGACTTAATATTACTTCTACTCAAAGGTCTCCCGTTATTCACCGCTGCTTGAGGAGATCCTGATAATATGACGACATAGAAAACGGTTCGTATCTGCTGCAGCTCGTCCTCCCCCCTTTCCCCTTGTCCTTCTCCGTCTTCTCTCCGTCAGATGATTTTTCCATATCATCTTAGTTTCAAAACACAGCAGTAACAAACACACCACGGGGCAAGGAGGAGTAAGCTTTGTGCCGGCACACATCTGCAACTCTTTCACAGAAATTATCGAACGGTTCGCGGGGAGAAGCCTTGCTTGTGCGTCTGCGCCCCCTGATTTGCTAGGCGCGCCCGAATTAACCGGGGCCACCCGTCTGCAAATAACGGAAGAAAAAAAAAAAAGACAGACAGAGAGAGAGGCCCGCATGGACTGATTGACCAATTCTCTCTTGACCGCCTGCATATAACCTAAGCTCTAGTTTGCAGCACTTCCTGCATGCAGGTTGCCAATCTCTTCGTCGCCTCTTGGAAAAAGGCCAAACTTTTTCCTGACCGCTCACCGTTGGCGTGTTTTCTCCCCTCCTCCCACCCCCGGTTTACCCCCCTTCTGCTCCTCCTTCGCATCTCCTCTGGATACCCGAAGAGTGTTGGTAAACAAAAGTAGAGAGGATCTGGCCAGCCCGCATCGAGCAGAGTCAAGCTTTTCTGCCATATCTGCAGTCAGCGTTATCGCGTCGCATCGAGTGCCGAATTTCTCCCATTTCCCACCCCCTGCATATTTCCTTTAGGCCCAAAGAAGATATAACAAAACAAAGCACACGCAGCCCACAAGTACACACCTCACATACGGCACAAAACCCGACAAGCAAGACAAGGAGATCAGCAGGGCACATACAAGAGCAACGATGGGCGGTGCCAGGACAGCCGGCAAAGCGGCTGTTCCGGCTACGCCTCGCCGCGCGTCCACAGCTCCCCTATCCCAGCAAAACCGCCCATCGCCGCTGTCGTCATCGTCGGGAGAACCCGCTGCAGCTCCGATTGCGATTGCCAGAGGGGGTGCGGGTCCATCTGCCGCCGTCATGGCCGCTGCCGCGACCGCCGCGGCAGAAGCTGCTGCAGCTGCTTCCGAGTTTGGCACGTCGCCCAAGTCCGACCTCAGCTATACCGAACCCAGCCTGACCCAGGCCCAGGCAGCTGCCAACGGCGAAGCCGTCGAGACCCTGTACAGCCATCCCTCGGCCAAGATCATCTCGTTCTCGGCAGGGGCACGCAACTTCTCCCTTGACAACATCGGCAGCACGGCCAGCCGAAGCCGCGCGAGCCGCCGCAGCGTAACCGCAACCGAGGAAGACATCGAGCCGGGTACGCTCCCGTGGAGCTCCCAGTTTGACCGCACCATCGCAGTTGGTACGTCTCTATGTGAAGCAGCTGTACTTGTCCGTTCCGTTCCGCGTTTCTTTTCTCTACTAACCGTTGCTCTGTAATTCGCAGGCGCGCTCAGCATCTACCGCCACCCGGGTTCCGTCGCGTTCCTCAGCTGCGGAAGCGCCCTCCAGCCCATCCTTCCCAAGAGCCAGTGCTGGTGCATCGACCGGGAGTCGAGCAAGTTTATCCTGCAGATCCGCCGCCCGCAATACTGGCGGATCGAAGTGCCCGTCGGCGACGGCGGCGAAAACGATGAGCGGGCGCGTCGCCTGCGCGAGGTCTTGGACCACATCCTCCAGTTCGAGAAGACGCCCTGCCCGTTCAAGCGCGACTTCACTGTGGAGCTGCCGGAGCTGCCGTCGACGCCACTGAAGAAGAAGCCCTGGACGCCGGTGAAGCAGCCAGATGGCAAAGCACCGAGTCCGGCAGGGACGCCGTCCAGCCAGTCGAAGCAGCAGCAGCAGCAGCAGCAGCAGCAGGTGCCGCTGAGGCAACAGCGGTCGCCGTCGCCGCCGCCGCCGGACCTGCACGAGTCGCCAACGTCAATGTCTCCCGAACAACGGAATGCATCGCCCGTGGCGCCCGCGCAGCCGATGGAGTTCACAAGGCGAGAGTGGCTCGCGATGCTCGAGAGCCAGAAGAAAGGCGCCGAGGAGGTCGACGAGTTCGGCAGAAAGATCGTGCCGGTCCTGGTGGCGGAGCACGAGCAGCGGATCATCGACGCCAAGGCTGGGGAGATCGAAGTGAACAAGATGGGCGTCCCCTGGCGCAACAACAGCGTCTCTGGCCCCGCGATGCCGGGCAGCAGCCGGCAGAGCAGCGGACAGCGAGACAGGGCCTTGTCGCTTGCGAGCGACAACTCGATGCCGCGGGCAGCATGGCCCTCCCTCGATCAGAGATGGCAGGAGGAGTCGGACCGGTCCACAACAGACTCAAGCAGCCCCTTCAACAGCCTCCGCTCCTGGCTCTCGTCCAGCAAGACGCTCATGTCGTCGTCACCACCGTCATCTGTGTCTGGCTCTCTTTCCTCGTTTCCGAACGGGCCGGATGGGGGAGCCGTACCCCCGGGGCTGTCCTCCCTCTATGAGGACGCGCGGAGAATGTTCAATGGCGGCGGAGCTTCGACTGCCTTGGGCCCACAGCAGCGGCCGCACATCCGCCACCGGGCCACAACGTCCAGCATCTCCGTGTCGAACCAGCCCACCCTTCCGCCTGCGGTGAACCTCCTCACGCCATATCGCCACCTGCAGAGCCTCACTTCCGGCCGTGCCAGCACGCGTCTCGAGGCAGTCCGTCGCATCCCCGGCTCGATCATCTACCGCGTGATGGAGATTCTGCTAGCGCCGCCAAGCTATCTACTAGCCCTGATGCTGAAGATTGCGGCTCGCATCCTCTCAGGCGAGTGGCGCGGCTTTGCGGTGGGCAAGAACACTGACACGGGAGAGAGCATTCCCGTGGAGTGGGATTACACCGGCGTGGATGATCCTCTGGGGCACAGAATGCGGGCGTCCAGGAGAGATGAAGTCAGCCGGCTCAGCGTCTACACTGAAGCTGACGTCGAGGTCTACACCGACACCGAAGACAACAACGATGACGGTGACGACGACGACGACGACAAAGAGAACACGGAGCGCTGCTTCTCGTCGTCGTCTGGCATAAAGCGCAGCAGCTCAGTCGCTTCAAAAGCAGGATCCGATTCGGGAGATGGCGATACACTGTCTGATGTGGGAGGAGATCCTATTGTGTGGACTCGCCGCTGGGCCGTCGACTAATCCTCACGTCTTTCTCTCCTCTCCTCTCCTCTCCTCTCCTCTCCTCCCCCGCGCCCCAATTTTCTTCTCTTTCTCCTTCGCTTCTTCTCGCCTCACCCCTCCCTCCGAACCTCTCCCTGCGGAGGTCTCTTCTCACTTACTTCACACATATTTTCAGCTCCTTTAACAGTGAAGCTAGCTAATCAACAAAACCACCGCCACTCACCTAAAATTGCATTAAATCGGAAGACATTGCCGGCGTTCAGATTGTTCATATGCTTTTTCTTTTTTTTTCTTAGCACCTTTTTTAGTTCTGGGGAAGCACGGCCTTCTTGGGAATTTTGCTTTTGGAGTAAAAAAAATCGGCTTCTTTTTTTCTTCGTCCGTTTCTAATATTGTCTTTGATCAATCTTCTTCTGCTGTTTTCATGCGAGGTCGTTTGGGATACAGTTCCACAAAGCAAATTCTTTTTCATAGCCAAGAAAGAGTATATAGTGAGCAAATTGAACGCAAGTTGTCTTGAGCGTTGAGCATTGTTTGTCTCGTGAATTTGTGGTGAAGAGACAAAAGCCACTCAGTAGACTGAATAGATAGAAGTGAGGTCGTCTTTGAGGTCTCTCATCAGCTTTCTGTTGCGTTGACTAAGGCACCCTCGGTCTGGCCATGCGGCATTGCCCAATTTAGAAGCTTTGTAGTCTCTCGCAGTTACTAAAAGTCGCTAACTAACAGCTTGGTAGACAGCAGGAACGAGTGGGACGCTACTGGTAAAATAAAAACCAGTTACGGATATAAGAAACATCGAACGGTTATGTAACTAAACAAACACCACCAGTAAACACGCACGTTTGATACCGGAAGGTGAGTTACAAAGTGTGTACTGTGAAATGTGCCCAAGGGGATTGATTCTTTCTGTACAGGTACAGCAGCCTCAGGTAGTGGCAGCACTCAACAGAAGGGAATCCCAGACGAAGTTTAGACGGCATAACTAAGACTGGACTAAGATTCACTTATATATATGGCGAGGAGTCAACCCGCCTCGATCTCACTATCTACGAGTCACCTCGAGAGTTTTTAAAAAGGGATAAAATTTACTTTGAAGAATTGGATTATGGGCCCGTGAAGCATAATTGTATAACTGCTAAGCTTGAACGTAGTGTGGAATTAAGGCAATCGTAGAGCCTCCGTTTTGGAGATTGGTTGGACCCAGGTAGATCTGAAAGTTGTAGATGCCCGCTGCAGCAAACGCGTAAATATGCAGTGGAGATGATGGAAGCCCTGACACCGAACATGATAGATCAACGTTCTCGACAGGCTGGCTGCACACGAGAGGTGTCCTAGGATTCATAGTGAGAGTATACGCCGAGTCCGAATAGACAAAACTGTCGGTAGGATTATAGGTAATGTACAAGGATCCAGCCTTTAGAAAACCTGTGTCGGACTCTATGTGAAAAGGCTGAACAGAGTAGCCAGAAATTATGGAGAGAAACTGGACGGGATCACTTGCACCTTGAACTTCGAGTGGATTGCCAGCGGCGATATAATTGGAAGGGTCGTCGACAAAGAGATTAAAGAAAGAAGACGACACAGAGGCTGACGGCGAGGACGAAGAACTGGAGCTTGTCCTGGTGCTGCTGCTACTGATGGAGCTGGTGCTGCTGCTGAGGATCGGCTTACAGCGACTAGCAGAGACCGCTAAGACTGCAGCTGCGAGGCTGAGGTAGGACGAGAGAGCACGCATGGCAGGACGAGCTGGCGAATAGCAATAAATGATGAATATAAAACGAGGGACTTAAAAAAAAAAAAGGGACAAGGAGAGAAGAGGGTAAGAAGACAGAGAATGAAGCGATTCGTCTCACTTTTATGGCGGATGAAGGTCGACATTAATCTTCTAACCTATAATGTATGTTATTAGTATCCATCTCGTTTAGCCACTGTGACGTAGTAATATTACATGTACGCTTACAGAGTAACTGAGTAGTATTTATATATATTTATTGGCTTTAGTACGACGTATCCGTACGAGTAGGCGTATTTTATCTAGTACAGACTACGGGAAGTTCAAAGAGCCAATAATGTATACTTAATGACATTCTCTATTTACGTAGTCCGTATTACACGGATTGTTGAACCTGGCTCTCTCTCATTTTTCAGTCAATAGTCTCACAAAAATTGATATAAGTGAATCTGCCAATATACTCCACAGGATATAATACAATACGACATTAGCTTGAAACAAAAAAAAAATAAATAAAATATCTAGCTTCAACACAGAAATGAGCACGTACGTGTAGTTATTGCTTTAGCGCTATGGTTTTCTTCTTTGACCGATGGAGTGGTTGCGGAACATCAAGAGGAGCCATGACACGAGAGTTGCGAATCATTTCAACACAATGACCGTTGGATGTATCTCAACGGATCCTCGGCAATCCAGCTACAAATCCCTTCTCATTCGTTTGCCACCCTGACAAGGGCATGATATTTTCGTCGAAAAAATTACACATTGAAGCAAGAAAGCGCTATTGTGGCCGCTGCTTCTGGCGGTCTTTGTGGTGCAGAGTTTTGTCTCTATTTACTATATGCGTGTGCTTGTGTACCGTGGAAAATCAGTCTAAAGGAAGACACAAGTCATAAGAACAAAAGAGAAAAGGAAAAAATAGCTAATAATAAAGCGTAATATGAACATCTTAACAAGTCGGCAGTGCTCACATAGGGCTTCTCCTAGTCTTGAGTTGCGATGGCTAGCCGCAGTTGATAGATCGACTGGAAGGATGTACCCTCCTCTTTTAGAGGGATTTGTTAGTCCGTCAATTGCTAAAAAAGAGGGAGGAGCGCGAAGCGCGAGAGGTCGAGTCTCTCACTAAAAAGCAGAGCAAAACAGAAAGGCTATGTACACCGCGCGCGGCACAGCCAGGTACCTGGAGCTGGCTCTGCCGGGTATATTCGACGGTCGGCGCTTCGACCTAGGTGCGCAAGTCGTGGGAGGAGCCGCGTTGGGTTGGTTTTGACTAAGCCATACTGCCAAGTGAAAGAGTACACTCTTACCTGCAATGCAAGTAAGCCATATAGTACTTAAACACTGCTTATATGGTCAGCAAACGAAAAGAGCCTCAACCTGAGCTCTTCGTTCTCCCATCAGCTACCACAACCTACAGCCTTCCGGTTGCCTCTGTTTTCAAGAGGGACTTCCCGCCCTCCAACAACAGTCGAATATACCATCGGTCCTCCTCCCAAGCCAACCTGTTCCTGGTCAGCAGAATCTTCGCATGTTCTGCCTATGATCCTTCCCGGCCTTCGATTGACGATCCGCATTGGCACTCTTCGTCGTCGACCCATGGCCTTGTCCGCTTCGGCGGCCTATGCTGCCGCCAGAATGCAGCAGCCTCAGCCGCAGCAGCAATATTCACAGACGGTCGCCGCAAACAACATGAGCAGCTTTACGAGCAGCGCAGCTGCAAGCTCAAGTTTCAGCAATAGCAATGCCGTCAACACTGGCAGCGCGAGCAATGCCGTCGCCAGCGGCCCAGTGAATGGCACGCCAACCTACACCACGACGGCCCTGAGTCGCTGGTCCCTGTTAAATCACAAGCTGCCGCCTGCCGACTCAATACAGAACATACACGTCTACGACTTCGATAACACCTGTAGGTTTTCAATTCTTGGGTTCTTTTTGCTTTGTTCCGCAACTTGTCTGCGTAACCTCGGCTGACCCACTGTCTTCTCTGTTCCGCACGGCCTAACAGTATTCAAAACCCCCCTGCCAAATTCGAAGCTGTGGAACGCCTCCACCGTGGGATACCTGTCCAGCTGGGACGTCTTCGCCACCGGCGGCTGGTGGCACGACGTGCGCATCCTCGCGGCCACAGGCCGCGGCCTGGAAGAGGAGGAGCCGCGCGCCTGGGAGGGGTGGTGGAACGAGCAGGTCGTGGAGCTGGTGCGGCTGTCGGAGAAGCAGCCCGGCACGCTGTGCGTGCTGCTGACGGGCCGATCGGAGCAGGGGTTCAGCGAACTGATCCAGCGCATGGTGGGCAGCAAGGAGCTGCGGTTCGACATGATCACGCTGAAGCCGGCCGCGGGGCCCAGCAACGAGAAGTTTGCCAGCACCATGGCCTTCAAGCAAGCGTTTCTCGAGACCCTCATGGAGACGTACCGGCTCGCCGGTGAGATCCGCATCTACGAGGACCGCCCGCGCCACGTCGAGGGCTTTCGCGAGTTCCTGGTGCAGTATAACGAGCGGCGGCAGAAGCAGCAGCAGCAGCAGCCGCCGCTGCCGCCGGCGGAAGCGGCCTCGTCCTCGTCGGCAGCGGCAGTGCCACCGCCCGCGACGGGGGGCGCGCCCATCGCGGGCGAGGTGGTGCACGTGGTCGAGACGGCGACCACGCTGGACCCCGTCATCGAGGTGGCCGAGGTGCAGCACATGATCAACTGCCACAACGCGGCGGGCGGCGGCAGCGAGCGCAAGCGCCTGGGCCGCCTGGCCCTACGCAAGACGGTCTTCTTCACGGGGTACCTGCTCAAGGAGGCCGATACGCGGCGCATGCTGGGGCTCCTGCAGGTGCCGCCGCACGTCGCCCGCCGCGACCTCAAGTACCACGGCAACAGCATCATGATCTCGCCGCGCACCTGCCCGCCCCACATCCTGGCCAAGGTCGGCGGCATGGGCAGCAAGCTGGCCTGGCGCGTCGAGGCCCTCGGCCACGTCGAGAACACCGTCTGGGCCGCCCGCGTCCGCCCCGTCGTGCCCTCCGCCACCGTCCACACCGCTGAGCCCAACCCGCTGGTCGTCCTGGCCGTCTACCGCAGCGCCCGGCCCCACGACGCCGGCCGCATCCGCAAGTGGCACCCCGTGCCCGCCGACCAGGCCTTTGAGTTTGAGACTACCGTCGCCGAGAAGGCCGTGCTGCGCGTCGAGGCCGAGCACTCCGGCGCCGCCGCCGCTACCGCCGCCGTCGCCGCCGCTGCGGCAGACAAGGACAACAGCAGCGGCGGCCACCCAGAAGAGAGCGAGAGCCAAAACTCCACCAAACCGCCGCCGGCCAAGCGGAAACGCGCCGCCGCCGGCGTGGGCCGGCCCCGCCCCAACCCTTCCAGCGCCATCCCGACGCAGCCGGCCGCTTTTGTGCCCCAGCGGCAGCCCGGCGGACCCAACTCGTTTGGGCCGCTGGCTGGCGGCGGTGGCGGCGGTGGTCGCGGCCACCATTTTCAGCCTTCCGGTCGCGGCGGGCGCGGGGGCATGGGCAGCGGCGGAGGCTTCCGCGGACAGGGTTATGCTACGGCCCGCGGCGGCGGACACCGTGGTGGCGGTGGTGGTCCTGGTGGCGGCGGCGCGTCAGCGCGCGGTGGGCGCGGTGGCGGTCCGGTAGGGAAACCATCTGGTCGGCACGGCCACCACTTCTACCAGTCGCTGGACGATGCCGGAGCCTCCGGGGCGGCACCCGTGCAGCCCATCGTTTACGACGATGCTTCGTAGCGTAGGGAGCGGGAGAGACGCCGGCGAGAGTATAAAAGCACGATTTGGAACATGCGGAAAACTTGCTACCATGAAAATATGATCTGGGGCCCGGGGTAATTTTACAAAATGGAAAAGGCGAGGCAAAAAGGCAACAAAAGGATGTTTTGCTCAGAAAAATAATGTATGGTATGAAGCTCCAGGCTTTCTACTCGAGTAATATAATGATACCCTTAAATGAATCCAGCGGTGAGAGGGCTTTCACTTGCCAATGACATAAGCGGAGGGTCCGTGGAGTAGCGCGTACAAGTAGCAGCTCAGCTTCTCTAGGTTCATCAATTCTCTCTTTCGTAAACATAAGGATAAATCTGTAGATGCACATACTTGATTCATGTTGCTTCAATCTCTCCGGCCTATGACCTAGCTTACATTGTGGTCTAGCTTGCAAAGTGGTGCACTTGTTGTGCATCTGCAGGAGGTCTGACTCGGATAGTTGCATTAAAGATTCTTGTATGCGATTTTAGTGTCAAGAAAGAAAAAAATTTGGTCACTTCATGGCTTCCAATTTTCACATCAACAGAATTCACACATTGGCAGCTTCAAACATTTTTATGCCAGCTCATTTCGAGATCATTTTCATTCTTCAACATTGGATTTTCTATAAACCAATCACAAATCCAAGCCAACAGCAGCAACAACTACATCTATAAAATGGCGTCCGACGCACCATCGTCTAAGCCGTCGTCTTCGTCGGCGACGGCCGCCGCCTTTGAGGCGTTCTACCTCCAGCGGGCCACCGCCGAGTTCGCCGAGGACCTGGACCAGCTGCGGCAGGCCCCTGATTTCGTCGTCCCGGCTGTGGGCGGCGACGGCAATAGCGCCAGCGGAAGCGGCAAGGCGGCCTCCGCCACCGCCGCGGACAACTCCCTGCAGATGCTGATCGGGGCGCTGCGGCAGGGGGCAGCTATGTTCACACCAGAGCAGCAGCGGCGGATCGTGGAGAGCGCTAGCGCTCAGAGTGCCAAGACGGCCGAAGACGCCCAGGATGAGTGAACCGCCAGCGGCAGCTAGAGGCAGCGACGGCAGCTGCTCAGTCATTTGAGAAGAGTCTCTCGGCAGTGTACGAAGATTGCCGCAGGACCACACTACAGTATCAAACAGCATTTCTATCACATTCCGGCTGCGCTATCCAGAGGAGACGATGAGGTGTTGTAGCGCCAGTCTCGACCTCCCTGATGATAGTGCTACCGAGCGCTACGAGGGAGCCAGAATCAAAGAATGCGGGAACCCAACCGAGGGCTTAGGTCAGCTTGCCAGCCTGCCTGCACCTTTTTGCGCCTGTTGGTACTAAAATTCGACTGAGCCTGGCCCAGAACCTACGTCATCATTCAGGCCAACAGCTTGGTTAGTCATGGCCTGGCCACAAGGCACACCTAAAAAAGTGCCACTGGGTTGGCTAGGCGATGACGAACTAGCAGAGAAGTACAGCCTCTTAAGTTACTGCCAAGTACATGAAAGCAAATGTTGTTAGGCCATCAAAATTATAATGCAATATAGCAGAATACTGCTATTAAATTCAAGAGCTTACCATTGGGACGTCCTACCGGCGAACCAAGGTATTGGATATATAAATGAGGGAAAGCAACATGGGTATCTTTGAAGTCGACTTTGAAAGAAAATGTCAAAAGGGATATATAAGGAAAGAAGAAGAAATGAAATATGTGACCTCTCCTCCCAAAAGTTAGCGGTAGAATAAGAAAATCCATGTCTAAAATCCAACGAGCTACACACTCCCTCAGAAGTCCACCAAACAGTCCTGGGTATCATCTCCACTATTAAAGTTCCGTTTCATTAGTATTATTGCCGTCTTATCGGTCGTGATTTTGTTATTATCCGGGTTGTGAGTGCCGTATCCAAGTGCCATTATTTTAGGATTTGGAGGTCAGATTGTTGGCTTAGGACAGACGGTAAGAACCAGACGGGCGGCCAGACTCCTTGCGGACGGCCCAGCCCTTCAAGGCAATCATCAGAATGACCCAGGCCATCAGCAGACCAACCAGGCCGGTAGTGACCGTATACATAAACATCGCGTCAAGCTTGTAGTGAATCATGCCAGTCACAGTGTCACCCGACTGTAAATTTGTTAGCGTTTTGACTTTGTTTCGTTTTTAGACATTAATCTTTTGAGTAGAGACGTACGCTAGCCATGAAAATAATACCGCCGGCAATCAGGCCAAAGGAGGCAAGGAGCTCAGTAGGCGGCCGCGACGGGAGAATCGACTTCGGCGGCTTCAGATACATCAGGACGTAGGTGAAGCCGCGGGCAAACGAGGCACCGGTCAGCAAGTTGCCCCACTGCTTGTGCACCATGCTCGAGATCATGGTCTGCTGCGTGTGCGAGCTCATCATGATGCCTAGCAGCAGAATGACCAGCGCCGGAATAGGGTTGATGGAGAACTCGTACTGGCGGGGAGGGCGCAGGGCCTCGCGCTCCTCGTCGTGGTAGTTGTGTTCGGGGTACTCATGGGCTGCTTCAGTCACCGTCGTGTTCAGCAGATCACGGATACGAGTCGACTCAATCAACATGCCACACTAGTCGTTCTACGTCAGTTCTCTGTCGTTCTCCACACTAATTTTTTCAGTGTGTTGGGTGCGTGAACTCACCAGACCACCGCCAAGGAAGAGAACAGTGATGGAAACGTGCTCCAAATCCTGCGCGCTCCACTCTCCGCCAGCGTTGCCCAGATGCTCCAGGAAGATGTTGGTTGAGCCGTAGAAGAAGATAAGGAAGCTCTCGGCAAACTCAGCAGATGGGCGCCACTTGTTCGACGCCGACTTGGGCCGCATGTTCCATGCCCAACCCAATTCGCCAAAGCAGCCAGCCCAGCGACCGAGAGTAAGAATACCGAGCCAAAAGAAAACGCCGCCCTTGATCCAGTGTGCCAGACCGCTGAAGACGCCGTGTCCCTCCTGTTCTTCTCGTTAGTGCGATTCTAGCTCACATCGCGACCGGGAAGTGGGGGCGGAGGCACTTACAAAGAAACGCGCATATGCAATAATGCCGAGAGCAAACGCAATGAAACCCAAAATCAAAATGGTCCGGTCAACAAAGTTGCAGACGAAAAGCAGAACACGCCAGGCCCGCGAAGAGATCTTGCTGGCCACAGTGTTCGCCAGCGCGAACACGCGACCGCCGTGGTGGAGATCAGTAGACGGCACACGCGCCTCTTCCAGGTCCTCGTCGGCAAAGTCGTCGTACTGGCCGCTGGGGTTGGACTCGTCGCAGCTTTCCTTCTGCCGCTCGGACTCATTGTCCAACGTGGTGACAGAGTTGCTGCGGAGCGACGCCGTGTTCGGCTCCGTACCCTGGCCGCTGTCGTTGGAGAGGCGGTAGCCCGATGACTGGCGGCGGTGGCGGATGTGGTGCGCAGCCAGCGCCTCGGTGGACACCGGAATGAATGCGCGACGCTCGCTGCTAGAAACACCGTTGCTGTCACTGCTGGTGACGCCATTGAATGCGCCAGCCACACGCGCCAAGAGGCCAATCACAACCTGAGCAGAGACCACCCATGTCGCAATCCAGCCGACCTTGTGGTGGGCGTTGTTCGGATACAGATCAGGCGTGCTCGCATTGTAGATGGTAGAGACGAGCACACCAGCGCCATTTGTGGCCAGAAAAACCAGCTGCGCAGGCAAGGTGTACCGCGACCGCGCAAGAGACAGCATGACCGCTAGAGAACGTTAGAAAACCACAAATCGTAGACTTCTTTGAATCTCCCGCATCTGGAGAGCAAGAAACCTACCAACTGGCAGCGCAAAGACCCAGCCGAGTGTCATAAGCGCGATATGGGCGTACATCAGACCGGCGTGCTCCGGATGCGAAAAATACGTGGGCGGATAGACTATTGGTTCACCATCTGCTGTTGTGTTTGTGCCGTTGCTTGCTTTCACACTGCCCATGTCCATGCCGCCCATGTCCATGCCCTCATCGCCGCCGTGCGCAAGCGCAGCGGCGGGGGCGAGAGCCAGGACGAGGACGCCAACGGCAAGGGACGAGGAAAGGAGCGATCGTGCTATGGACCGCATATTGTCTTTGTCGTTTGATTTGATTTGAATTTCTGTCTTCTTTTCAACAGATTACAGCTTCTCGCTTTTTGTCGGCTAGTTTGCGTCGATTTCCCGAGCTTCACAGCTGTAATTGGAGCTCTTGGAGGCGTCAGGAAGCTGCAAAATAGCTCAAACTTGCCGCTAACAGGCTGGATTTCTTCTTTTACGTCGCAGTACGTTGCAAATACAGCTTCTTAAGCTTGTGAATGTGCAAATAATCTTGGAAGTCTGCTGCTGGAAAGCAATGCCGTGAAAATGCGAAAGCTCAATATGCAAAAAGAATACAAGCTCCGGAACGCTGTATATATCAAGCGACAATACGTTTGTAAGCAGCAGGAGACCAGGGAGAGTCTAGAGCAGCTTCAGGAACAGCGTGAGCCGTTGCGTCATAGGCTAGAATGGCGTAGGAGGTCTGAGACTCGGCGGGAGAGGTGTGAGAAGTGTCTAACTTTTTCGGGAGAGAAGAGAGACAAGAGATGAAGGGAGAAAGGAGCCTAGACCGTCGTGAAGACTGCAGAGAGAAGAGGGAAGAGAGCAGGAAGGGAAGAGAAGAGGAAGAGAGCCAGAGAGCAGCAGAAGAGGTGGCGATGGGAGGGTATACATACATAAAAGAAGAAAGCTACGATAGAAGATTTGGGGGGGGGGGGGGTGTATGTGTTCTACGACTACCAGAATACTGTACAGAGCGGATTGGTAATATATACGTTCGATTATGGGAATGCAGGCATGAAGGCCATGGAAAAAAAAGAAGGAGCTATTCACACGCGGAGTAAAGCACAAAAGCCGTACCGCAGGTTGTCAGGAGGGCAAGAACGATGGAGACGCTTTCACTCCTCGGGCTCCGAGCCCCGGTTTTGCGGGACCCCCTTGAACCTTCTTTTTGCCTTCTTTCTTGGTGTCTGATGCAGCGATGGGAATTGAGTCAGACCACCCGTGCACTCCGCAAATGGGAGTGACATAACAAAGGAGAGGTGCTCAGGTAGCTCAGCAGGGCAGCTGAGAAAATGAGTGACTCTGGGTCTCGATGACGAGTTTGTACCCGAAACAGCCCAGGCTTCTTGGTGTATTACTCGTGGTGCGCCGATGTAGGTGTAATGCTCGCAACTAAATTGCAGTTTTGGGAAATAGTCAATGTGCAGGGAAGAGTGAAAGAAGGAGCCTTGGGGTCTGAGGGTGGCCATCCGAGCATCCCGAGAGCGCAAGGGAAAAAAAAAATTTTTGTGATGGACTGATAGTGTAAGTCGGTCGCTGTAGAAGCAACAAGAAAGAAGTTATGGCGTCGTGACTGTGTTAGTGGCGGGGCGGTAAAGCATGCATGGGTAGCTCTTCTCCACACAGTTTTCTTAGCACAGTACGGGTCCGACTTACACGCGTCAGCCACTTGTACCGGCCAAGTCTCTGCAGCAACGCTAGGCACGCTGCATCGCCCGCTGCATCGCACGCCGGGGTACACCGTATCTACCTGCTTGGCAAGCCCTGGGGCCAAGGTTGACCAACAACGTAGGTGGTTTGTATCTTACAGAGCACAGAAGGATAATACGCCGTGGTAGCGAAGGGTGCGCGGAACAAGGCCAGCTCAGGCCAGCTCAGGCCAGCCAAATCCATACACAGCGTCCACGAGGCGGCGACGCAAGGCGACAGGGTCGTCGCAGGGCAATAGCGGACCAATAGGGTGTACTTGTCAGGGAATTCTGCTGGTCAGAAAAAAAATTATTATGTTTGAACCCCCATGCACACAACAAGACCAGCGTCCCTTCACGCCGTCTCTGCGTGTCTCTGCTGCAATGATAATCTACTTGCTGTTCTCTCTCCCTGCCGAGAGCCGGGTGAGCATCAGGCGAAAATGGGAGGGGAAACAATCACTGGGCAGGCAAGGTTGCTCGACACAGGTACGAGTACATCGTTAGGGATGGAGAGCTATAGGCAAAGCCTAGCGAAGTGGCCGATTTGAGCAATTCTCGGCTCTACGTGCTCAACGTGCGTCTGTGTTTATTGATGCACAACCAGCTTGGGAATAGGCTATCTTACGACTATTTTCTCGCAGATAAGAGCGCAAGCGCCGGCAGGAGAGAGGCACGTCCGGTGTGGCGTACCTACATACGTAGGCAGCATGTTTCGAGCGCCGCGAGAGCTGCGATCGGGAGGAAGAGTGGAAATAGCGAAACGCCGCCCAAACAACCAAATCTGACAATGCTGCGATTGATGGAGCGATGGGCCGGTAGAGCGATGGAGCAATGGAGCAGCACAGCGGTGTCTTTGTTCGGTGATTAAGGGCTACCTAAATTAGTTCTTACGATTTCTCAATTTATGAATGTTTCCAAATCTCTCGGTTTCTTGGCTTTTTTTTTTTTTTTTCGGTTTTTGCCTTCTCGTCGCTGGCTGCCTGCAAGGGAGCGCGCGCAGCATCGCAGGAAGCTTACATATACAACACTGGTTTCGCTGGTTACGTACGAGTACGATTACGGCCGTATTGTGGGGAGGAGGGGGGAGAGCAAACTGCGATCTCGATGAAGTCGGAATGAAGTGGAGGTCCATGGGGTCTTGGCAGGGAAAAAGCCATAAGTCCACAAAGAAAAAGAGTAAAACAGACTGTCGGATTTGGTGCGGTTGTCGAGCGCGGAATGCGCTCAGTAGCTGGGCACAATCAAACTGTATTATTAAAGAGGGGGTTCCACCCGGACCAGCCTCCTGGCCATATCTGTCGTCGAGGTTCTTCTGTCGGCGTTTGGAAAAAGAAGCGAAACACCGGTCGGGGTGCTGTACGTGTGTGTATGTATGTATGTACTACGATACGTAGTGGTGGGAAGGGGGAGTGCGAGCGCCACCCTTGTGATAGAAGGGAAAACGAGTGCACGCACATGTAAACATCCACGGAGAATCTTCAGAGCAGGGTCCGGCGGGAGCCGTTCACACAGCAAAGCTCTACGGAGTATGGTGACATGGATGGCTGCAGATCAGTGGGAGTCGTATCCGTACGGAGTGCTCGCGTACCTTGGAGGACCCTCGATTTTCTAGCTCATGGTGTAGCGCGGTATTTGCACCAAAATTGCTTGATTGCTCGATATTGCGACGTGCTTCGAAACTAAACCACGTACGGGATCATTCAGGATCATTCGGACACCTGCACACTCACCGTATGTTTTTTTGGTGCACAGCGTCTTCGTACTCGCACTTATCAGCGACGATACAGACCAGACGATCCCCTGCCCAACCCCCCTCCCCCTCTGCCTTATGTACGTATATTTGAATACAGGCTCCTTCTCTCTCTTCCTATGTCGATCGTTTACCCGCAGATGTGATGGAGCGCTGTTTGAACGAACAGGCCATTCGACATGGGCGATAGACAGCCCATGGAGGGGTTGAGAGGAGAGCGATGCGAGGCAGGGGAGACAGAAAACGATCCTGTGCACGTTTCCTGGGCCTGCGTTTTGGCCCAACTACGTACGCACATCGTGCGACAAGGGGATTTTTCTGTTTCTGCCGTTTCAACGGGAAACCATCTGTGCGAAACAAGAAGTGGACAATTATATGTTTGCCGCGGACATAGGACGTGCTCCGTAGAGAGGAACAAGGCATATATCGTTTGCGTGTTAATAAACAGGCATGCAGGGAAATAGAAACAGTTTATTTTCCGACTAATCACGAAATCTGGGACTGGACCATTTGTTTGCACTTCTTGCAGCCTGCCACGAAGCTGTGCGCGCGATATCACTATAGTACTTGTTTAATTATAGGGGGTCAACATTCCCTGTCTTATCCGGTCGATCTCGCCTATGACAAAGGTTTGGCAGTTCAATCGGCGCAAACGAACCATGTGCTTCATATAGTGCGGGTAGATATCGTGGACGCCTCCGCGCCGTTGGCAGATGTGCGTACGGTTTGCGCTGTGGTACACAGATATATATGTTTGGAAAATTCTCGTCAGAAACTGGGTAGCATATCACAAAGGAATTAGGCTTCCCGCATTCAAGTCCCGTGGCACAAGCAGATGATGCCACACTGCAGGACTTGTGCAGGCGTAGCGCAGAAACGACTCTTACACGGAGGGGTTTCTGTGTGTATCGTAAGGCCAGAAGAGCAGAGGCTAAGGATCAAGGTGTGGCAGTTTAACATTTCTTGGCACGCGAAGGCGCATCATTACTCGACGTCTTCTGCAGCTGATTCCTTGGTATTTACTCTGCCCAGGCCTTTTTTTCTGTCTGGAGAGTAGCTATCGCCCGGGGCTCCGAACTCCGAATTCTGGCCTCGCTGGTGTTTGTGCGCAGGGTGCACAAAACATGCCAGCTATTATTCTGCTGCGTTTTTTGGTGCGTTTGGTGCGTTTGATGCGCTTTTGGTGCAGTTCTGCACCAAATTTTGCTGCACTTTTGCTGCACCTCTCTTTTTGACACATCGGACAGCTCAGGATCCTGCCGCACACCGTCTGCTCATTTGGCGGTGGTTGTGCTCCTTCTCGTCTGTGCATATGCGTGGCGGAGGAATATATGCTTATTCGTAGTTTGTTGGGCGGTGGTGATCAGGGAATATCTTACGTGCCTCGTTGTGTGGTTGTCGCCGGCTATTGGCGTTTTGGCTCTCTGCCCTTCTCTCAGACGCTCCTGTGTTATCCGCTTTCGTCGCGCCCTCTCGGTACTTGGAGACAACACAGTGCGGCTTGGCTCCAGTTTGCACGAAGCAATTTAGGGCGACGATATTAGCTACCGCTTCGGCGGCCGACATTAGTGGATAGCGAAATTATTAAACGGCCACCATCCAATCCATAGGAGGCGGGCTTTCTCTAGTCAGCAAAAGCGGATCTGCAGATTTCTTACCTGAGCACAGGCTGCCCTGTCATCGTCTTATTCTCTTTTTTATTTGCCTCTTTCCCTATCTGCAGCAAATGACTACCCACCAGGTGCTGCCCGGAGCGGAGGACAGCTTTGCTCGTCGTATTCTAGACAGATTCCTGCTGCTCGGCGCCCAACCGTAAGACGGAAGCGGGTGCTTTTGCTGGGATCCGCTTCCGCTAGGCGTGGGGCGCCTCGCCTGTCAAAGAGAGCGCGAGGGCGACAGAGGAAACTTTTAGGCAATGAAATATTAAAGAGGCGCCGGGCCTCCCCTAGTGCGAGAAGTGGTCAATATGACTGACTACGTTAATGGCGGGACCCATCGCAATAAGAAGAGATGGAATCATTAGAAGGGCCTACGTCACAGTCGGGAGCTCCACTGAGACGAAAATAATTTTCGCTGACAAAACTGGAGATAAGCACCTTAAACAAAAGCGCCTGCCTGGCGATTATCTATGCTTATGTACAAACTTTGTACGAGTACTGTACATCCGCGTCTATCAGTACATGTATCTACGTATGCAGTCCTATATCCGCAGAGGAGGCGTCAGCCACTCGATGTTTCTTATTCTCCTCTGTTGGATTCATGATGCTATGATGATGGTTCGTTTATGATGCCCGTGTCGTTCGTTCAACCGTCTGAATCTGCGACTTCTTTTCGTGCTGCTCTCTCCTCCGCTCCGAGGCTTCCGGACACCAACCAATACCCAGCATTGGATCTTTCCAGAAAGGTAAAGCCACCATGCAAATCAGTTCTTGGCAAATAGGAAGGGAAATGGGTACAGGAAATAACACAAACTCCATACTGTATAGCAATGTGCTCGTAAAAGGCCCTGCAGACGGCTCATTCTGTTTCCGTTCGGCGGCTACGACATTTGCAGTGCTCGCAGCTGTGGATCTCATGGAGATGTCCACACTTCTCCCCACAAGCAGATTTTTGTCGTCTTTTAAGTCGTTTCTCTCTGCATAATGAAAAACGTACATGCTGTGGTTGGCCTAGAATAGGCAAGCCCACGCTGGCGATCTTTTTAATTTTTATTTAATTTTCCAATTTTTTATTTTTTTTTCTGGGTCTTCTGCCGGCGTCTGCAGAGCTAGCGGCCGTATAAGTTGGCATATGAACAAACGAATAACCGAACCTCCCCACCTAAAAGGTTGCCGGTATCAACAAAAAGACTGGCCTGCAGGAAACAAAACGAAGTTGGTCACGAGTCTGGTTGACTATTTTGGTCTTTTCCGAATGTCAATTTTTAACAAAGCGAGGCTATTTGGAAGAAAAGGGAAATGTGTGTGCGGATTCGAAGCCTAGAGGGTTTGCACATCGCTACTATCTAATAGATCTCAGAGTCTAACTATGGGCGTTTCTTATTGGCTACGTCATGAAAAGTTGGTTGATTCTTGAGTCTCTTTGGCTGGCTACGAAAGCTGTAAGGCCGCCTCCGATGCAGTGGTTCATCCGATCCCAGCAGGACGTCAGCGGCTGCGTGGCTTGCTTCGCCCCCTTTTCCTTTAGAGCCTCCGTCGTGCGGCTGTATGTAGAGCAGAGTCCGGGCACCTGCTGATCCTACCCCTCCTAGATTGTGCTCAGCCGCATCCGAAGAAATGGATTCGCTAGAGACGGATTTGCCCGTGCTGCACAGGGCGACAAAACTGCACTCTTAGCTTTCCTGTGAAGAGGCCATGAAGCCGAGCAGGCGAAAATGGTCTCCTTCTGCCCCCTCCGTCTCCCTCCGCTACTCCCCCTTCACAGCGGCGAGCGGTCTCTCCAGCTCCACTCGCCGCCCTGTTGGACCACCTTGCCCTCGCCCTCCAGCTTCTGTAGAATCTGCAGCAGGCCGCGCTCGGCGGCCGGGTAGAGGTCCTTGCGGACGTCGGCGTAGATGACCTCGACGAGCTGCAGCGCGGTCCAGGCCGAGACAGCGGCCGGCCCGTCGGCGGTGCTCTTGGCCGCGTTAGGCGACCGCAGCAGCTGCACCACCTGGTCCTCGCGCAGCTGCCGGTGCTGGATGTACTCGGCGATCTTGGCGGGCCCGTCCTCGACGGCGGGGCCGTGGCCCGGGTAGAGGCGGCGGCCGCTGCCGCTCTCGCTGCTGCTCGTGGCAGGCTGGTCGGCGTACAGCGCGCGCATGCGCGCCAGGCTCTGCAGGTAGACGGCCAGGTCCTCGAAGACGGCGGTGCCCTGGCCGAGCACATTGTCGCCGGCGAAGACGGCGCCCTCCTCCTCGAGCACAAAGACCATGTGGTTGGTGGTGTGGCCCGGCGTGTGCACGGCGCGCAGCGTGGCGCCCTCGACGCGGAACGTCTGCCCGTCGACGATATCACCAATAACGCCCGGCGCGGGGGCCACGGGCGGCGATCCGTCTCCGTGGCCCGCGTCCCGGCTCTGGCCGTCCTGGTCGATCTGGCTCTGGTACACCGGCACGCCCGGCACCAGCGCGCGCACCTGGTCGATGCCGCCCACGTGGTCCGGGTGCCAGTGTGTGATGAGGACGGCGGCCAGCGTGGCGCCGCTGCCGGTGTCCTGCTCCTCGGCCAGAGCGCGCGCCAGCGCCGCCGCCCACGACGGCTTGCCCTCGCCCGTGTCGATCAGCAGGCGCTCCCGGCCCGTGCCCACCAGGTACGTGTTGGTGCCCTGCAGCGTGAACTTGCCCGGGTTGCCGCCGAGGATGCGCACGCAGGCCGGGCTGAGGCGCGCCACCTCGGGCAGGTCGACCAGCTGGGCGGCCATCCGTGCGGCCGGTGCTGGGCTCGTCTGGGGTGCCGGCGGTGTTGCCGGAGAGGCAGGTGCAGATGCCGCTGATGCAGATGCTGCCGAGCACGGACGCCTCGGCTGGAGCAGTGGTGTAAGCCGGAAGCTAAGTCCTGGCGCACGCTGCCGGACGCAAGGCCACATTCAACTTTGAACGGGGCTAGCAGCAGAGGCTCCTCTTTTTAAGATTTTGCACGTTTCCCTCCCTCGTTCCCGTGTATCGTACGTCCTCTTTGTATTAGAGATTCCTGCACATGTCAAAATAGGCATTGTTGACCCAAGTGCCAGAGAAAGGCACAATTGTACGCCGTCTTATTGGCAAGCGACTTATTTCAATGCCGAGGCTGTAAGCACTTCCCCTCGCTAACAGGTGCCATGGCGCAATTGGAAAGCGCTGCCGTCAAGATCGGTATTAGTGAACAAGATCCCGCAAGCCGATGCGATAAGCAGCGAGATCAGGTGCCGATAAGAACTGTGGATAGGCCGTCTGGCAGTGGCAAACTCTCCTGTAGGCGCTGTGAGTACGAGTAATTCTCGGTACTCCGCCTGTCCGCAAAGGCAAAAAGCGGAAACCGAAGAATGGTTGACAGTAGTTTATATTCAAAGCACGCACAAGGGAGGGAAAATGCATCGCAAGAGACGAAAGTTGATCACGCATCGCACTCCGTATGCACATCAGAATCTGACCAGAGCCGTAACACTCGTAAATAATTTGCAAGATGGGAAAGCTTAAAGACAAGGATGGGGAAGTTGGCCGCCAGCACGGAAAAGGCAGCAATAAGCATATGCGTATTACTCTAAAGTGACAGCGGACTTAGCCTACGGAGCACTACTACTCGCTGGTAGGACTGCTAATATTGGCGCGGAACAGCCAGCAGCGAAAAGAGGGTGCCGCCACCCCTGTCGCTGAGGCTACGGCTACAGCGGGCGAATCAGCGAGTTTCAATTATGCTCCACACGCTGCATTACAAAATGCAGCATTGAAACAGCAGCAGGCCAGGAGGAGCAGCACAGCAGCACCAGCGTGGGAAGTAAAAAAAAGGCACGAGAGCTCGGACACGGAAGACGACGACAGCGACGGCGACTGGCACTGACAGGGTCTGGGTTTCGTCAACGTTGGCACAAGCGCAGACGCTGTCTCCGCCTGCTGGGAATCTACTTTGAGCTTAGGGTTTATTAAAGCGAGATTTTGCAGTCCACTGTTGGTGGATGTTTAGTCGACAAGTCCGACAAGCGCCGCCCGAAAGATCAAACTATCGCCAGTTTTCTCGCCGTCGTCCGATTCGACGCCGTTCCCTGGCCAATCCTGCCCTAAAAGACGCAACGTCGGTTTCGACTGAATAGAACAGACAGAATTGCATTTTACAGATACTGCCCAACTGCGGCCCAAGAGTTTGCAGATCGATTAGCGACCACAAGGCTGGCGATTCTAGCCCACGAGAAGGAGCAGGCGCCAGCGAAGACGAACGGTCCCCCACCACCGCGCTACTATACGAGCGACGAGCATTGGGCGAGAACCAACTACCGAAAGATAAGGCGGAGGAAGGATACTCTGCTGGAGGAAAGCGATTTACATACAGCGTGAAGGTTTGTTGCGCAGGACGGCTTCTCTTTCAAGATGTCTGGCCGCCCGACAACACCGTTGTCTCCCAAGACGATCAAGCTGAAGGCGCCGGTGCCTGGCATGCCCATGTACGGCTGCGGTATGTTGTCCCCTAATTCGTCCTCGGGATGTCAGAATGGCGAAGGAGAGAGGGGAGATGCTGCCATAGGAGAGCAGGCAGACGCCCGCATCGGAACAGCTGCTGACGTATCACTGCCGCGACAACACTGCAGAACACGTCCAGCGCCTCTTCAGCCAAGGCCAGGACACGGTCAACACGTCGATTTTCCACTACAAAATCATCCTGCGCAAGATTTTCGACCAGCCTCCAATCGTGCCGCAGACCTCCAAATCTCCAGACGGCCAACCCCTCACGTCGTTGACGCCGAACTACCTCTGCTTACAATGTCCGACCACCTTGGTGCAGGAGGATATTGGCAAGCACGGCCAGAAGAAGAGTCATCGGTTTTGTGCGTTCCCCTTTGGAGCTAGGACGGATGGAGGAGGCCCCTCTGCTTCGGTGTTCAAGAGGGAAGGGAATGATGGAGAGAGAAGGAAAGTACTAACAGACTGCCTGGTCGTTGGGCACAGATGTCGAGTCAAGATGCGGCACCCTCTACTGCCACATGTGCGACGACTTTGTCTATGACCCTACATTAGAAGAGCTGCGGCTGCGTAAGATCGGCACCGGCTCGTTTTCAAGTACGTTTTTTTTGCTGTTGGCTTTGCCAGATTTCACGGGAGGAGGGGGGGGGGAGGAGATCGAGGTAGCTGCAGTGAACAGAGAGGCGCTGACCGGGTCACAGCCAACCGCAAGCGGAAGCACGACGAGCTCTTCTCGGACTCGCTCAAGGACGACCCGCGCTACATCGCGTCCAACACGACGCTGGCCTCGTGCCGAGCGAGCGGGCTGCGCGGCATCTACAACGCGGGGGCGACCTGCTACCAGAACGTGATCCTGCAGTGCTTTCTGCACAACCCGCTGCTGCGCAACTTTTACCTGAGCGACGGCCACCAGAGCTCGCTGTGCGACGTGCAGCACTGCCTCAGCTGCGCCATGGACGACGTGTTCCAGGAGTTCTACGGCCAGGAGTCGACCAACGGCTACACGGCGGCCAACGTGCTGTCGAGCTTCTGGATCTCGGAGAAGAAGGCGTTTGCCAACCTGGTGACCACGCGCGAGCAGGACGCCCACGAGTTCTTCCAGTTTCTCGCCGAGGAGCTGCACGAGCGCAACGGCGACGGCAAGAAGCCCGAGCACGGCAGCGAGCACTCGTGCAAGTGCATCATCCACCAGACCTTTTACGGCAAGCTGCAGAGCACCACCACCTGCCAGCAGTGCAACGGCGTCACCAACCAGGTCCAGTCCTTCCTCGACCTCAGCCTCGGCCTCGACAACAAGCGGAAAAAGAGCGCCGCCGGTGCCGTCGGCGGACCCCCGCGCCTCACCCTGCAGCAGTGCCTCGACGAGGAGTACATCAAGTCGGACAAGTGCGAGTACCGCTGCCACAGCTGCAACTCGACGCGCCTGGCCCGGCGGCACACCTCCATCAAGTCCCTGCCCAACGTCCTATCCATCCAGCTGAAGGTAGGTCGTCTTTTTTTCCGTATTTTTCTTTTTGTCTCTGTTTTCAGTCCTCTCGCTACTTTTTTGATTCACACCTCCACACCTCCCTCTTCCCCTCGCTGTGCTATACTGACATCACCCACAGCGCTTCGAGTACAAGCAAGGTCGCCACGATAAGGCCGTCAAGGTCGACACGCCTGTCGAGTTCCCGCTGCAGCTGAACATGCTGCCCTACACCAACCGCAGCCGCGTCCAGGACACCAAAGAGAACTACGAGCTGAACCGCTCCTGCGTGTATGACCTGCTCAGCGTTGTCGTGCACGTCGGCGAGATCGACACCGGCCACTACGTCTCGTACTGCCGCGTCGGCGACCAGGTAAGTTTCTTTTGGTGCATTTTGCGCCCTCCCACCCGTTCTCCCTTGATCGTCGAGAGGGCGCCCTCTGACCTGCAAGCAGTGGTTTGCCTTCAATGACCACCGCGTCGAGCTGGCATCCAACTCCGAGGTGCTCGGCGCCAAGGCGTACCTCCTCTTCTACATCATCCGGTCGCTGGCATAAGACCGCGTGAGTGGTCATCAATCTGAAAATTGCATCCCGGCTGCTGGAACAAGCTGCTTTTCCGCTTGCTGCGTGGTTGTTGACGGATCTTGGGTTGTGGGGTTTGTGACTTTGTGTAGCTTATCTACATTGGTATTATGTAATGGCGTTGTCCTTTCTCTCTCTGCCTTTTCTTCTCATCTTCTCTTGCTTCTCATGCATCCCGGTTTTGCAAAATATGGCACCATGTTTGTTTTTCTTCAAAGGGGGAGAAGAACGGTGGGGAACAGCAGCCTGCCAAGGTTCTATATATAAAAACGAAAGCATCACCTCGGCGCCCACACAAAATAGACTATTGCTTCGCTTCCGCTCCGCGACAAAATTTTTTTTTGATAAGATCAAGGATCGTTAGTCTCCTGAAATTCTCCCATCGAAGCCCCTTTCCTTCTCACCGCCACGTCCAGTCGGCGCACTCAAAGTTGGCGTAGCAGTAGAACTCATTGCTGAGCCCCCGCGCGTGGTGCGGCTCGAACGTCGTCGTGCGCACGCCCTGCGCCCGGTAGAGCTTTGTCGTCACGAGCTCTGCCATGCGCTCGCCCGTGCACACGATGATGCGGGGACTGTCCCCGGCGGTGCCTGGTCTGCCGAGCCACCGGGCCGTCAGAGCGGCTGAGGAGCGAGGAACAGGGTGTCAGCAAGCGCGCAAAGAAATCAAAGAAATTACCATGGCGGGGCAAGCCTACCTTTTGTCTGGCAGTCTTCGCTCAGAAAGGGGGGATCGCAGATGATGCGGTCGGCAGAGCCCTTGAGTGTAGCTGTAGGAGTGTTAGTGGAGGGAACTACGAGATCGCGGGGAGCCAAGAAAACAAAGCCCGGCATTGGAGCATTGTACCTGGCAGTTTGGTAGGCTCATTGAAATCATAAAAGACGAATTCAGAGCCGAAGACGTTGAAGCGGTTGTCATGCTCGAGGAGGACAAGACGGGGGCGCTGCTCGGCAGGGATGTCCGCCTGGGGAGGGCGAGAAACGTCAGCACAAAGGCGCCCGCAGATATGAGCAAGAACGCCGATGTAGACAGCGTAAAGAAAATTCCAAAGGGATAAAAGCCGTGCAGGATGTGGAACATACGACAATATTCTTCAGCGCCACGAAGACGCTCGGCGCCGACACGACCGCCACGGTGGACGAGGCGTCGGCGCCGTCCAGCAGCTGCCGCGCCAGCAGACTGGCTGTCTCGTCTGAGTACTGTAACTGTGTCAGCATACAGACAGAGAGCGCAGGAGATGTGCCATGAGAAAATACCTACCCAAAACTGAGACTCGTTCCAGTCTTCGGTGAATGCGGCCATGGACAGAGGAGCCTTGGCTTCAGTCGACTCTGCACGCTGGTCAGCTGCAGCCTCGGCCGCCGACTGGAGGTCTGCAAAGCGCCGGGCATGGTCATCCCTCTCGGCATAGAACGCCTTCAGGGCGTCGAGAGTGGACGAGGAGAGGGTCCTGAAGAGAGCTCAGCAGCTGAGACCAATAAACAACGAAACAGAGCAAAACCGTTGAAATCAGAAGCTAGAACTCACAGCTCATCGTCGCTGTCGGGAGCCATGATGAAATGGCCCAGTCTGTAATTTTATAATAGCATGTAGCACAGTCGTCACTTTTGAGAGTCAGGCAAAGCCTTGTCTGGACTTGGGCTGAGATGGTCCTATATGATATAGCTCAAAAATTTTATTAGTTTTTCGGAGTTTTGCAGAGCGTAAGAATAGAGGCAAAAACCGGTGATAACCACCAAAAGCCTTACAACACTAGACAGTAACAAAACAGCTTTGCGGTACGATCAATGTGCGCAGCCTCTAGGTCTAGGGTTCTTGAGTTTTTTTTATTTTTTTTTATCAAGGTCTATTGAAGAATCTTGCAAAGAGGCCATGTCGACGACGGTACCATCTACTAGTTGCCTCAAGGTCAAAACGCATTGTAGTTTAGTCACAAGATGTTTGATTGTGATTTTGAGAGTCACATATATACACTGCCTCCAGCCAGAGAAACAAAATAGAAAGAAACAGATGAAACTAGTTTAGATACGACAAAGACTCTTTTTCTCGCCTGTCTCTACTGGTCATCCACGACGTGCAGATAAGCCTTCTCCTCTCTCCGTTCCCGCTCCGTTGTTGGCGGCAGGTCGTAGAAGGACGAGCTGCGGTATCCTTGCTGCAGGGGAAGTTAGCCATATGTGCAACGCAAGGAAATTAGGGGAAGAAGTGGACAGAGCACGCACCAGGTAGTGGTAGGTGTAGTTGCTGATCTCGCCGGGCTCGATGCCGAGGTCCTTGAAGGTCTTGGCGGTCTCGTCGATGACCTGGTCGTGGAACTCGCGCTCGACGTCCTCGCCGGACAGCACGGGCCACCAGAGGACGCGGTTGAGCAGCTCGGCGGCGGGCTTGAGCACGGCCTTGGGCAGGTTGATGTGGCGGCGCTTCTTGTAGATCTCGCGGTCGACGAGCTCGGCGATCTCGGCGGTGGAGTAGTTCTTGGGCCCGAACAGCTCAAAGGTCTGGCCGGCGGTGTTGTCGTCGTAGAGCATCAGCTCGAGGGCCTGGCCGACATCGATGACGTGCACGGGCCAGTAGCGCTCCTGCATGTTGTTGGCGGTGAACAGGTTGTAGACGCCGGCGAGGCGCAGCAGCAGGTTGTCCTCGAAGCCGAACATGGGCGCGGGGCGCACGAGCGTGGTCTCGGGGAAGATGGCGCGGGCGACGGCCTCGCCGCGGCCCTTGGTCGCGAAGAACTCGGACGGCGACTGCGCGTCCGCGTTGTACGACGACACGTGGATGTACCGGTCGACGTCGTACTTGGCCACGGCCTCGACGATGCGCTCCGTGCCCTCCACGTGCACGTCTTCCAGGGTGAAGTTCCTGCACAGCGGGTTAGCGTTAGCCCGGCACTCTACGTGCTACTCTAGGTCCGCGGCGCGTTCGCCGCGGCAGATGCTGGTACGTACTTGGTCGGGTAGTTCCGTCCCACCAGGTTGTAGACGACGTCTGAGTGTCTGACGCTCTCCTCGATGGACGCCGTGTTCCGCAGGTCGTATTCCTAGACGGTACGTGTCAGATAAGCTACACATTCGAGGCGGGAAGAAGAGCGTTATCGTACCATGAAGATGACCCGGCCAAGATCACCGGAGACCTTGAGATGGCGCTTGGCCATCTCCTCGCGGAAGGGGACGACGACTGTGCATCCTTGCCGAGCTATTGTGGACATCCGCGTCAGTTTCTTCCACCAAGCCACGTCTCAGTATCACTGAGAGGCTGCGGCCGTCGAGGACCAAAAAGAACGCACCTAGCCTGTTCACGATATAGCGACCCAGAGCACCCGTAGCACCGAACACCGTAGCCGTGTGGCCTATGCGCAACAGTTAGCAAGAGGACATGCGGCGAATGAACCCCGTCTGAGGTCTTTGGCGTGCGAAAAAGACGTGGCAGAGAGCGGAATCGAGAGCTCGCGTACCTCCAAGAGACGATCTAAGAGCAAGAGAGAGTCAGCGTTAGCCCAGCCACTCGAGGCCCCCAGTCCAAGCAATTCGTATGGGGTCGTCCATACCTTCCACCCTGTACCCGGATAATGGGCTTTCCGGTGCGCGTTATGGTGAGATCAGAGATGAGCCGGCGCTGCTGCTGCTGGAGGACGCTCCGGGCGATCTTCTGCGATGACCGCACGGCGGCGGCCGGAAGGGACGACATCACGGCGACGGCCCAATGTGAGCAGGAGGAAGAGGAGGGCAGAGAGAGACGAAGGGTCAATCGACAAAATAGGCACGTTGTGCGTCGACTGTTGCGGTCAATTGGCTCGATTGGCGGCGAGCTTCCCCGGCATCCGATGGACCAGTTTCGATTTCGGCTGTTGCGTTTTTGCTGGTGGAACGAAGAGAAGCAAAAGTAATGATGGCCATCCCATTGGCGGGCTGCCTTTCTGTACGTCACGTGAACAGCCGAGCGATTTGGGGAAAATTGCAGCTAGCGGGGTTATTTGCTTAGCAGATCGGAGAATCAATTATGCGCAATTTCCTCTGCTGGAAGCTGGAATTTAGTGGGAAGAGGAAGGCGGGACCCAGGCCAACAGCCAGGCCTGCCAGGCTCCATTCGAGCCGCGTCTGCTGGTTGTAGTAAGAGGGAGAGCTGCTGGAAGCTTCGCACACCAACCAACGACCAGCCTTCAGCTTCTGCACGTACAATACGCACACGACAGCGAGAAAAGCGGACAATCACAACAACGAAGCCGTATCACACGAGCAACAGAACAATCAGCTACGACTGTGTCCCTTTTGCAATCGAGACAACTATCTTTTCCACCTCTAATCACACACATCCCGCTCGCAACCATGAGCGCCGAGGCGTTGGCCGACTTCCTCGACGAGCAGCGCGATGCTGCGCCCGAGGAGCTGCAGGCCGCCATCCTGGAGATCGAGAGTCTGTGGGAGCGCAAGCTGTGGCACCAGCTGACCGATGCGCTGCTGTCTCTGTTCAACGACGAGAAGAGCGAGGATCTGCGGCTGCCGTTCTTCAAGGTGTTTGTGCTCAAGTTTGCCGACAAGATCAACCAGCTCAAGTTTGTCGACCTGGCCCTGAAGGCCGCCGAGTCATGTCAAGGTGGGTTCTGTTCTGGGGTGCTGTTCTGGGTTGCACTCGGACGAATCTGATTTCTTTCTTTCCTTGTTTCGCTCTTGCTCTCCTTCTTTCTCATTGTCCACACGCCGAACTGACAGCTGCTTCTCCAGACGAAAAAGAGACGCTCGCCTTCCTCGAGTCGGTGGCGAAGAAGGTGGACCACGAGGACTCGCAGGACGCCTTTGTGTTTGCGACGATCGCGGTGGCGCGGGAGAAGCTGACGCTGCGGGACTTTGAGGGCGCGCGGGCGGACCTGGACCGGTCGGAGCGGGTGCTGGACACGTTCGACGCCGTGGAGAACGTGGTGCACGCGGCGTTCTACGACACCAACGCGCTGTACTACCAGGCCAAGCTGGACTTTGCCCTGTACTACCGCAACGCGCTGCTGTACCTGGCGTGCGTGGACGTGGCGGCCCTGGACGAGGACGACCGCCACGACCGCGCGTACAAGCTGAGCCTGGCGGCGCTGGTGTCGTCGAGCATCTACAACTTTGGCGAGCTGCTGCTGCACCCGATCCTGGACGCGCTGTCGACGGCCGACGACGACGACAACTGGCTGCGCGAGCTGCTGTTCGCCTTCAACCGCGGCGACCTGCGGGCCTACGAGCGCCAGGCCGCCCGCATCGCCGCCAACCCGCTGCTGGCCAAGCACAGCAGCCAGCTGCGCCAGAAGATCTATCTGGCCGCCCTGACCGAGGCTGTCTTCCGCCGCCCGCCCCACCAGCGGTCCATGACCTTTGCCACCATCGCCCAGGAGACGCGCGTGCAGCCCGACGAGATCGAGCACCTCGTCATGAAGGCCCTCAGCCTGGGCCTGCTGCGCGGCACCATCGACCAGGTCGCCGAGGTCGCCCACATCAACTGGGTCCAGCCCAAGGTGCTGGACCTCAAGCAGATCGAGAACATGCGCCAGCGGCTGGCCGAGTGGGGCGGCAGCGTCAACCAGCTGGGCAACTGGATCGAGCGCGTCGGCCAGGACGTGTGGGCGGCGTAGAGCGGGCCATAGAGAGAGAAAGAGAGAAGAGCGAGGACCGGCTGGCGGGGTGGCAAGGGAGCATCAGCGTTGCGGAAATTTGTTTTTTCACATACACATATAACGCTACAAGAAAACTACACATAGGACAAGAACCAAGACGGAACTGGGAAGATACACCTGGACGGAAAAAGTTCTTTGTACAATACAACAATGAAATGGGTTTATAAGTTGTTTTTGGTCTTGATTAATAGAGATAATGTTAACAAAAAAAGAGAAAAGCGCAGAGCCCGGCTACCAATTTAAACAAATAAGATATATGACCGTCGGTGTGAGTTTTAAAAAAGAAACAATGCCTCTAGATTTTTGTAACGCCCTATCTCCCATGTTTGCCGCTGCGGCATGCATCCTGCCGGAAAACAAATTAGTGCAACCGGCGTCCATTTTCTTTCCTCCCTTTATTTTCGTCTCTGCATCTTTCCTTTTCGTTTCAAAAGCATTCCGCGGGCTATGCGGACTTTGGCTTGGCGGCGGCGGGGCCCGGCTGGCCGAGCACGAGGACGGAGGCGACCAGCCAGGCGGGCCACCAGACGCACCAGATGACGACGGCCGTGTACATGCCGCAGACGTCCCAGCCGAAGGCGGCGAGGCGCAGGGCCTCGGCGACATCGAGGCGCCAGACGGCGCAGCACGCGACGAGCACGGCGGGGGGGGAGACGAGATTGAGCAGCAGGGCGGCGGCGGGGCGCAGCCAGGCCGGGGTGCCGGGGCCGCCAAAGGGGCCGACAAAGGTCAGCGGGGTGGCGAGCAGGCCGACGAGGAAGGCGAGGGAGAAGTTGAGGGTGGCCAGCGAGGCCAGGAACATGCCGAGGAGCAGCAGCGAGAAGGACTTGATGAGCTGGTACTGCTGGACCGAGGGGCGGTAGTAGACGGTGAGCAGGCGGGAGACGGCGTGGGGGAGCACGGCGTCGGCGGCGACGAAGGCGATGAAGACAGGGGTGAGGAGCTGCGAGACGAGTTAGCTAGGTTGCACGTATAGCGAGGGAAAAACAGCCAAAGAAAAAGCAAAGAAAGAGGAAAAGGACGACATACCCAAGCCGGAATGTGGTTGAACAGGTAGAGGGGCGCGGTGCCGAGCGCCTGGCAGACGGCGACGACGGCCAGGGGCAGGAAGAGGTCGCGCTCGGCGGTTGCGGGTGCGGGCGTAGACGCTGCATCTGGCGTCTTGTCGGCGGACGTCTTGTCGGCGAGTGGCGGCGGCGGCGGCGGCGAGGCAGGCTGGCCGCTCTTGATCCAGAGGGCGATGGCCATGATGGTAAAGTTGGCGGCGAGCAGCATGGCGCTGGGCAGGTAGGTGCCGATGCTGACGAAGCGCTCGCGGCCCATGAGCAGGTAGAAGAAGAAGCTCTGGTGGAGGTGCTCGAGCAGGTTGTTGAGGCTGCGGAAGGTGCCCTCGAGGATGCGGCCCATGGCCATCTCGTCGTGCTGCCAGCCGGCGGGGACGACGCGGCCGTCGGGGGTGGCGGCGGTGGCCGTGTAGGGCTGCAGGGTGACGGCGTCGACGTGGTAGGCCATGAAGGCGCTGTGGGCGCCGGTGGCGGCGCCCAGCCCCTGGCGCAGCATGCCGCGCAGCATGGTGCGCAGGCGGTCGCGGTAGCCGTCGCCGCGGCGCCACATCTCCTGCAGGGCGACGCCGGCGCCCATCTGGCCGCTGGCGATGTTGACGACCGAGTTGATCAGGTCCAGGTTGGGCAGCTGGCCGTTGACGCCGTCGTACACAATGTGCACGGCCGAGAAGCTGCCGTCGGCCGCGTCCGCCACCGGGTTCGGGTCCGCCAGCGTGTAGTCCAGCGCCACCGCGCCCTGCAGCGCCCCCGACTTGCGCGGCAGCGCCGCCACCGCCCGCCCGTCGTGCGCGTCGTGGTACGCGTCCACCCACGCCTGCGGGCCCGCCACGCTGTCCGGCGGAAACAGAAACACAATGTCCTTGGACCACAGCGACCACCGCCGGAAGTACCGCGCCAGCGCCAGCGCCAGCGCCACCCCGTGCGCGTTGGCCGCCCCCGACGCCCCCGTCCACGGCGCCACCAGCACCAGCGCCTCCGTGGCGTCGCCCCGCGGCGCCTGCAGGATCGCGTACAGGTTCTCCCCCGCCGTCGTGCCGCCCGCCGTCCGGTATGTGTAGTTCTGCCGGCCGATCTTGAGCCCCGCCGGCTGCAGGATCGCCGCCAGGTGGTCGTTGATCTCGGCGTTGGGGCGGCCCAGCAGCGCCGTCACCTCGTGCTTGTACGCGCGGAAGACGTGCTGGTCGCTGCCCCCAAAGTACGTGTGCACCTGGCCCGGCAGCAGGGCGTTCTCCGAGATGTACGTGCGCCGCGAGTACGAGTCCAGCGGGAGCAGCAGCAGCGAGGCCACGCCGACCAGGACGCAGAGCAGCGACAGGTACGGCGGCAGCTTGAGGATGCGCGGGTCGCGCCGGAGGCTGACGAGAGAAGCTGCAGAAAGCATTAGCGAGAAAAGCAAGGAATGGCCAATTTCTCAAGACATAAAAGAGCTCAGGTCTCTAGGACATACATATTAAGCTCGGCATCGTGAACAGAGGCGCTGTGATGCACGAATTCCCATGCTGGCAGAGGTGGAAGAGAAGCTCCAGCTCTGGACACGAATATGGTAGCAGTTTAATACGAGAAGGGCGTTTTTAGCGCGTTCAGGCACACAACCCCCCTAACCCCCCCTATTTCGCTAATTCCTCAGCGGCCTAAAATTAATTAACGGATACGAGCATATGCGAGAGTATGCATATAACGACGTTTCTTTCCAAAGGTGACGACAAAAAACAGCAGCACAGCAAAACGGTAATAAAATCGTGAAGTTTCAAAATATAAATTGACACTAAAAGGGAAGATAGTTTCCCGTGAGGTACTGTATAAATTTCTTAGAACCAGCACCAAGGCACATCTAAAAAAAAGTCCTGATGCAAAATGCCGTCCGCACCAGTAGTAGCCCTCCATTAAAGTGCAGCATCGAGACCGCTTTCTTTCAAATTGTCCCATATCTCATCACCTAAACGAAAGCAAAAGAAAGTAAACGCAGTCGAGGCTCATACTTGACTTTGTTCTCCTTCCAGCTGCTGCTTATCAACTATCCACATACAACCTCATTTCTTCCAACATCATCAACCTCTTCTTCCCCCTTCTGTACACTCGCAATTTTGCAGCCCATCCACTCTAATCTTAGAATATCTATCGGAGGAATATCAGCTTCGCCGGGGACTCATTTAAGCAGCCGCTGCCCTTGATCACCAAATATGGCCTCTCCAGTCACTTATCCGTCACCAGAGGAATGCGTTGCAAGGCTCCGCGCCATGTTCGCCGGTGTGAACGTTGGCAGCGATGACTCCCGAGTTGCTATGGAGGTTCAAAGCCAGGTCCAGAAAATGATCAACCAGCGCATGGCATACGGGCAGACAAATTTGGGCAGACGTATGGATCACATCGTCCAAGCGAAAAGCATCGGCCATACCGATAGTGAGTCGGTCAGAATCGATTACTTCGCTGCCAAGATTTTCAGCAAAGGCGGCTATCCCCTCGAATGCATTAAAAAAAAACATGACCGAGGCCGGCCATGGAATGCTCTTGAGGGATCGGGTTCCCGCTGCTTTGGCGTCGAAGGCGGTTTTGAAGAGTTGCTCCCTTTCCATTTCTTCGCCGCCGGTGGTATACTGCCTATGATAGCCTCAGTAGTGACCTTGGAATTTTCTCGATGACTGCTTCGAATTTGCCAATTTTAGATTTGATTAAGTCGAACTTGGCTTCTTCTATAATTTTGTGGATTGCATGCGCACTTGTGGGATCAAGGGCCTCGATCTTGGCTGCAATGGCTTCAGCCTTTTGAACAAGCTGGCACACATGATTTTTTACGTCGTGCAAATTATTGCTGCTCGTTGCCGAGATCATGTAGCTTGTCTTTCATGGCATATTCATTTTCCACCAACCAGAGTAGAGTTTCTTTCATTTCCTTGAAACTGCTGTCAGATTCCAGACAAACGATCTTCTGGGCAGCGTCGTTGCGATGCTCTGCTTCGTGTATTGAGAGCGAGACGGCCTAACCCCTCGACTCTACCTACCACCAAGACCACCACAACTCAACTAAACTCCCCAGATCAGCCTTTACAAGGCTGATCCGGAGAGTTCTTAGCATTCCTGCTTGAGGGAGTGCACGAAGTTGCCTCCCTTACATGCGTAGTTGGCCAAGTTATGTGATGAGACTGGCCGGGTCGGCCTCTGGCATACGGCCAGTGGCTATTTTCAGTTCTCAACTAATTCGAAACCAATTGACTTCGTGTTGTTCCCACGAATAGCCTCTACTCTGGTCGGAAGCCGTATCTGCTCAGAAAGTGTGTATTCAGGTGCCTGCCTATTCTATGAGCCTGTATGTAGCGGAAACTAGAAGATGGAGAGGATGGCTCTCTTCGATTCTACTAGGCTCTATGAGATTTTAAGAACAAACGCGAGAATAGCAAACGGCCCGAAGGGGGAAATTTTTGTGTGTTATCTTACATCTCTCAAATCTTTTCATCTGCGCTGCTTCTATCGTGAAGACGTGGCTCATCATCGTTGACAGAATTGTTCGGCCCCCATCTGCTCCATTTTCACATCCTACGAGGCACTTCTTCCCTAAAACACTCTGTATCTTCTCTGTAAGAGCGCTGTGCATGGGGAGTCGTACGCTTAAGAGATCTTTAAAAACGGTCGTAGCGTTTCGATCCCCTGACTGCTTCCACAAGATTGCAGAAGTCAGTTGTTGGGTCATGTGCGAGAACCAGCAGACTGAGGTACTTCTTCTTCGCATTTGCAGAAAAAAACATTCGCTGCCGCACCCGGTATGAAGTCTGCCTCGGAGTCGGCCACTTCAAGATGGCGAAGTCTGTTCCGTAAATATTCTCGGACCATCTTCTTGATTTGTTTCTTTGTCTAGGGCATGGTGGACACCTGGCACACGAATTCCAGTGCTTTCGGCTTGCAGTCGTTTAGCTCTTCTGCAGCTCAGAGTGTTTACTCTGTTTTTCTTTCTTTCTTTCTTTCTTTCTCTCTTTGTAGAAACAATGTATCTATTCATTAAGTACTAAAAAGTCTTTTCGAGTTTCCAACGCCCTCAACGAAAGGATCAAATGAGATTACAACATACGCCATGGTCTGAGATATATGTATAGATGTGTGTGTGTGTATGTGTGTGTGTGTGTGTGTGTGTGTGTGTGCAGCCCGCCGTCGGAGAAACCATAGCCGGTCAAAACAAAAGCCCCATTCCCAGGAAAGATGATGCACTACTCCCTTATTATAATCATACGTACGCGCCTGTAAAACCGCAGAAGAAAAGAAAAGAAAAGAATGAGGTCCGTGCTTGACCATCTTTTGGAGAGGGAGCGAGACGCCGCTTCAGGGGCCGAGCCGCTGCGTCGAGCCCACGAGGCCGATGGCGGGCGCGGCGCCGGCGGGGCCGCCCGAGGCGCCGGGCAGGACGCCGAAGCGGCCGTAGGTCTTCTGGTCGACGCTGACGTAGCGGGGCAGGCGGGCCAGCAGGTTGAGGCGGCCCTCGATCCAGCGGAGGGCGGTCTCTGGCGGCGAGAGGAACTTGAGGTAGCCGAGGCCGCAGCCGTAGCCGACGGCCAGGCCGCACAGGTGGCCCGACAGGCTCGTGTGCGGCACCAGGGCGGCCACCACAAAGACGAAGAAGAGCGGCGTCGTCCACGTCGGCACGGGGATGGAGGCGACCACAAACGACGGGTTGCTGCGGTACGTGCGCATGGCCTCGATGCCCAGCAGGAGAAAGACCCAGATGCTGGAGAAAAGGGGAGAAAAAGAAGACAATCTAGTCAGCATGGGGGCAATTACAAAACGAAAGAAAAAAAGCAAGGCAGGGGAGATGACAAGAGGAAGGTGGGTGGCTCTCACCTGGCGCCCATGATGGTGGTGTCCAAGCGGAAGAAGCGCTCAAACACAACGTAGAGCACTGCCGGCAGGGTGGAGAAGGCTGTTGTCAAGGGTCAGCGGCCAGTCACGCCAGAGCGTTGCTCGGACTGGGAAGGAGGGAAGTACGAACGGCCGAAGAAGAGCGCCAGCGTGGTCAGCGTGCCGTGCTCGCTCTCGAACCGGTCGAGAAGGGGGACCAGCGCCGAGAGGTTCGCCAGCATGTGGAAGAGGTTCATGTGGATGAGCGGGAACGTGTTTGTTCGGTAGACTGTCAAGCACACGGTCGGTTAGAAAGAGACAGCCGAGAAAAAAGGCAGTATGGCCCTGCACGACAGGAAAGGGGGAGAGGAGGGATTGGATGGCATTGCGGCATAGGGGAGAGACGCACGAGTCGCAAAGGAGAGCTTTTCCGGAATGAGGGAGCCCCAGGCGCGGAGGTCCCAGAACGGCAGGAGATCCAGCAGGTAGAGGAGGACGATGAGGGCGAACATCAGGCGCGTGAACAGCGGCAGGCGGGCGAGGTAGGAGCGCGTGGAGCGCGCGGCGTTGAGGCTGGAGGCCGCTGAGGATCCGCGCGGCGCCCAGAGGCCGGCAGCGCCGGACCGTCTCGGCTGCGGCGACGGCGATGGCATGGCTGGATGTGCGATCGCGCCGGAGGAGAAGGGAAATAGGCGGGACGAAGACGTCTGGAGCGTAGTCCTCGGGCAGGGGGGGGGGGGGGGGGGGGGGGGCCGGGCGAGGTCTTTGTTGGCTGTGTCGCGGACGAAAAAGGTCGAGTTGACAATGATGGAATGAATTCAAGCGGAACAGCGCGTCGCCATGATTTACACAGCAGAACGAATTTTGGTGGCCGCGTCGTCCTGTTCCTATTGTTTGCGATTTCCGTACGACACAAAAATATGAAGTGAAGCAGACGAAAAGGGAGAAATGTTGCAGTCCGGGGTCCAGAAAAGAAAAGGTGTCTCGTGCCTCCTCGGTACCAGCGCGCTGGAGGAAAAAGAAGACAGCTAGCTGCCGCAGGGTCCGGCTGCTAAATCTGAATTATTACAGAGCAGTTTTTCACTATTCATTTACCGTCTGTGGAGCAGATTATGCCATACATTACTCCCTAAGATACATACCGAGTAAGCGCAAGCCTTAAAAACAGAAAGCTTTTTAGGTGGGGCGCCAAGGACAGCCTAGACAAGAAAGTTGGCCAACCGCCATTATCGCCATGTGACGTCGGAGGCTTGAGTTGCTCGAATCCCACTGCGACCTGCTTATCACACATCTCACGCCTCTGCTGTGGCTAGGATTGCCTCATACAGTCACTCTGTAGATCTACGGATTCCCTCGACGGCAAAGACGGTAACAAGTTCATGCTGACGCCGTCAGAGCAGGACTACGACTCGGGCCGGGACCACACCTGCCAGGCCTCGCTGTTCGACCGCTCCTTAGAAAAGAGCCAGAGATGAGCGAACAAATGATCGGCGAGGATGTCATTGGCGAGTAAATAGCCTTGTTTAGAGTGGTCCGAGTGGTTTCTACTGTGTTATGAGTCGAAAGTACCTGTGTTTCTCGCTGTGAGGCACACGCTCTATAAATATTTTAAACTTTTTTTTTTTTATTTATGCAGGGAAGCGGGTAAGGGAACTACTACGCAGCTTCGCATAAGAGAAGGATTGACAGGAAAAGCTCCGAAAAAGAAAAGAAAAAAAGAAAACAATACAATACACGATCGCCTCATAATAGTCACCTCCACTCTCTCAAAAATGACCTGCCTCAGAATGGCTAAGCTGTGCAAAACGTAAAATCAAACAAAACATGAGATCGAGATACAATAGCAAGAGACGGATATATATATATATATGTGCATGAGTGTTCAATTTTTTTTTTCTTCTGGTTTTCTGCTTTCTGTTTCCTGTTCTTCTTTAATGGTATGTTGGTCTCTCTTGTCTTCTCCAACCTCTGGGCGCGGTCCCCATGTCAACCCCCCATTTCGTCATTGTGCTGTCATATCTTTCTGTTAATGATTTTACTTGGCGTGCGCCTTGGCCATGGTGTTCAGGGCGCTGCCGTTCTTGAACCACTCGATCTGGCCGGCGTTGAAGGTGTGGGCCAGCTTGAGGTCGAAGGCGGCACCCTGCTTGGGGTGGACGCGGAGGGTGATGGGCTTGCCGACCTCGAGCTCCGTGCACAGAATGTCGACCTGGAAGGGTAAAAATGTTAGCATTCAATACGCACAGTCTCAATCTAGGGGAGCTGCATCAGTCAGACAAAAAAAAGGGAAAAGAAAACGTACGCGGTCATCGGGCTTGATCTTGTCGTAGTCGGCGGGGTCGATAAAGGTCAGCGGCAGCATGCCCTGCTTCTTCAGGTTGGTCTCGTGGATGCGGGCAAAGGAGCGGGTGATGATGGCCAGGCCGCCCAGGTGGCGGGGCTCCAGGGCGGCGTGCTCGCGGGACGAGCCCTCGCCGTAGTTCCAGTCGCCGACGACCACCCACTTGATGCCCTTGGCCTTGTAGTCGCGGGCCACGTCGGGCACCGCGCCGTACTCGCCCGTCGTGTCGTTGCGCACCTTGTTGGCCTGGTCGTTCTCCGCGTTGATCGCGCCGATCAGCATGTTGTTGGAGATGTTGTCCAGGTGGCCGCGGTACTTGAGCCACGGGCCGGCCATGGAGATGTGGTCCGTCGTCGTCTTGCCCTTGGTCTTGATCAGCACCGGCAGGTTCAGCGCGTCCTTGCCGTCCCACGCCTCAAAGGGCGACAGCACCTGCAGGCGGTCCGACGTCGGCGAGACCTGCACCTGCACGGCCGAGCGGTCGGCCGGCGGCGCCTGGTACGTGTCCCGGCCTGGGTCGTAGCCCTTCTCCGGGAGGCCGTCCGTCTGCTCCGGCGGCGTCAGCATAAACTCGTTGCCGTCCTTGTCCTTGAGCGTGTCTGTCAGCGGGTTGAAGTGCAGCGAGCCCGCAATCGTCAGCGCCAGCACCATGTCGGGCGACGTCACGAACGCGTGCGTGGCCGTGTTGCCGTCGTTGCGGCCAGTAAAGTTGCGGTTGTACGACGACACGATCGTGTTGGGCTCGCCCTTCTTCACGTCCTGGCGGTCCCACTGGCCGATGCACGGGCCGCAGGCGTTGGCCAGCACCAGGCCGCCAAACTCCTCAAAGGTGGCCAGCTGGCCGTCGCGCGCAATGGTGGCGCGGATCTGCTCGGAGCCGGGCGTCACCGTGAACAGGGACTTGGCCTTGATGCCGTGGTTGAGGGCGTCGCGGGCGATGTGGGCAGCGCGGGTCATGTCCTCGTACGACGAGTTGGTGCACGAGCCGATCAGACCGACCTTGACCTCCTCGGGCCAGCCGTTGGCCTTGGCGGTCTCGGCCAGCTTGGAGATGGGGGTAGCCAGATCGGGGGTGAAGGGGCCGTTGACGTGGGGCTCGAGCTCAGACAGGTTGATCTCGATCAGCTGGTCGTACTCGGCGCCCTCGTCCTCGCGCAGCTCCTTGCCGTACACGCGAGCGAAGTCGGCAATGTCCTTGCGCCTGGTGGCGGCGAGGTAGTCGTACATGCGGTCGTTGAAAGGGAACACAGAGGTGGTGGCACCGATTTCAGCACCCCTAGAAGAAGTTAGTGATATGATAGACGCCTCAAAAGACTCAGAAAAGAGCTCGGAAAAGAGAAATCTACATACATGTTGCAAATGGTACCCATACCCGTCGCAGAGAACGTCTCGGTACCAGGTCCTATTCATCGCAGATGTTAGCAAAAGCGATTCGAACGTGTTTCTCTCGCTGGAAACTGTCAAAAGGGACGTTTTGGATGAAAAGGCAAGGCTATTGAGCCTTGTCTCTGCTAGTGGCTTCTGATTGGGTACCCCCCTGACTAATCCACCCAAAACAGAAGGACCACAGGCAAGAGCACTAAAGAGAGAAGGAACGATGATGAAAAGTCTGGGGAAATCGTGAACTGAGAGCTGCAAGGCTCTAGCACAATGGAAAACGCACGCGAAAGAGATAAACGAGAAATACACGCAAAAAAAGAAAAAGAAAGACTTGCCAAAGTACTCCACGATCGCTCCTGTCCCTCCTTTGACAGTTAGGATACCAGCTACCTTAAGAATGATATCTAGCGATAGTTAGCGCAAATTCGAGCTGTGGGAGCCGGTGGGAAGCTTGTGGGAGCTCGCGAGAGCTCGCTGAGACCTGTGGGGAAAGGAAACGTACCTTTGGGAGAGGTCCAGCCGCTCATCTGGCCGGTCAGGCGCACGCCGATGACCTTGGGGGCCTTGAGCTCCCAGGGCAGGTTGGCCATGACGTCGACGGCGTCGGCACCGCCGACACCGATGGCAGCCATGCCGAGACCGCCGCCGTTGGGGGTGTGGGAGTCGGTGCCGATGAGCAGGCCGCCGGGGAAAGCGTAGTTCTCGAGGATGATCTGGTGGATAATACCAGAGCCGGGGCCCCAGAAACCGATGTTGTACTTGGAGCAGGCGGAGGACAGGAAGTCGTAGACCTCCTTGTTGATGCTGATGGCGCGGGCTAGATCCTTGGCGCCGCCGACCTGAGCCTCGATCAGATGGTCGCAGTGGACGGTGACGGGGTTGGCGACGGAGGGCATGCCGGCGGACATGAACTGCATGATGGCCATCTGGGCGGTGGCGTCCTGGCAGGCCACGCGGTCGGGGCGCAGCTTGAGGTAGGAGACGCCGCGCTCAATGTCCTGGCCATGCGGGTCGTCCAAGTGCGAGTACAGAATCTTCTCGGCGTAGGTCAGGGGGCGGTTGAGGCGGGCGCGGACAATCGCCAGGTTCTCGGACATCTTCTTGTAGTTGATAAAGTTGTTGTCCTCCCAGATGTTTTGCCGGACCTGGCAGTTGCCGAAAGCGGTGCCGATTAGCTATGAGGTCATGGCAGAAGCGCGAAAAGAGCGAAATACGAATGGCACCCCCCCCACCCCCCCCCCAAAAAAAGCATGGCGTGCAAAATGCTGCAAAATGCTGCAATGGGGCAGAAAAGAGAGCAGCTCAATTCGCCGCGGAGAATGCAAAACTCACCTTGCGGTCCAGCGGGTTCTCGGAGTGGGTGGCCATGGAGCGGCGCAGGCCCAGGCCGGCGAGGGCCGCGGTGCGGCTCCGGGCAGCCTGGCCCAGGATTTGGCGGGAAGCCAGCATTGTGAGTATGTGAGAGCGTGCGGGGTTCGAGGTGCGCAGAGAGACGGAGCTAGAGACGCCGTCAGCTCTTGGGGCAGTTCTGGAGAGCAGAGATCGCGGGAGAGATCAATTGCTGTCCAGAAAATGCCTCCTGTCACAGGATATGCAGCTCGCGCTCTCTATCACAGGGCAATGAAGCTCAGGACAGGGAGGGAGATAAGGCGTGTGTGAGGGGAAGCTGAGCGACGCAGCAGCGATTGAGCACAATGGGGGAAGAGAGGAGAGGAATTTCGCTCGCGAGGACGAAAAAGAGGAAAAAGAGAAAGAAAGAGGAAGAGGAAGAAAAAAAAAGGTGTGGGAAGACTGAAAAGAAAATAATTAAAACGAAGGGAGAAAAACAAGCAGGAAAATGCGGGAGTTGGCGGGGGGCGGCGGTTCAAAGAGAAGAGAGAGAGAGAGAGACGAGGTGTTTTGTACAGGCGTGCGCTAAAGCACGCAGATAAACAGCTGCGGTCACTCGGCTCTTCCTGGCTAGTGGACCAGAGGAGAGCACAATCAGATGTGTATTATGCGGGACACACCCCTCGCCGGCGGCGCTGGTCTCCTCGGCTATGACGACAAAATGTGCAAGGCGGACGAGCGGACGAATCAGCGAGATTGGATTATTGTTACAAGAGCAGGGGGGTGGGCCATTTTTCTCAAGTGTCCACAGCGTCACAAGCTCGCCACCAGAGAGAAGTATGTATACGACTACGGGGAGCATGTTGCTCGTGGCAGAGGCACTGTACTTTCTACCGGTCTGCTCTAGGCGCAGAGTAGTCTCTGGCGTACCTCTACGTAGTCGTACATGTTCGTACAACCAAAGAAGCAATTGGCCGAGGACGTCGCAGAACAAGAAATGGTCCTGGTAACGCATGCAATTCGTCCAAAGCTGGTGATCGCTGACAGACTGACGTCTTTTGCGGCCGTCCGCCCGACAGTGTCTTCCATTGCTACGTGAATTTGAGGAATTGGAGATGCCACTGTTTTGGATTGTAGAGGTTGCCGTGTTTACGAGAGTAATTACGACGAACGGAGCAAAGCACTGAGGAGCAACGGGGGGGGCTCCTCTCAGCAGCACAGTCGCATTCCACTGAATTCCATTGAAAACCGTCGCCTCCTCAGCCAGCCCCAGCAGGGTCAAACAGGCCACACACAATTTGTGGAATTCCAAAAAATCAGGCAAATAAAAAATTAAATAAAATAATAAGGGCAAAGGACCTGAATAACTGAATCATCAGCAGAGCTGCCACGGACGCATGGTAAAACAGCTGCTTCGATTCGCTGAGAAGAGCTTTCTAGCTACACAGTGGTCTCAGTAACAATTGCTCGCAGTGCCTCCCATGTGTTTGTATCGGTTAGAGGCGCTTCGCCTTCTACCGAGCAAAATGCCTCAATAGGGAAGGGAGCCCAGTTGTCCCGGCAATCCTCTCCCGAACTTCGTTGGGAGGTTAAATTTTATTTTATTTTACTTTTTTTTATTTATCACATTTTAGCTGTTCTCTGGAGAATGGCATCAACTGAAGAGACATTGTGCAAGCAGAAGAGGAGCGAGGAGCTCCAGTGCCGCCAAAGAGGTGCCACAAATGGTGCCGCGGGAATACAAGGGAAGCCGGGGCAGCAGCGCTGGTAGACAGATTTTCTGCAGCGCACTGGGAAAATTTTAGTGCTCTCCAGACCTTCAATCTCCACTAATACGTCTCGCTCAATTGGAGGCAAAAGATTTCGTTTTCCGCCCGTCTTGTTTGGTCTGCAGGTCAATATAGTGGGGCCTGTTTGGCAGCTTAGTGGCCTATGTGCGGTTTTCAGTGGGCTGCCACTATGGGCAGCTCGGTAGCCGCCTTTTTTTCCGAGTAAATACGAACTGGCGCCGCTGCGAAGCCGATCGTCCGATCGGGGAAACGAGCCCTCTTTTACAAGAAGGTTTGTGGCAGCGGCCTGGCCGATGCAATGAAAAGGAAAGGAAAATTTTCAAATAGACAAAAAAAAAAGGAGTAGGTTAGACGATGTATCTTGTTTTCTTCGACTTGTGCTTCGCTTCAATGTATTCTGTAACACGACGGTGCGCTGGCTGGGAAACAGCGCTGTATACCTAACATGGAGAAATCTGGAGAACCAGCCGAGCCCTGTAGCAGCTGCTGAGTAGCGCGGTAATGATATATTGCATCGCTATGACTGGCTCGATGTTGTTGATCTTATCTTGATCTTCGGAGGAATATTTACGCGGATAAGGGCGATAAGAGAAAAAAATTAAGATAGCACCGATAAAAAAAAAAAAGTATCGCAGTGCCCCACCGCTTCCAATTGCAGTGAATGAACCTCATGTCGTCAAGTCAGTGCAGTAAAAGATCCGTACTAGACAGACAACACACAAGATGGGCGTCACGAACAAGAGAACCCTGACAAAGACCAGGCGGAAGACGAGGTGTGTGGCTTTGCGCCCTGTTTTTTTGCCCTGGCTAGATCTCGCCTGGCATATCTTTGCTTCCCGCTAACGCTTTCCTTCCTCCACAGGGACGTCGACCAGATCAAGGCCGACCTGGGCTCCGCCGCCCACCTCGCCCGCTATCAGGCCACCAAGGCCGCCGAGGACCTGCCGGGCCTGGGCCGCCACTACTGCGTGCCATGTGCCAAGTGGTTCGAGACCGCCGCCGCCCTGGGCGGCCACCTGCGCGGCAAGCCGCACAAGCGGCGGCTGAAGCAGCTCGCCGTCGAGCCGTACACACAGCGCGAGGCCGAGGCTGCCGTGGGCATCCGCACCGACAACGGCCCGCAGACGAAGAGCGCCGCTGCCACGGAGGCCGCCGCTGCCGCGCAGGTAGACGATGTGGCCATGTCGTGAGGGAGACCGCCCTTCCCTAAAAACAGAGACGCATCCATCGGAGGGCAAGTCCCGTCTACGGCACGGCGACGCCTCAACGTGATAGGCCAAGCACAGCCTCGGCACCTAGGGGCTGATACACGTCCGCTGTCGAGAAGATGCGGGACCCGAAGGGGAGAGGCGCGCGGAAATGTGTTCGCAATGGCACGCTATAGAGGCACGCCGCTGACGTCGGCCGTAGCTTCACGCCCAATTCCAGTAATGAGTCCGGTCTGCGGCAGAGTTTGGTTCGACGAGTTTGGTTTGAGGTGTTTGTTTCACCAATAAAAGGATGCAGGCGAGACGTTGGCGAAATATTCCTCCGATGGAAAGGAAGGTGGCCTTATGTATATAGATCTGCTGACGATGTTATGAAACTGCATGCACACAGGGTCGTTGAATGCCTTGTCTAGCCATTTGTTATAAGTCGTGCCATTGTTTTATCATCTTACAATCATTCTCTAGAATACGACTATGACAGTTAAATGATCGTGCTAAACGACGGTGGAAAGTTGTTACCCATAAGCATTGGGAAATGCAGCATATAGCAACGCTCCTTCCCGAGCAAAACCAGATCTGGCAGTTTCTTTTGTCCTTGCCCTTTTTCTTCTCCAATTGCATGTGAATACGCAATTAACTAGATTCTGAATCATGGACACACAACTGGATTTCGACTCGGATACTTTACCAAAACCTCAACTTCTGCAGATTTGTTTGTAATCACATAGATCATAAGACATTATAAATATTCCTTGTTTGCAATATGAACACTGACTTCCATAACTGTTGCCTAATGTCCTTCGCTTTAGAAATTATAACGCAGTACGGCAATGCATGGCCCATCCCAACGCCTGCCACAGTATACCCTTTATTGCCTATATGTTGTCTTTTCAACCTGTTTCCTTGTATAGCTCTGATACTGTCTCATGGCAAATAATTAGAAAAAATAAGCCTCTGTCATGCGCTTACTATTTATCTTCAGGCGCTCTAGAGTCACTGCTTCATTCCGCATACTTCTAGCATGCCAACTATCTCCGCAGGTCAATGCTTGTTCTTGGCCCATCGAGGCTTGGGCGCAATGAGCTGCCTACACGTCAAACAATGGTTAGCAGCCTGCTCTAGTAATGAGATAGAAGAAGAGAGCGAAAGAGTAAAAAAGGGAACGTACTGCTGCTTCGCCGCCGCCGCGCCCGGATTTCAGCCGGATCGCTGGGGCGCAAGCCGGTCGTCCTGGCAAAGAGATTGAGAATGTCGGTAAGTGACACGACGCCGGTCAGCCGGCCAGAGAGGTGAGCCCCGGGAAGAGCCGCCGCGGGGACCGAGCCGAATCCAGAGACATTGCTGTTGCTGCCGGCAGGCACAGGAATGGGCGACTGGGGCCCTGCAGCTGTGCTAGTGGCCAAAGGCGTGAGAACTGTAGATTCGCGGCGCGAGTGTGTGCCGACCGCGCCGTTTGTAGAGGCAGAAGTGCTGCCGCTGCCGCCGCCGTTCCCGGTAGTGGCGGTAGCGGGTGCCACAGCCGCAGCCGTCGCCGTTTCGGATGGTGCCGGACCGCCGTTGGGCTGGCTCGGCTGCGAGATTCCCCCCGTGCTCGAAACAGACGACGTGGTCTGCACAGGGGTGAGCAGCGGCGTGGGCGGGGCAGAAGACGCCGGTGATGGCGACTCGACGACCCACATGCGGTGCGAGCGAGTGGCCACCAGCTTCGCAACAGTGTGGGCAAGAGTCGAGTGCGGGCTGACGTGGAAGACGGGGAACGAGTCGCGGCCTTCCTCGACGCCGCGCTCAGACAGAATGACCGAGATAAAGTGCATGCAGGACGACTGCAGCAGCGGAAAGCTCGTAACAGACGTGAGGTGCTGGACATCCCGGGTAGAGATGTTGCCCACGACGTTGAGCCCGTTGTCCACGACAGCCACAGACGTCAGGCCTTCGTTGTTCATCAGCGTGAGGGCATCCGCAAGAGGGCGGTCGGCGCTGTTGGACGAGCAGGTTAGCCAGCCGTCTCCTGGAGTTGGGCATGTATTAAAACGAAAATCACCTACTTGATGGCAATAATCTCCTGGGATCCGATGCGGAGATCGCGCAAGACCGCTGCGTAAAGCCGGTCGATGAGCGGAAAGTTGACGGCCTCGTTCCAGAAGAACTCGAGCAGGCGGAGCTGGCTCAGCACGCCGACGGATTCTGTCATTGAGGTGTTCGTGACGATGACGCGGCGGGCTCCGCTGCCAAAGAGCTCAATGGCCCGAAGAAGACTGTCAGAGGACGACAGGGTCGCCAGGGGCTCCTTGTGGCAGATGGGCTGAATGTCCCGCACCGGGATGGCCACGCGTTCCTGGGCGCGCTGGGTGATGCTCTGAAACGTGGCGACATCCTCGGGGTCGGGGTTACCCATTCCGATGACGACGAGCAGGTACGCATTGAGGTCGTTGTAGTCAAAGGTCGACACGGCGGTCTTGTCCGAGGCCGCGTTGCGAAGAAGCACGACGCCAGCCGTGTTGCTGCTCCGTAGCAGAGTCTGCGTAGACCGTTAGCCTGCCAAAGTCTCTCGGCGTCTCAGTTGCGTCTCAAGCTTACCTTGGTGCAGTCTTCTACGCTCGTGTCCAGCTCGGCCCATCGAATTTCATCCTCCGTCACGAGCTCGCCGACGGTAATGTCATGCCAGTCTCGGCCGGCAAAGCGAGGATTCGGCTGGCGATTCGGCGGAGGATAGTTGACCAGGCCCTGGACCGCCTGCTGGTTGAATGAGGGATGTCGCTGGGAGCGAGGCGATGGTGGCGGATTGCGCAGGTTCTCTGCGAAGCTCTGGCGGTGAGAGGCCGTGTGGCGGGTGCTCGACCGCGACGGCGACCGTTCAGGAAGAGTGGAAGCTGCTGCCGGATTGGACAGCGTCAAGTTCGGTGGGGTTGTGCCGTTGCTGTGCGCGCCGTTGTTTCCGCCGCGCTCTTCCGGCGGTGGTGCCGACGAGTCCATTGCAGAGGGCAATTGCTATGTGATTTCCTGAATTATGTTGTGCGTGCAAGAGAGAGAATCACAAGATGTTGTAGATAAGATCTTGGTCATCCAACAATTGGATTAAACGGACGGATGTTGCTTTCTTCTTGCTGTATCGATTGAGACAAGACAGTCGTGGTTGTGCGACGAACTTATATCTGCTTATCTCCTATAATACTCTCTTGGGTAGATCGGGAGGGCCTAGAGAAGTTGCACTGGCTAAAGTAAGCTCAGAGGAGCTCAGAAGTAAGGTGATGCACCAGAAGGAGTTGTATCAGAGAATCAGCATGTGTGTTCCGGCAGAGAGGCGAAATCTAGGCAATAGTGAAATGGCACCACTGTTGTCGAAGCGATTAGAAAGAAACGGAAAAGGATCGCCAGTTAAATAATCGGAAGACGCAATATAGAGGAGCAAAAGCAATTGTGATGCTGCGGGGGAAACAGCTCTTTGGGAAGAGAGGCAGGAAGGGCACAGTCACAGTGGTCTCAAGATGGAAGGAACGGACGGCTATTAACGTGTGACTTTCTGAAAGCTCCTTCCACCGAAAGGCGCGGGGCAAGAGCAAGGGCAGCGTCTTATTGGCCAGAGCGGCTTTTAAACAGGAAGAACGACGTCAGTTGTCCGTCGCCCTGGGGGCGGACTTCTGTGTAGCGCCGTTTAAAAGGACCCCCCACTAAAAAAAAAAAATGAGAAGCATAATTAAGTGTATATGAGGAAGAAGAAATGGTTCGTTAACAAGGCGAGCAAAGCGAGCAAGGCTAGCTGGAGACAATTCTTCTACATTACGGCACCACTGGCCATGTGCCCTGACGACCAACATGTTGTGCAGGTGTGCAGATGCACAATACAATGCCGAAAAGCTAGGGACAGGTCTAGCCAAGGCATGTGATGAGAGGGAGAGGACATTAGACGACCAGAGGCCAAAGCGGTTCTCTTATGGGACGTTAGGATGACTGGATAGCACAGCAAACTAGGCTTGGCAAGGTCAAACACGTTGTCAGTCCAGACAGGCTTCAATTTTTTTTAACAATACGCTCTCTGGCTCTTTAAGCCTATTTTATGGCTGGGCATTTGTAGTGGTCTCTGTGTTGTGTCTTGGAGGGGTGCTACCCCCTGTTCTTAGGTGTTTACCAATATGAACAGCAGCGCGTTGGCTCGCAATGAGAGATCGTGACGACTGACCAGGGGGGAAGAGGCAATGACAGCCCTGCCCCTCCTACGCGTTTGCGCACTTTGCCAGGGACATAGTCCTCCAACCAAAAGGGAACACTGACAACTAATATAACTGAACGAAAAAAGAGAAAAAAAAGATACAGGGACGCACACACATTGACGCGGCTTTTCCAGATAATAATGCGTCGTTTACCATGCTCGTGTGAAGCGTATAAAACAACAACAATAACACAGCCAATGAGTAAAACCCCGCCCTGTCAGCAGCGCGACGATCCCTTACCGACGCGAAAAAAGGCAGCAGAGAAAGGAAGATGCAAGGGACCTATTTCAGTAACAAAGAGAGAGATAATATGCGTAATGAGCAGAAAAAACTAGCCCCGTGATCAAAGAGAACGAGGACCCCTTTCTCTGTTCTCCTCCCGAAAACGTTTTAGAGGAGGCCAAAGACAAGGACTTGTACAGTTGTCAACAGCAGAAACTTTCTGAGTCCTCCCCCGCAGCTACAATTCTAATAGGCCTGGCTGGCCCTCTTGGTCCTCTGTAGGCTTTATTTTCCACCATAACGCTGTTTTCGTGGTTTTTTTTTTTTAATTATTTTTTTCCGCTATTTTTTTTTTTTGTTTCGATAAATTTTTTTCGCAGTTATTTTATTTCCTTATCGAGCGCCTTCTCTTATTCTGCCCCGCCTCTCCACGCTACGTTTTTTTTTTTTTTGTTTGTTGTTGTTATTGCTTCATTTCCCCCTTCTTTTATTTTCATAACCATTTTCTTCCTCTCTCAAAGCACGCTCTTTAATTGCAGACGCCAGGTCTCATCCGTTCGGCTCTCTAATATCGTGTTCTTGTGAAAGCAGAACAGAGAGACAACATCTCTGCCGCCCGCCCGAGTGCAGAGAGTCGACTGATTCTGTGGAAGAGGCTGAGCATCGGGTTCTGAGCATCTCCCCCCCTCTAGTCGAGCGGACGAGCCAGAATTTCGATAGCTGCTAGACGGTTTCTGCCCCCCTATTACGCCCTCGGTACTTCTCTCCGACTTTTCCGGCTCCCCTTGCGCTTTCTGCCCGGCCCAAATATGTCTATGCTTCCCGCTGAGGTGACCGCGGACCTGTCACAGCTACTGCAGGCCCTCCAGTCCGCCGACAACACCATTCGGTCCCAGGCCGAGGACCACCTGCAGAACAACTGGACGGTGCCTCGACCTGAGGTGCTGCTTATGGGCCTGGCTGAGCAGATTGGCAGCCAAGCTTCAAATCTGGTTCGTGGAGACCGCTTTTTTTTACGAGAGCCTTTGATCAGTTTTGCTTTGTTGGGCGTGGAGAACCTCGCCCCGTTTTTGCGCTGCCCCTCCGTCGTGCTCGGACTCCGCATCTTACAGGCCATGTCGTTTGCTTTTTGTTTTATTTTATTTATATTTTTATTTATGCCCTTCTATGACCCATTTTCTAACAATTCCCGTCGCAGGTGCGCTCTTTCGCGGCCGTCATTTTCCGGAGAATTGCGTCCAAGACGCGCAAGAACGACCAAGGCGACGCTGTCGAGATCTTCATCTCGCTGCCTGCCGAGCAGGCCCAGGTCATCCGCCAGAAGCTGCTCGAAGTCTTGGCCGCCGAGAGCGACCGCGGCGTCCGCAACAAGATCAGCGACGCCATTGCTGAGATTGCGAGGCAGTATACAGAAAATGGTTCGTCCCCGCACCCTTTGTGCTTTTTGGCCTACCCATCTTGGCAGCCGATGCTTACCTATCCCGTGCGCCTCGCCTTGCAGACCAAGCATGGACCGAGCTCCTGCAGATCCTCTTCCAGCTCAGCACGGCTCCTGACGCCGGAAAGCGCGAGACGGCGTTCCGGGTCTTTACCACAACACCGGGAATCATCGAGAAGTCACACGAAGATGCGGTGGCCCAGGCGTTTGCCCGCGGCTTCAAGGATGAGTCTGTTACGGTACGCTTCTGCATTTGCCCCTTCATGAAAAGAAAAAAAAAAGGTTCCGTCAGACAGAGAGGAAAGAAGAGGAGTGCTGACAGTTTTGTCCAGGTCCGGATCGCCGCCATGGAGGCGTTTGCCGCCTTCTTCCGCGGCCTGAAGAAGAAGATCCAGCCAAAGTTCTTCGGCCTCCTTCCAGAGGTGCTGAACATCCTCCCTCCGATCCGGGACTCGCATGATTCGGATGATCTCAGCAACGCTCTGATCTCCCTGATCGACTTGGCCGGCACCTCGCCCAAGATGTTCCGCCCCGTCTTCAACATCCTCGTCAAATTCAGCATCTCGGTCATCCAGGACAAGGAGTTTTCCGACATCTGCCGCCAGAATGCGCTAGAGCTAATGGCCACCTTTGCCGACTATTCTCCCTCCATGTGCAAGAAGGACGAGACCTATACGCAGGAAATGATCACGCAGTGTCTCAGCCTCATGACGGATCTAGGCGAGGACGACGACGATGCCGCCGAGTGGCTGGCTGCCGACGATGTACGTTCTTGCTCGACTTCCCCTTCCCGCTCGCGCGCAGAGTCATTCCACGTACTAACGGAGCAATCCAGCTTGACCAAGAAGAGAGCGACTCAAATCACGTAGCCGGTGAGCAGTGCATGGATCGGCTTGCAAACAAGCTCGGCGGTGCGGTCATTCTCGCTCCCACATTTAGCTGGCTGCCACGCATGATCAACTCCTCCACGTGGCAAGACCGACATGCCGCCCTCATGGCCATTTCCGCCATCTCCGAGGGCTGCCGCGACCTGATGCTCGGCGAGTTGCAGCAGGTCCTCAACCTGGTCGTGCCCTCCCTCAAAGACCCCCACCCGCGTGTCCGCTGGGCCGGCTGCAACGCGCTCGGCCAGATGAGCACCGACTTCGCGCCGACGATGCAGAGGGAGTACTACGACATCATTCTCAAGACCATCATTCCCGTCCTGGACTCGCCCGAGGCCCGCGTCAAGTCGCACGCGGCGGCAGCGCTGGTCAACTTCTGCGAGGAGGCAGAAAAGAGCGTCCTGGAGCCGTATCTCGACGATCTCCTGAGCCACTTGTTCAACCTCTTGCAGAGCGACAAGCGATACGTCCAGGAGCAGGCCCTCTCGACCATTGCCACGATTGCCGACGCCGCCGAGCAGGCCTTTGCAAAGTACTACGACACCCTGATGCCCCTGCTGGTCAATGTGCTGCGGCGGGAAACCGAGAAGGAGTACCGGCTGCTCCGCGCCAAGGCTATGGAATGTGCGACGCTGATTGCCCTCGCTGTCGGCAAGGAGCGGCTCGGCAACGACGCCAACGACCTGACCGTACTTCTTCGTAGTATCCAAGAGAGCATCACCGATGCCGACGACCCGCAAGGCCAGTACCTGATGCATTCATGGGGACGCATGTGCCGGGTTATGGGCACCGACTTCGTGCCGCTCCTGTCTACGGTCATGCCGCCTCTGCTGGTGCTTGCGAGCGCCAAGGCGGACATTCAGCTGCTCGACGACGAGGAGCAGGCAGACCAGCTCCAGCAGGAGGAGGGCTGGGAGCTGCTGCCGCTCAAGGGCAAGATGATCGGCATCAAGACGAGCAGCATGGACGACAAGCACATGGCGATCGAGCTCCTCGTGGTGTACGCGCAGGTGCTCGAGAGCGCCTTTGCACCGTACGTGGCAAACATCATGGCAGAGATTGCGCTGCCTGGCCTCTCCTTCTTCTTCCACGACCCGGTGCGGTTCGTCTCTGCGCGACTTGTGCCGCAGCTGCTGAACTCGTACAAGAAGGCGTACGGCAGCGAATCGAACGAGATGAACCTGCTCTGGAGCTCGACAGTCGATAAGCTGCTCGAGGTCTTGACCGCCGAGCCCGCCATCGACACGCTCGCCGAGATGTACCAGTGCTTCTACGAGTCGGTCGAGGTGCTGGGCCGCGCGTGCTTGACGCTGGATCACATGAACAAGTTCATCGACTCGGTCCATTCGACTCTCGAAGACTACCGTGACCGCGTCGTGCAGCGCGAGGAGGAAAAGCGGAATACGACGGCCGAGGACGCCGAGGACGAGGACGAGGACCTCCTGATCGCCCTGGAGGACGACCAGACGCTCTTGTCCGACATGAGCAAGGCCTTCCACGTCGTCTTCAAGTACCACGGAGCCGACTTCCTGCGGCCGTGGGAGAGGCTCATGTCGGCCTACGAGACGTTTCTGAAAGCCGAAGACCCCAGCCAGCGGCAATGGGGCCTGTGCATCATGGACGACGTCATCGAGTACTGCGGCCCCAACAGCATCCACTACGCCAACTACATTACGCAGCCGCTGCTCGACGGCTGCAAGGATCCTGCCCCGGCCATCCGGCAGGCGGCGGCTTACGGCATCGGCGTGGCGGCCCACCGGGGAGGCGCGGCGTGGTCGCAGTTCCTGGGCGGCTGCGTGCCGTTCCTCTTCCAGGCCATCATGGTGCCCGATGCGCGGAACGAGGACAACGTGTACGCCACCGAAAATGCCTGCGCGGCCATCGCCAAGATTCTGCACTTCAACGCCGGCAGCGTCCAGAATACCGACGCCGTCATCGCGGAGTGGATTGGCACGCTGCCCGTGGTCAACGACGAAGAAGCGGCGCCCTACGCCTACGCTTATCTCACAGAGCTGATCAGCAAGTAAGTTTTATGCTAGCAGGGCGAGCACAATATTCGACAAAGGAAAAGCCACAAGAATTCTAACATGTTTCTCTGCAGGCGCCATCCGGCGGTCATGTCCCAGACGGACAAAATCTTTACCTATATCGCGCAAGGGCTGGGAGGCGATGTGCTGCGCGGGGAGACGGCCAAGCGCGTGGTGGAGGCCACCAAGGTGATGCTGGCGGAGTCGGGCTTGAACGCGGCACCGCTGCTGCAGCAGTTCCCTCAAGAGCTGCAACAGACCATCAGCGCATACTTTACGTAGACGACCCAAGGAAGAGGGGGGGGGGCTCTATATTGGGTTTGCAGTGCTGGATGGATGCGTTTGAGAAGCACAAAGACATAATGATGTATAGACACGAACAAATTGGGAACTATTTCTTTTCTTTTTCTTTTGTTATGCTCAAGTTTCTTTTTTTCAGAGCCGCAGGTGTGGTTGCCACCTATTTGATTATGAGTTTTTTTTTTGGTGTTCTCTACGTTCTTGCTGCGTTCAGGTTTCCTGTACTGGGTGGGCTGGCGATTGAATGAGAGAAGGATGCTGTTTTCAGGCCATGTAAAGAGGAAAATAAAGGAGGACGGCGAAAGAAGGCCAAGATGTCTTATACTCACATATGAAAAAAATGAAAAAGGTATACACGAGCAGGCGTAATACATGCACAAACATGTACACACATGAGTAGTGAGACGTATACGCATGTCATCTCATTCATACTCACAAGACAAGGAAGGTCTGCATCGTCATTCGTGATATGGCACATCTGTTTTAGTTTGGCGACTCATTCATCTTCGTCGTTCTTTCATAATCGATGGATACGGGAATGAAATCAGCGTCAAACACATAAGCGTACATAATAATAAACTCGAGAAACCATCATAAAGGAATGTGATAGAGGTAGTTGATTAGTGAATGAGCACGCTCTTTTCCGATCAGACCACAATTTGTAGTGTTAGCATTTGCTAGGCTCATCTTGAATGACGGCCGCTAGGCGAGTTGTGAGAAGCGAGACAGAGAGCACAAGCTGTAGTAGTCAGCAAACGCGAGAGAGAAAGCACGCCACATACAAATCAAAGATGAAAACAGGCAGAACGGTACATCTCAATGTCTTATTCATCTGCAGATTGCCCGTCCTATGTAGAGCATTTCTGGGTCTCGTCCCTCCCAGAAAACGGGGAGATCGGGAGCGTGGCTGCTGGGCAATAAGGAGAGCGGGTCCAGGGAGATGATGTGCGGCACGCTTAATGCCGTTTATGGGGTAAAACGGCCACAGAGAAAGGCGCAAAAGCTCCGGGCAGACATTCCCCCCCCCCCCTGCTGAGAGCTGCAAGAAGCACTCCCAGTTATGAGAAGCTGTGAGTGGCCGGAAACTACTCCGGTGGCAGAGGTTGGCCTAGCCAGCTTAGAGAATTTGTCGTGAGCACGACTTCTTACTCGCACTCAAAGACACTCATACTCAAACCTTATACCTCATATCCCCTCTCCGTGCTGAGTTGGTTAAACTGAGTTGGTTAAACATTGTTGATTCCCTGTTATTTTCTGTCTAGAAAGAGAGACGCTTTCTTGATCTTGATTTTCGCCATCCTTATGCATTACAAGCGCACACGTACACACGTATTGTAGGTATCTTTTCCGCAAGAAGAGCAGCAGGGGAAAACGGTAAGGGAGGGGGGAAGGGGGCAAATAATGTACGACATACATACAAGAAGCGGAGACCGAACCTGCTTAGTAGCTGCTATCAGTAGCTCAAAGCTCGCTTTTTGGTGAGTTTGTTTGGTTCGGGGTCCCCTCCAAGAAAACCAACTTTTCCTGAAAAGATCCGTCCGTCTTTATTTGCTGGACTTCCTCTCGCCTCTGTCAGCTGCAAGAGTGTCAAAAAGGGCAAAGGCCATAAGATCAACGCTACACTTCAGGGTCGCAATTAGATGCCCTTTTTTTTTCGGCCTTGTCCCGCCTTGCTCCTTTTTGGCACCCCGGATTCCGCCTTCAATTTCCTCTTTCTCTCTCTGACGTGGAGAAGATTATCTGCATCTCTGTGAATCTACGTATGCTGCGACATTGAGAACGAGAACGGAATAGAACAAACACAGTCGGACACAGCTGTGGCTTGTAGCGGCAGCACAGGGACCCGTCCGCCGTTTAGAAACTGTTGGAAGCGATTCTAGGTGCCCCCCCCCGCCTTTGCCGGCCGCGCCAGTTGCTCCTCCCGTATCTATGCGCACGAGTTTCGGCTCTTTTCATTTTTCCTGCTGCGCTTCGCACGCCGCCTTTCCCCAACGTACAGCTTTCTCGTCCTTGTCTTCTCCTGGCCACAGGAAACACAGGATCGTCACATCTTATATCCTTTCTTTCTCTCTTTCTCTCTCTCTTGTCCTCTCTCTTCTCTTCTTGCCCCTCTCTACCTTTCTTGTATCCTGTCGTGCCGTCGATGATTCGCCGCTTCGTCTCGCTCCGACTTCGACATATCGCCTCAGACTTGTTCAATTCGCTTCACCACGATTTTTGATACGTTGTACTATTTCTTTCTGGCTTCTGTCTGGAGCCAATCGCTTGTACAACCGCGGTCAAGTCACCTTTCGGCCTTTGTCTTTTCGCTGGCCGCTTCTTATCTGTCTTTCCTCCTTCGTCTTTACGGACTACTAGTAATGCTAGCTATTCACAGTATTGGCAGCGGCTTTCCCACAGTTCTCTGCTCATTCGATTAGACCCAGCCTGCAAAGAGTCTTCTTGCCTCGACTTTGGACCGGACCGAGTTGTAGATTGGACGGGAGTAGTTGCTAGGTCTTCTGTAGCGAAGCTGTTTTATCCGTGTCAACGTACCTGGACTCGCCTTGCCTTCCTGTCACACATCTCGCTGTTTCCTGGCAGTCTGCAGGCTGCCTTTGCTCCCTCCAGTCGCTAAGCACGACAGCCGAAATAGATCGCATGTGGCTACACAGATGAGATTCGCACTCAGTCTCGAACACTGAAGGGTACACGACGTGTGACAAGCAGAAGCCGGTACTCTCAAATCGCTTCGACACATTGCCTCTACCGCCTTCGCTTCCGACTCATCTCTTGTGCCACATTAACTCAGACGGGAGACCGCCGGTCAGCGCCTGGCGGCCGAGTCGGTCTTGGCCTCCTCGACGCCCTTCTCCACCGCTCTCTCATCTCGTCCAACCTCTGCGCCCGCTCTGGTCGCGTGCAGCCTTCTCTGATCTTTTGCCCTCTCCTTGTGTCTCGCTTGTCCAAGGCGGAAAGCAGCAGGTCGCCGTGCGACAAGGTCTGTGGAACCTCTTCGTCCCATTTCGCTCTCGAATGACACGGCTGTATCGTTGCCTGCGCCCTCGCTTGCATCTCTTCTTGGACCATCCACCCGAGAATCACCACATCGCCTACATGTCATGGCCTTTTTATAATCCGCGCCACCTACATGTCTAGATAACTTATAGACGAGATTAAGGCTATCAGAATTGATGAGTCGGAAATCTCTACCATAATCTTCCTTGAATATTTCGACCTTTCCTTCACCGCTAGCATGAACGGCTATTTCCACGGCCAAGGCCCGCTGGATATGGAGGGGGAGCAGCAGCAGCCTGGGTCTGTTTCAACTGCTGCTCCCACCTCAACAACTCTTCCGGTCCCTCCTGCTTCACCTACGGGTGGTGATGCATCCATGATGGGTATAGACACGACTTCATTCAGTGGTAACATATTTGATCAGACGAGCCAATTGCAGAATGCTATGAACAGGCGGCGCAGCTTCTCCCATTCCCAACAAGCATTCTCCGTGGCAGACATCCAACGAGCTCGCCTCTCCATGTCTTCAGCATCACTCCGCGCTCTCGGCGGCGGAGCAGGAATGCCGCTGCTTGAATTTTCGGCTGGCGGTGCAGGTGTCGCCGCTCCTGGTGTTGTGGCCTCTCTCGGCGATGTGAGCAGCGGCGTCGAAGATGCCTTCCGGAACTTCTCCTTTACGACGGCGGACGCCAATGCTGCGTTTCCATTCTCGGCCTTGGGAGGCCAAGATATCAGTTTACAGCAGGCCCTGGCCTCCCAGGCACCGGCTTCCCAGCTGGGCCAGGACGCAGCAGCCGCGTCGCAGGCTGCCGTTTCTGGCTTTCCGGCAGCGCCTGCTGCTCTCGCCGCAGCAGGGTCTGTGACGAATCCATTTTCCAGCCTCCAGCGCGGTATGGCACTGTCTACTCTCGACATGGCACGAATAGCCGCCACACAGTCGGGGCCGCTGAGCGCTGCTTCACTATCTTACTTCTCAAATGCCGGCCCGGATTCCGCTGCTGCTTCTGCCGTTGCACCAGCGGACGGCGTAGGAGACGAGCTCGGGAGCCAGTTTTCCGGAAGCCCGGTGGACGCACTACCAGCATCGGCCTTCGTTTCGCCGATAGATATGAACCTGGGTATGGAGAGCAGCTCTGGGCTCTTTGGCAGCAGCACCGTAGACCCGCTCCGGGTGATGATTACAGGAGACCAACTCCAGCAGCACACCATGCCCTTCCAGCCAGGTTTCACGCCACCAATATCGACACGACCATCCATCAGCAGCGCGTCTGCTGTCGCCGCTCAGCCGCCAGACGGCCCTAGTATCGCTGCAACTTCCACCTCGATGCCCCCGCCACCGCTTCCATCCGTATCGGCGCCAGCCGCGCTAGAGCCAACACAAGGACTAGAAGCTTCTACCGCGCCGTCCATGTCCGCAGCCATCTCTGCGCCGGTATCTACCTCTGCGTCTACATCAACCGCAGGAGCCGCTCTTGTTGGACCGCGGCCCCCGCCTCCTGCCTCGATCAATTCCAAAACGATCAAGAACTACTATTCCTCCAGCGGATTTGATATGATCCGCGCCCTGTATTATGTCTCTTCGCGTCCGAATCCGGAGATTGCCATCGGGCCGGTGGACCTTTCTTGTGCTTTTGTCGTGTGTGATGCCACGCTCGACGACTACCCCATCATCTACATATCGGACAACTTCCAGCACCTCACAGGCTACAGCAACCACGAGATTCTCGGCCAGAACTGCCGCTTTCTGCAAGCTCCCGACGGCCGCGTCGAGGCCGGCACGCGACGCGAATTCACCGACAACAAGGCTGTCTACAATATCAAAGAGAAGCTGCTTGCCGGCCGCGAAGTCCAGCAGAGTCTGATCAACTACCGCAAAGGCGGAAAGCCTTTTCTAAATCTTCTGACCATGATTCCGATTCCTTGGGACGGGTATGACAACTACAAATATTTTATTGGTTTGCAGATTGACCTTGTCGAGTCGCCCGATGCCATTTCCGGCCAGTCTGCCGATTCCATGCGCATCGACTACAAGCACCGAAGCAGCCTGCCACAATACATCTGGGATCCGCCAAAGGCCGGCCAGTGGCAGACCAGCCAGAGTCGCACCTTGGGCATGAACGACGTGTCGGCGCTGCTGCAGCAGTTCAGCAGCAAAAGTGCGATCGCCAGCTTGGGTGGGCTTGGTGGGGCTGGGTCCACCACGTTGGACCTGTTTCGACAGTCGTGGGACAAGATGCTTCTGGAGAACATGGACGACGTGGTCCATGTCTTGTCGCTCAAGGGTGTATTTTTATACCTGTCCCCGGCTTGCAGGACGGTGCTGGAGTACGATGCCGCCGATCTGCTGGGCAACTCGCTTTCGTCCATCTGCCACCCGTCTGACATTGTTCCTGTGACGCGCGAGATGCGAGACACCCAAGCCGGGCAGCCCATCAACTTTGTCTTCCGCGTCCGTCGCAAGCGCAGCGGCTATACGTGGTTCGAGAGCCACGGGTCTCTGCTTGTCGAGCAGGGCAAGGGCCGCAAGTGCATTGTGCTCGTGGGCCGGAAGCGCCCTGCCTTCGCCCTCCGCCGCCGGGATGTCGACATCAACGGCGGCATCGGCGACAGCGAAATATGGACAAAGCTGTCCACGTCCGGCATGGTGCTGCACGCGTCGTCCAACGTGCGCTCGCTGCTAGATCTGCAGCCGGAGGCCCTTGTTGGCACCAGCATGCAGGATCTGATGCGCAAAGAATCGCGCGCCAACTTCAACCGGTCCCTCGAGAAAGTCCGCCGCGGCATCATCGCGTCGTGCCGCCACGAGGTGCAGCATCGCCGCGGACAGGTCCTCCAGGCCTCAACGATCCTCTACCCTGGCGATGCCGACAGGGGTGAAAAGCCAACATTCGTGCTCGGCCAGACAAGGCTTCTCAAATCATCTTCCCGACACAGTCACTCTTCTTCCGTTGGTGGTGCTCTGAGCATATCCGGTGTTGGGGCGCTAGATGACGAGCTCAGCCACGCCGGGGCGCTTGGGCAGCTGGCGGACCCGGACACACAGACGGGCGGATTTCTCTCTGCGGCTGGCGGCGGAGCGGTCCCTCTGGGTTCGCAAGACGCGGCGCTGGCGGCAGACGACAACATCTTTGACGAGCTCAAGACGACGCGCTGCACGAGCTGGCAGTTCGAGCTGCGGCAGATGGAGAAGGCCAACCGGCTGCTGGCGGAGGAGCTGGTGCAGCTGCTGGCCAACCGCAAGAAGCGCAAGCGGCGCAAGGGCGTGGGCAACGTCCCGCGGGACTGCGCCAACTGCCACACGCGGAACACGCCCGAGTGGCGGCGCGGCCCGAGCGGCCAGCGCGACCTGTGCAACAGCTGCGGCCTGCGCTGGGCCAAGCAGGTCGGCCGCGTGTCGCCGCGCAACTCGTCGCGCGGCGGCGGCGGCACGACCATCGCCGGCGGCGGGGCTGACGCCCAGAGCAAGAAGTCGACGTCTCCCAAACCCGCGTCGTCTCGTCAGGCCGCCGGCGCGGCGGGCGGCGGCGCGGCGGGCAATACAGCTGGAAGCAGCAACACGCTGGCCGGCTCAAGTCACGACAACCGGGCGGCGCAGAAGCAGAATGCCGGCGCCCCAAGCGTCGATCAAAACGACGCGCTCAAGCAGCAGCAGTCGCTGCCGCCATCAACTGGCACCGAGATGGTCGTCATCAGAGAGGAACAAGAGAGCAGCGTCTGAGAGCTCAAAAGGTATATTGATACAAAAACGGGCATTTTTAGCTGTCTTTCAATTCCACCTCTCATCTTTTATCCATCTTTCTCCAGTCTCCTGCTTCCTCTTTTCAATTTCTACCATACCTTTTTTCTTCTTCTTTTTCTTCTTTTTACGTTCAGATACATTGGGGACGGCGGTTTGGAGGCGATTCTAATTTGGCTGTCCGTTTTCTTTCTTTCTGCTAGTTCTTTGTTCTCTCACGATTTGACGCCTCCAAGGATCATGATAAAGGAGGCGTTTATATTTCCAAGCGGGATTACTCGATGGGATTCCATCAAGTATTTTACAATGCATATACGACATATTGTACTATATATAATATACGAAACACAAATTATAGCCCAGCATACATATCGTAGTACATGAAAAAAAATAGAAACACGAAATTTATCAACCTTTGAATAAGTTCTGCGCTGGACTTGCCAGCTATATGTACGGCAAGTTGCAACAGCACAAGCGCCTCACTGAGACTGTCGACAACGAATGTAAATTATAATAATATTGCCAGATCTGCAAAAATTACGTGCCATGTAGGTAATGCTACTTTGTAAAACAAAAGAAATAGTGAGAGTCAAAAAGGTACAACAACGCTATGCCAGAAAGTTGGGGGGGAACGACACTGTCGTCCGCGCAAAAACAAAAGAAAATGCAAAACAAAAAGCGAGAGACATATATCTCAGGATATCAAAAGGCCATCCTCGCTCTCTCCAGAACACCTGCACTCAGAAATCCGAGTGGTTATTCCCATTCTTTATTCTATAAATTCAACGCCGTATAAAAGATCACACCATCGCCCTCGCCGGTTTCTAGGCATACCGGCCGACGGTCAAGAACAGCTCGTCTGACCGCGTCGACATAGACCGGTTCAGGGTGTGCCGGTTGTTGGACGCCGGCGACCACACGCTGTCGACGTTGTCCGACGACGACAGGGGCGACACCATCATGTGCTGGGTGCTGCCGCCGCTGCCGCTGCCGTGGCCGTAGCCGTGGTGGCCGTGGTGGCCGTGGTGGCCGTGGCTCCGGCCGGGGCTGTAGTGCAGGCTGCTGTACCGCTGCGGGAAGTGCTGGTGGGGAGGCGGCGTGGCGGCCGCCACCGCCGCCCACGGCGACGCGGACGACGGCAAGGGCTCGACTGCTGAGCGCGGGTGGTATTGGGTGTCGTGTGACGCCGATGGCGGCGGATTCGTGGCGATGGCCCAGCCGAGGGAGGCCACCTGGATGCGGCGCGGCGGCGGCGTAGGTGATGGGGGCGACGGGGGCGATAAGGGCGACGAGGGCGACACGGGCAGCGACGTCGACTTCCGCTCCTGCTGCTGCTGCTGCTGCTGCGGCTGCTGTGGCAGCGTCGACGGCGACGCGGTCAGCGGAGACGGGTCGCGGGCCTGGGATGGCGGGGGCGGCGGCTGCGCGCGCTCGCTGGTGCCGGCGCTGGTGCTGGCGCTGGCGCTGGCGCTGGCGCTGGCGCTGTCCTCGGTCCCGCGGAACGAGCCCAGCGGCGACGCCGAGGGCAGGGGCAGCGCCGAGGCCGACATGCCGCCCGGCCAGGTGGCGGCGGGAGCGAGCGCGGGCGGCACGGCCAGCGAAGACGACGTGCGCGGGGCGGCGGGGGCGGCCGGGGTCTCGGTGCTGACGCGCTGGCCCTGGTACCACCACTGGTTCTCGAAGCCGTTGTCGACCGTCATCATGGCGGCCGACAGCGCCTCCAGCTCACGCCGCCGCTGGGCTTCTATATCGTGCGACGACAGCTGCGCCGGGCCGGCGGGCGGCGGCGACGGCGGCGGCTGGATGGGCACCACCGTGGGCCGGTTGCGGGAGAAGGGCGGGATCACATACGACGACGACGCCGCCGACAGCAGCGAGGCCGACGAGTCGCCCGGCTCTGGCTGCGACCGCGGCCGCAGCCGCTCGTCGTCCGGGTCCGCGGCCGGCTCGTGCCAGCCGCTCGACCACGGCAGGCCGTCCTCGCCCAGGCGGAAGCGCGACGGGATCTCGGGGAGGTCCTTCCAGATCTGCGCGGGCGCAGGCCCCGCGGCACCAGCATAGTGATGGTGGTAAGCGCGACGGCTGGCCTCTGCCGCCGCCGCAGACGAGGAGGACGACACCCCGGCGAAGCCGCCTAGCCCTACCATGTCGCCGCCGCCGATGCCGCCGCCGCCGAAGAACACGGGCATGCCCGACCCGTCGCCCGACGTCACGTCCCAGGGGCTGCCGCTCAGCGGCGGCGGCTCCGAGTGGCCGCGCTCGTGCGACGACGGCGTGCTGCGCGACGACCGCGACGACCGCTCCTCCTCGACGGCCGGCAGCAGCATGCGGCTGCGGTGCCGGCTCGCCGCCAGCTGCGCATAGTGCAGCTGCTGCTGGCTCTGCAGCCACTGCTGGTACTGTATCGGCTCTGGCTGCTGCTGCTGCTGTTGTTGTTGTTGCTGCCCCGAAGGCAGCCGCCGCTCTCTATGCGCGTCGCGCGACTGATGCTGCTGCTGGTGCGGCGGGGATTGCCGCCGCTGCAGCTCGAGAGATTCCCAGAGCGCATGTCGCTCGTTCCTCCTCTGCTGCTGCTCGTCGCTCTGGTCGGTCGGCGGGATGGCTTCATAGTGTGATGGTGCTGCCGGCGCCGGCGCCGGCAGATGCGGCTCCGGCTCGGCGAGGTAGTTTGTGTTTGGTGCCGGCACTTGTCGCGGAAAGTTAGCAAGCTGGTTACGCAGGCCGCGCGACCGGTAGGTGATGGCATGGTTGTGTGGGAGATGGCGCGGCGACCACGAGACACCAAACTCGACGTGGACGTAGATCTGCGGGCGGTAGGCCGCCTGGCTGCCGCTGGAGGCGCTCACGCCTCCCGGGTTCTCAGCGTCTGCGGCCATGTCGGCATTGGCGTCGGGACCGTCCGTTGCAGAGACGGCTTGTGTCCACCAGTGCGTCATCCTACTCGCGCCGGGGAGGGAAGGGACTTGCTTTTTAATTGTCCTTGACTAGAAATCGGCAGAGCCAAGGCGCAGAGAGATGCACTAACTCGCAGGAAGAGACGGACAATACAGTGTCATAACCAAAGATAGAAGTGCTTAAGGTGAGACTGCGGTAATAGTGAGGGGCTGAGAGAATGACAGGCGGATCCGTGTAAGAAGCAGCAGCGATAAGCCCACTTGAATCCCAGCGAAAGGTAGAGCCGCCGTCTCGCAGATATGACAAGGGCGGAGAGAATAATGAATAAATAAACGAGATCACAGGCCGAATAGTCGTCACGAATGTCGATGCCCAGGTCCAGCGAAATCCGCAGGAGAGAAAGAGAGAGAAGAGAGGAGAATCTCAGCGGCGGCTCACAAGAGCGAATATGATGCGAGCTCCTCGGTAGATGTGCGGATTCACAGCATGGAAAGCAATTTGAGTACACTCGAAAATAGGAGACCGTGGACAGGGGTGCTGCTTAAACATATGCTAGAGAATAAGAAAAAGCTAACAGCGTCGTCCATACGAGCTGGTGTTTCTTTGCACAAGCGAAAGGACCGAAACCTCAAACAATCGTCCAGTATTATGCTGTTATATCCGCACATACGACGTGGGTGGACAGTCGGCGAGAATTAAGTCCCGCCTTTGGGTCCCCCTGTTCATCCAACAAATGAGATGAGACCTAGGAGGCGGAATGTGTGCCGAACGAGAGTGTGCTGAAAATGCGGTCGTCTCTCGGTAATAATGTTTGATTTGGCGCTTGCGATATCTGTTGAACGGAGCACATTGAAGAAATGAAAGAATGGCTCATGCAGCACACAAGACAGCCGGGGCAGAATGCGAACGAAGGACAGACAGGGGCGAAATGTCCGTCGGGGCGGTGCTCGATGGGCCAGGGGCGATGTTTGGTAGCAGTCTTGTGCCACCCCTTGTCGAACTGCCAGATAAACAACCAAGCTGTCCGGTGTTTGTTCTAGAGAATTGCGAGCTGAGATCCAGAGGCAATTGTTATAAAGACGCAGTGCTTAGGCGGCGGTGCGTGCAAGAGATCCTTCAAAGATGAACTCTGCTCCACTGCTTAGAGAACCTCAGCAGTCGCTCCGCCCACAAGATGACATGTATCGCCAAATAAAATACGGCACACGAGCAGAGAAGGCGATCAACGAGAAAGAGAGAAGCACCAACAAGTAGTCAGATGAATGGCTTAGAGAGGTGAGCGGGCGGATCTAGCCAGTGCAAAATTGGAAAAAGCTGCCAAGTTGAAACCACTTTGTGCGAGCGAGGACGCAAAAGGTCGTGTCACCAACTGGGGGCCCGCCCTACGAGGTGAAGGCCAACGAGACCGATGACGGCAATGCTGAAAATAGGCCAAGGTGACTGGCTGACACCGAAGCAAGCCTCTCCTTCGCCTCTTCTGTTCTCTTGTTCTAAAGCGAACAAAGCCTCGCTCTTCTTCTGGTCTGAGACACTAGTAATAGTGGAAGCCCCGGAAGATGAAAATGTGCACTAGCTGTCAAGAAAGCACAGCGAGCTTCCCACGTTGTATAATTGTATAATTTCATCTATCGCGCTCACGGCATTCTTCTTGTGCCAGTGCTGTGTGTTGTATGCCTATTAGACGTCAATAAACCAGCTTCTGGTTGTCGCATACGGTGGCTATCAGTGGGCTCCGCTAATTTCAAGACAGGACACCGATGATAGCAACCTGGCCTGAGAAAAGACTTGTGAACAGGAACGGAGCAGGGGGCAACAGACGCCGAAAAATTCGAAATAAGGGAGCATCCTGGTCTGCTTCTATTACGCCGCGTGCCTACTCCGTAGTTTATTTTTGTTTCTATTGCCTGCCAGCATGATGGCTTTGCTCCAGGAATGGGATTACCTCCAAGGATCAGCATCGTCTTTCAGGGATGTTGGAATCGCCTGGGGCTGTGCTTGCTCGTAGCTCGCTTTGAAGAGATCCGCAGCATCCTTCTCCTCGATTTTGTTTCGCTAGTCCGTTTTAGCTTCTTCTACCTTTTCCTTCTCCCGTGTGTCTGTACCAAGTATGCGCAGGTAAGAAACACCTCCCCTGCAGGCTGTTTTGTGCCGTCTTGTTCTGCGCGAAACGAAACACGGTTTGTTTCCGAACGAATGGAAGGTCGGGCTAAATTACCAAAGCAAAATGCAACATTCTCCATGTTTCCCATACTTCATGATGTGCCGTACAAGACTCCGGAAAGCGTACTTGTACACGCATATTCTTAGGACCTCTGTATGCACTCCGTGCGCTTAGACTTTGATCAGACGCACTTCGCCCTGAGAGCCGGAGACAGAGGCTCAAACTTCCAACCAGGAGTCCAAAAGGAAGCAGACGGCATTAATGGACAGCAAAGACAAGCTTTTCTGTTGCATATTAGTTGCTCCACAAGCGTAATTTCAATCTACTCCGTAGCTCGCATTCGCCACAGCAGCAGGGGCAGAAACGTCATCCCTGCGCTTTGTCGGAGATGCGTTCACCTAAAGGCTGACGAACATGCGATGGTAACACGAGTGGTTGGAATCATGGTCTTTATGATCCTAGGACGGCAGCGCCGACGTTTTTCGACCGCATTAGCAGGCCATTTGAAGGATGTCCCAGAACCCTACTCCCTAAGCCAGAGAAATTGCAATATACACCAATGTTTCCGCAGACCAGCTAGCAGACCAAAAGTGACTTACTAAAAAAAAAGCAAGCAACATCCTAGGAAATCGGTTTTGCTAAGCTCATGCTGCTGAAATATGTCCAGAAGGCTCCCTCGCTCCTAGGAAATGACCGAAATGCCCATTTCTAATCACTTCAAAAGACAGAGGAAGATTGGGCGACAATTGTGGCCAGGAGAGAGTGTGTGAAATGCCCCTTTCATCAAAATACGGCCAACTCGCACGGAGTTTGTGGCTGAAGCCAGGCGGGCGTTTAAAAGACTTTATTTATCGTCCATACTTTCTGTACAAATCGGAAACACACGTAATGGATGGAAGCGCTGAAGCAGCTCATCCAATGTTCCGAGACGGGATTTCATTTACGTAGACCGCAGGGTGGAGCCAAATGTCCCGCAGTCCTACGGTACGGGCCGTGTTAGTCTGCCTAACCGCCTCTTTTCCGGATGAGGAAAATACGGCGCCTCTGTTCAAGTCCATCTCTGTGACCAACGACACTTGAGCAGAGAGAGGAGGCCACTTGTGATCCTCAGGCAATCACCGATGCTTCCATGTCCAGAAACCACTTAAAATTTGCTGATTTTCGCAGGTTTGTCCTGGCCACTCCGACCGATTTGGAGGCCAGCGTCATCCTCTCGATTGGCGGAGGACGTCTCCTCTACAGATGTGGCATGACCCCGCGAACCATGGCCCCCAATGTCTAGTATTAGCCTGTGTTGCATCAGTGACTTTGATGAAGTCTTGTTTTTGAAGTGTGTCTCCACGAAGTTGGATGTCGATCGCGTGCCGGGCTTGAATCGGCTGAACACGAGAACTCGACAGGGGCAGGAGACTGAGATCCTCGGTGTTTGGATAGCTGGTACGTCACGCACTAGATACAACAACAGATCATATACGGACCCACCGAGTATCTCGCAATGGAGGTGGAAAATGAGTACCATCACCATCGGTTCGCCACAATATAAACATGTCTTCGAAGAGAGGTTGACCAGGGGATCAATCTGATCAAAGTGCGTTTATTCTGTTTGTTGTTTAGAAGACGGAGGCACATCTAGTGCCTAAGCGCCGATGCTGACTCTCATTCGCGTGATAGGAGCTTCTAAAAGAGCTGGAGAGCACAAAGACCACTTTGAAGGAGACCTAGTTTGACCTCACCACAAACGCGTGGCTCGAAGAGGACTCTAGCAGACGATTGAGGAAGGAAATAAGCTGCTTGAGAGCCAAAAGCAGCGGCCATTTCTTTCCATGTTGATCGATGCCGATGCGGATTGTTATGTGGTAGGTGCAGCGCTCGTCCAGAGAGACACAGCAGTTCCCTTCTAAAATGCACCCACTCGTCTGCTCTTGCTGATACCGATGGCGCCTAGTTTCGTGATGAGTTTATCACAAAGGGAGAAAAGGGCGGCTAGGAGGCAGCCGATGCCCTCTTGAATGCACTGCAGCAGTTTCTACGTATGGAAACAAAGATCGATCCGAAAGGGGTGGACATTGTAGTGCGTGCCTTTGCGGCTGTGAATGAGTTGGGCGCTTCTCTCGTCCGTGACGGACGGTTGCCGAGCAAGGATGACCTCCGGCAGTTTGCTGTTGGCTTCAGCAGCCGCCAGCCTTTTTTCGACGTCGTTGACGTCGGGCGGGGCAAAGATGGGGCAGACGTGAAAGTTCGAGGTAACATGCTTCATGCACGTCTTTCTTGCTCGAGTCAGCGTACAGCTTTCTAATCTGTGGTGTTGCAGAAAGTACTAATTTTTATCTGGAGAGTTTCCGGTGCCAGCACCTTGTGCTCGCTTGCGTCCATGACGATGGTTATGCAGCCCATTTGGGCCAGTTCGTCGGAGACAAGAACGTTGCAGGGCGCATCACACTTGTGGGGGGAAAGCCCGTTTCCGGCACATATGCGGAGTCTTGGTTTGAAGACAACACAGTTTAGTTCCGTATTTAGGAAAGGCAAGTCGCATGTGACTCGGTCGTCTCCGGTCCCATCGCCAGTAGCATCAGCGCAAGGACGGTCAGCCTAGGGCCAGGCTGGTGCATGGCCTATCGCAGAGGGTGCTACGGATCGTGGCATCAGCCAGAGGCAGCCGACGACGCCTAGACCAGCCGAGTTGTGTGTGAAAACCCATCCCCAGGCGCAGTCAGAGAAATTCGGACCGGTCTTGAGAGACGAAACTGGGCGCCGGATCGACAGAGAGATATATGTGAACAAGTTCGTGATAGAAAGAACTAAGAAAGAGCATCTGTGCTATTATTTCTACCTCCGGGGCAAGTGTGAGTTAGAATGTAAGCGCAACCACGAGCGTCGCCCACTTACGGCGAAGGAATTCTATGCACTATGGAATGAAGCACGGCAGGGGCCTTGCCTTAAGGTCCAGAAAGGAAAAGATTGCATAGACCCAATGTGTGTCTATGGCCACGGGCAGGGGAATAAGTAAAGCATCCATTAGTTTATTCTGTGTTCTGTTGCGCTAGGTTGCAGGTTCTCTGTGGCACGAAAGAAGCGAGGAAGAAATCTATGAACAAGAAAAGATATGTGAATGCTACAAGAAAAATCGCTTGTGACTTTTGAAAGTCTCATAATTGCAAGTCGCTAGAACTTCCAAAAAAAACCAAAAACCCAAAAGAGAAACGGTGAAAGAATACTGTTAGGAAATAAAAACGTATGTCTGCTTATCTTCCCAGCTAAGCGTTCCAGCCTGGAACAGCATCCCGAAACTGACGAAGAACTTCATTTGGGTGCCGGTCGTAATCGACCGGCACGGCATTGGCGACCTCGGGAGGGAACAGTCCCAATATCGCATAGGCCCTGTCGATACGAAGTGAGCACCGTGACCGATTTACTAAAACGTTGAGCATCCGGGTAGAAGTGAAATCCAGCGCGGGCTCCGCACCACCTGGCGTATTTTCCGGCAGCGGCCAAGATTTTGTCAAAACCAACAGGCTCAAATTCGGTCGTAGTTGCTGCCAGAGAGGTGGTTCCCAATTCTCGGCCTCACCCACGCTGTAGAGAATCCTAGCTATGGCCTGCAAAGCCGAGAGCCGGAACATTGACTGTTCATAGTATACCACTGACGTGTCGGGAGACACTGCCAGCTCCTGGATGATCCACAGCCGCCGCCAATACCTCTCTAGAAACATAAAAGCCATCTGCACGGTCATTTCGTGACGAAGTTCCTCTGTACCAAATTCGAGGCCGTCTGGATTGTTCAAGTCCACCAAAAGGACAAAGAGGGCTTGAAACGCTCTCTGAAGTCGACTACTCCGTCCCTCGTCCGCCTCCGAGTTCTGCGTACGGACGCCAAGGAGCTCTTCCAGACCTGATCTTCCGAACATCACAAAAAAGGCATTGCACACAGTGAGTGGCCGTCCCAGAGTGGACGTTGCTTCGGCTCCAAAGGTCGAGTGGTCTTTCGCCCAAATGTGGACCGCTGATGCATTCCCGAAGATGAACCTCGTCAGCAGCACATGAGCATTTCGGTCGGCCACATTGTGCATGTCGATGCAGAGGGCATCTGCCCAGAACTTGAGGCCGCCACAGTCATAGTCATGCAGTCTCCGTCGGAGAACACGAAGGGCAGAGTCGAGATTTGCATTCACAAGAATGGCAATGCTGTTCAAGATGACAGTCCTTTTCTCACCTCCGTGGTCTCCCCACGCATAGCTCAGAGCGACGTAGTCGCCCCACGTGAATCTTGCTCGACTGCGCTGGACCACGCTCCGGGGTGTAGCCGCATTCACTTGGAACTGCCTGCTCCAGGCGCCAGCGAGCCGTCTGCTGTCCAACCCGGCATTCTCTGCGCGAAATGTCATATATTCAGGCCTCCAGTCGTTGAGAGAGACGTAGTGGAGAGCTAGCCGCAGCGGCTCGTGGACGCCGCCAGGTGGATTTTCGAAAGAGAGCAGACGGACTTCTCCATTGGGGATGTCAAGGGGGAGGTATGCCACAGAATGCCCGTGTAGCACGCTATTGGTAGGCATTGTGGGCAACTGTCAGATTTTGCGAGCAGAGCTAGACGTCACTGGCTCAGGCCGTGCTTCGCGCAGGGCTCTAATATCTAGGGAGTTTGAAAAGGCCCGGGACCAAGACTGCGCCGGCTTTGTTTGAAGTGCCTGAACATAATGATGTGTTGTGCCATGATGGGAGTCGAAAATTCAAATCAAAATATCAACATCAACAACATTATCAACAACGCACAATGGCATAGATTGTTCTTTCTCTATTGTGCTTTGCTCTACAGCTCAAGCGCTGAGATCACGGGTTGGCCTTTCCCTGCTAACTTGTCACTATGTTTGAGGAGTTGCCCGATTTGGCCATGTTTGAAAATTCGATCTAGGAGGTTTCCCAAGGAAGGAACAGACCAGCTCATTATTTTCGTTCTTTCCATGGCAAGGGATCCAGGTGACCTGAGTAGAGATCTTGCTTAGACGAGGATATCGTGCTGCAAATCTGGAATACGCACACGAAGTATTTGTAAGATACCGATTAGATTGCAACTATTCCCAAAAACCTTAATCTATGTAAATTATCTTTAAAGCGATTGAAACCAAGCAAATCTTCGAAATACTCTTGGAACAGGAAATCATACATCTATCAGACAAAAGAAAATGGGTATAACCAACGACTCTGTGGAGGGGGGTCCGCAGCTGTTCCATATCCTCGAAAAACGTTCTCTTAATGTAGCAAAGAATGATTCTTTCTTTGCCTACTCCATTTGTCGACTATTGATTCCTCCACTCTCCCACCTCCGCCATCTCGTCTCCTAGCCTGCACCTCGACATCAGCCGTGAACCTTGCGGACTCTAGGCGGCTTCCGGGTCTTCTTTGTTGTGCGGCCGGCTCAAGCTGCTGCCCTGGACCTGGGCCTGCTCCTGCCCCTGCTGCTGCTCCCAGAAGGCCGTCTTCTTGTCGCGGCCGGTGAGCATGCCGTAGATGTCAAAGGGGTCGAAGAGCGTGGCCAAAAAGTTGCGCTCCTCCTTGTAGCCGGGGCCCGTGATCTCGGTGATGCCGTCGCGGGCCAGGTACACCTTGGTGGACTGGGGCAGGTAGCGGCGTGGGTGGCGGGCGTTGATGAGCCACGTGTTGCACAGCATCAGGGTGGCCTCGAAGAAGTAGAAGAACCACTCGTAGCGCAGGATGGGGCTGAATGTATTGGGGTCGGTGCCCGCCGTGACGTGCAGGTCGGCCGCGCTAAAGTACTCGACGACGCGGTAGATGGTGCGGGTCAGCAGCAGCAGCTCGCTGGTGTAGAGCGTGGCGAGCGCATTGGTCAGGTTGCGGTTGCGGATGCCGGCGGCGCGCGTGCGGCGGTGGAAGACGACGGCCAGCAGCAAAAACAGCGTCACGACAACGATCTGCAGCAGCAGCGCCGCCTTGAGCAAGGCGCGCCCCGTGGCCTGCCGGCTCTCGGGGAGCGTCTGGTTGGCGCTGTAGGCGGCGCCGTTGGCGTTGAGGGCCTCGACCACGGACGAGATGGCGGCAAAGGTGGTCAGCACGCGGCCCGGGTGCATGGGCGACAGGTGCGGCACGTAGTACAGGATGCGGCCCAGCACCACGTAGTTGGCGAGCTCCATGATGGGCGGCGCCGCGTAGATCAGGCACACGCTGGCAATGTAGAGCGGGATGTTGCCAAAATCAAAGGCGTTGACCTCCCGCACCACGAACCCGGCCGTGAAGAGCGTGCAGCAGAAGACGTACAGACCGCTCAGCCGCCAGCTCTTGTAATGGAAGCACTGCCAGGTGTGGATCAGGCCCGAGGCCAGAAAGAAGGTGGCGAAGAAGACCGGCGCCCCCTTATTCGGCGCGTAGATGTAGATGCTGCCATCCACTACACAAAAAAAAAATCGGTCAGAGGAAGGGGATTTCTATGCTTGTGTAGAAGCTATATGGGCCTCTGCATGAAGAACATACCATATTTTCCGTCCTCCATCTTGAGCAGCGAGTAAAAATACCGCTTGAGGCTCGACTTATTGGGGTGACGTAAGTTGCGCGGAATACCACTATAGAGCGTATGCTGCTACAGGAAACTGCTGTGAGTGATGCGTTTGGCCAAGAGATAGTTGACGCGTACCGTATAATGAAGATGTAAAGAGAATTGCTTGAACAGTGGACTGCATCACACATCTCAACTAGAAATCGGAATGGAAGCAGCCTTGGACATATTTATACAACATCTGCATCTTCTGTATGTACATGTAGGGCTTTGATATAAAACTGCCAATTTGTTGCCCTGGTGCGAAATACGAAACATAAAATGCACTCTGTCATTGATTTCTGGAACAAAACGCACGACAGCCATGATGAAATTGCGTGGCCAAAAAGGGAATCTTGCCGCGACGTCGAAGATGGGCTCCACTACAAGTAATGCGAAATACGACAGCCTTGGCTTCAAGCAAGCTAAGCAAATGAGGAAAAAGGAAAACAGAAACCACACAAAGGAGAACAAAACGGCACATGACATCCTCCCCGCCGCATATTACCTGGAAGATTCCTGAGCCGGACCGTGGCTGTCTTGGCCCAATTGCCTTGCTCGCGTTGCGCCGTCTTACTAGCTAGGCTCCTAGGCAGCAGAGTAACCTGTTTCTGGTGGAATGTAGCGCCGCAAATAAGTGGCCGTGCCCTGGACAGAGGTCATGATACACCCGGCGGAGAAGAAAGACCACACTCTCCTGCGGCGAACAATACTGGTAAGGCGGAGTTGCTTGTTGGGTTGGTTAGGCCAGAAACGGTCGTTTGGTGCGCTGCTGACAGAAGACGATTGGTGGGCCAGCTCTCCGTAATCAAGCCGTAAAAGACTGACCTAATGCGATTGGCCAGCCTAGACGGACTGGTTCTCTTGGCTTGGGAAGCTTTGCTCCTGGCACGCTATAATATGGGATCTCATTTGCCTCTGCCTCATTTTGGAGCATCGTCGCATATCACCCCATTAGACACCGAGAAGCAGGATTGTGGCTTTGAGAGAGCTGAGCCACCGTTGTTCTGGCCTACTTGCGCAAATTTACGCATATTTTACGCACAAAGTCATAGAGACCCTTTCTTGAGTTAAGAGAAGATGGTGTAAATTGGTATCACGCAGAAGGACGCTTCTTGGCTTTTAATGTAGCCCTAGCAGTGAGCCTTTCAATCCGCCTTGGTCGTTTCCCGGCCACTGTAAAAGAAACAGAACTGGGCAGTCGCCACGCGACATTGAAGAATTTGCTGGTGCACAGCGCAACAGTCTTTCTGACAAGCAGAGGGATCTCGAAGAGCAAAATTTTCCTGTGGCTTTGTCCCCGAGAAGATGGCTACGAGGTCGGTGATGCACATGGCGTCTGCGTAGTGGTTCAGAAGGGTCTTCAGGTTTCTTTGCCCAGCAAATTAGACTCTCCGCCCTATCTCTCACTGCCGTCTACTGCTTGTGGGTAGTAGCATATATTGGATTCTGCAGGATATTACTTGTTCCTTTTGGTCACAATCCAGAAGCTTCTGCTTTCACGCAGTTCGAGTATGAGACTGTCAAAAATGCTATATATCTCCCAGCTCGCCCTACATGTGTATGAGCCTTTTGACTGTCAGTGAAGGCTCACTAAATAATACACTGTCCACGGCATTTAACAAATTCGCTAGGGCCATAGGTCGTTAAATGTCTTCCGGATTAACAAAGCGGTTTTGCATCGTCCTCAAGTATTGCAAAAATTATGTGTTTAACCCGCATACTTTGAGGAACCGCCATTCTAGTCCTCGCTGAATCGACTGTCTGTCTCGCACTGTCCTGTCTAAAACGAAATACTTCAAGCTTGAAGGTTCATTGAGTCTGGGCCTAGATATCTTTTCCAACATCTCTATTGGCCGTAGCCAACTACAGAGGCTAGTTGAAATGGACTTTGCTTCCTCTGTACCAAACGCTCTCCTTTCGTATAGATTGCCTTGCAGGGTCTCGAGAAACGTAGAACGATTTCAGCAAAATGGCCTACATATAAACTGGATGGATTCGGAATTGTGCTAATAAGCATCTAGAGGAGAATACTACTAATCCTCTAATCTTAGATCGCTATCTGGGTAGCGCTAATTTTAACTTGCCCATGCATCTTCATGCAAGACTAACATGGATGGCATTGAGTGAATAATGTCGCTATTCTGCGCACGGCACAGAATTCTCCTGCCAAAGATGTTTACTGTCTTGCTTGCAATTCGCTTATATCTATCCGAGATCTAAAAAGACCTATCATGATCTTGTGTAGCTGCCTTGACGGTGGAGGGAATCGATGAGTTTTTGCTGGTGCTGTACGGCTTGATAAAAGGCTTTCCATTTATCGGCGCGAACTTGTCTCCTACCTTGATGGCGTAGATAACTATTCCCCAAGGCCATGGTGAAGGAAAAGTCAAGAATTCGCCTTGGTAAATGTCAAGCAATCTCAAGGAAAGACATCACCGCAAATGGAGCAAGACTGGTGCAGGAGCGCGATGTGTTGCGGTGTTGGGGGCCAGACAGATATTTGTCGAGAACTAGATGTAAGCCCCAGGGGCGCAGTGCTTGAAAAACAACAAAAGCGGAAATACCCTTTGTCCATCGCTCGGGCGGCCCTATGGGCATTGGCTAGTCTTGCAGCGGATCTTACTTCGTCTTCGTACTCGTATTCGTGCCGAGCACTATAGAGAGGAAACAATACCCAAATGGTCAGTCCAGAGGCTAGAAGCACGATGGCAGAGGGCTCACGTTATGTATAACATGCGTGTAAGCCCAAGTGTGGGCATAAGAGATAAAGGACTAGAAAGAAAACAATTGCAACCTTGTTGCGCGTTCCCTGCGTTGTATTGAATTCGGGGTTTTTGTGGCCTGTAAATAGAAAAACTCACTTGTCGTGACTCCTGGTCTGTGGCCGTAAGCCCTTATATATCGTCGTCTACCCATGCTCGTAAGGTGATATTCTCTACTGCTGGAAGTTTTTGGTCTCTTCCCTTCCGAGAATTTGCAAAACCTCGCATATTCAATTGCGAGTCGACGCTTTTGGCAGAGCGAGGCTCTAGGTTTACGCCCGCCCCATTGCATTAGTCGGCGGCAACCACGAAGAATGTCCACGGCTGTCGCTAGAAACCAAAATGTTGCCAGCGGAGAGAACGGAGCCCATGTCGCGCTGATGGGACAGGAAAGAGCAGACGAGAACGGCAGCGACGCTCAAATTGACAGCGAGAAGAAGCAACAAACGCAGACTCCCTTAGCCGAAACCAATCCACCTATAAATCAAGACCTAGACTCTCGAGATATCCGTGGACGTGGCCGTCATGACAATAGCTGGCTGCGCACCCTCTCTCTCTGGAAGTGGGAAGCGGTTTCCTGTGTGCTAGCAGCAGCCGCTCTGCTCGCCATAGTGGGCACGGCCTACCCATACCAGGGAAAGCCGAGCCCTCAATGGCCAAGTGTAGTGTCCATCAACACCCTCTTATCTATTTACACTTTGGTGCTTGACTCCAGCATAGCCATTATCCTAGGCTCGAGCATAAGTCAGCTCCAGTGGGTGTGGTTTGCTAATTCGCAGAGATCGCTTGCCGACGTCGCACGGTATAGCGCAGCACAGGGCGGCGCGTGGGGTTCGCTGCGATGGCTGCAAACACATCGGCTTCGCCAGCCGCTGATGGCCGTGGCTGCCGCTGTCACGCTGCTCGCCCTCTTCATTGACCCTTTCACTCAGCAGATTGTCTCCTACGTCGACTGCAGCAGCATCGTAGCCGCCGGTGCCGCCCGTCTGCCTCGGACAAACTACTTCAAGGGCCACGGAATACTATTCGATGCTATCCCAAATGGAGAGCCTTCCGGTGTCACGATCGAAGCGGCGCTGCAAGTGGCTGTAAAAGCCGGCCTCTTCCAATCGCCGTACACGGTCCAGGCAGAATGTTCCAGTGGCAATTGCACCTTCTCTCAGACGTATACAACAGTCGGCTACTGCAGCAAATGCGAAGACATATCAGACGGCATTCGAATCGTCAACGAGACGTGCTATCTGACGAGCAGCGCCGACGACACCTCCCGGGTAGGGCCCTGTTCGGGAAACATAACCGCAGCTGATATTACTACGCAGCTGCCAACTAGCACGTCCATCACCTCGGACGGAGAGACGCTGAATTTTTCCGTCACATGGAACGACGGGCCGAGCGGAAATCTCACCCCGAATGTAGCCGGTATGCAAATGATTGATCCAGGCCTGCCAGGCATTCGCAGCTACGGCTACTACTGGACCCAGGTCTTGATCGGAAAATCGAGATATTCGGTCGAGGGCATCAGCCCGGATGGATCCGGCCCCATCACTGGATGCAGCGGCAACGCGTCCGCCGAGTCGTGGGCCTGCAGAGGGTACGGCGCGGCGCAGTGCACGCTCCAGCCCTGCGTCAGGGAGTACAGCGCATCCGTAGTCGCCGGGCAGCTCCGAGAAAACTTGACTGACAGCACCGACCCGTTCGCCACGTGGGGCTTCGGCGACGAGACGGGCGGCAGCCCCGGGACGATGGCGCTGCTGGACACGCACTGCACGACGGCGGACGAGAACGCGCAGCTGGCCGCGCAGGGCTACACGCTCAACACAACCCGCTGGCTGGCATACAACGTGTCGGAAGGCTACCATACCGCACCCGCCGCCGCCGCCTATGCGCGGTGCATCTTCGCCATCGACTACCTCTTCGTCCTCGACCTGTACAACCTGTACCTCGAAGATCTGCTCAGCGGCACCATCACGGCCAACGTCTTCAACGACGCCGGCATCGTCTCGTTCACCGACGGCCCCGAGCCGCTGCAGGCCATGTACAACATCGGCAGCTTCAGCTACGAGCGCGTGCAGGACATATTCGCCAACATCTCCAACTCGATGACGACCTACATGCGCAGCGCCGGCGTCGAAGGCGCCAGCAGCCCCGCCACCGGCGACGTGCACCACTACGCCACCTGCCTCAGCGTGCAGTGGGCGTGGCTGTCGCTTCCGGCTGCGCTCGTCCTCTTTGCAGTCACCGTGTTCTGCGCCACGGTGGCAGTAAGCAGGACCCAGCCGGCCTGGAGAGACTCGCCGCTGGCTCTGGTGTTCCACGGACCGTGGACTGCACGCAATGGCGAGGGACTGGACGGCCTCACGGCGGCGCAGATGGCGAAGCTGAACACGAGTGAGGGTATGGAGGAGGTCGCTAAGGAAGTTGCTGTAAGGCTTGGTGGAGACTACACCTATGCTCAGCTAGAAGTGGTAACAAACAATTAGCTTCTAATGAAAGCCGTATTTGAAGGATGGGTCTACATCGTTTCGCGGAAATTTACACATAGTGACCTTCTTTACTATCGTGGCTTCCGGATTAAATAAAGAGTGAAGACATGCCATTGGGTCTTCTGCTTAACAGATCAGCGTACGGAGTTGACTTCAATCATACTCATGAGCCACTTTTGGAAGAAGCAAACCAAGTCAGAAGAGGAAAAATAAAAAGTAAAAAGAGAGCACAAAAAACGTACAGCAGCGGGTATTTGCTGGTCGTCACCGACCCAACTACTAATCCGCCGATTACTGGTTTAACTAGGGGAGAGCAGACGGGATCCCGTGCTTTCCAGTATCTATGGCCGTACGTGAACGAACAGAGTGGTAATTCTGTAGATAATGGTAAATACATGCCGCGGATACATGAGCATAAATGCTATGGTTGTCTTGGGGTTACAAAATCGATCTTTACTAGTGGCTCACTGGAGAAGTGTTAGGCCACCTCAGAAGATGAGCCGCAGGAAAGCTGGATATGCCCTGTTTCCGGCTAGTGTCATGAGGCTCATCGAGATATCACTAGATTCAAATTCTCTAACAGAGTCATATTGGCGAGTAAAGACGTGCCAGAGGGCTAGAATGAATTTCACATGAGGCCTAGGCATCTCTCCTGGTCCCTCTCCTAGCCCCTTAAACGTCAGGAACCGTTCTCCTTCCACCATTTTATACTGCTTGACTCTGCCTCGATCTCCTCATCTTTTTATTTGCTACTTTCATCCAGTAACTCGATTCTCTACAACTGTTCTATTTACATACACTCTCACCGTCCTTGCGTATCATGTATTTCTTCTTTCTCCTTCTGCCCCATTCCCCACTCGTTCTCTTTCCTGCTAGCTCTTTTCTTGTGTACGCACGCTGCTGGCCTTCTGAAATTCTCAGTATTTCACCTATGCCGGAATAAGAACGAGCAACTGAAAGCAAGTGTTTTCTTTCACTGCTATCGTCGTTTCGCTTGCATACTTTGGAAACAAAGAGCATCACGCGCTCTGGATCAGGCTTCTAGCTCTTTTCTTATGTGAAACTAGAGACGTTACGAGACTCATTAACATGTTTACTATCAACTAGCTTGCTTGTGAAGAGAAGATTCTTGGCTCTGATGCAATTAATTAATCTCACTCGTGCCATATCTAGACACAAAGCCGGGGAAGAGTGAAACTACTAGAAGATCTTAAGACTGTGAAGCATGGTGGTTCGGTCTGGGCTAATCGGGATACCGAACGCAAATAGAGAAATGCCGTCTCTCCAGATCAGTGGATTTCATAAGTTGGGATGACTAGGACCCCGGCCAGTTAGCCAACGCCCCAGATTATTTTTCTTGTCATGTGGGAGGCTACATGCTTCTCAGTTCGTCCCAGAATATTTGGTTGAAGTGCTGCCAATAATACTAGTAGCATAGGGGTCAGTCTTTGCTATTTTTTTTTCTTATTTTTCCTCGGTTGTCTCCTCGACATGAACTACGTTATGCAGCTGTTTGGATTGGCTAGTTTGGAGAACGCAAGGAAATGAGACAAAGTGACCAGAGGCAGAACACGAGCGGCAAAATGAGAAACATTGAATCAAAAAGAGGAAATGCTTGCGTTGTTTAGCTGTGATAAAATAGAGTTTGTCACTGCATCTGCATATTCGCTCAGAGAAACAAGGCAGAGAGAATAACAATACGCCACTTTGATTTTGTATTTCCGCCAGGAATGGTGACGGAAACGCCGCGCGGAGAGCTCCGTCATAGCATATTCCTGTGTGCTTCTGACTTATATTCTGCCATGTGGCTGGCGCATGTCGCAATTACGCAGAACAAGAATAGAACACAATAATGGGTTTGGTTCCAGGGGCATGGTCCGCCATTGGCATGACATGCGTTGGGAAGGCGGCATACCTAATTTTGGGGTCTTCAGCAGTTTTTCTCAGTGCTTGTTGGTGAGCTTGGCATCTTTTATTTGCCACCTGTAGGGGTCGTGGTCCAGACCTCAACCGGCCTTCTCCTTTTCTGCAGTCTCCTGTCCCGGTTCCACGTGTGTGTGCAAAGAGAAGCCAGTCAAAAATAAGGTTACCTTTCCCAGAGACCCGGGGAATGTGCGAGCATTCGTACTGCGCATCCCACGAGCAAGGGGACGCATAGCAGCAAATGGGGAAGCCGAAGAAAAAAAAAGACCCTGCGGACGCTAACAATGGCGCTGTTCTTTCTGCCAGTCGGACTCTTGCTTGTCTCTGCTTTCTCCCCCAGGCTTCCGGGAGCTTGGGACGATCACGATGGCGCTGGCCTTTGCTTTGTGAGTCGGTTTGGTGGGTTCGCAGAGAGTCTAGACCCTCATGGACCTGCATACCCCTGGCCTCCCGTCTGCGCTCCTTGCCCTATCAGAGCACCAAAAAGTGCCTACCGCCGCGTGTCAAATGAATTGGCTTCGTATATCTTATCTTTAGCAGGCATCCAGAACCGCGGAGAAACAGATATTCGCAGTTAGCTCGCAGCAGAGAATCGCATTGCGACTATGACCATGATGGCATGTCTTATTTTTTTGAGCTGGCAGCTTTTCAGCTGCCTGTCAATACGAGCGAATGCATATGCCTGGGCTCAGACTTGTATCTTGCCGAAGAAAACGGCGTGTCACATGGCGAGTCTTGTCCTCAACGTTGTAGACAGGTAAAAAGCTAATGTTTAGCAGAATCCGCAATAAAAATTTCCCCTGTTGAAAATTAGCATCCTGTTGACGACAATACTTTGTGTGTTTGCGTATCTGGGCTACAACAACTTCACTATATCTTCCCCTCATTATATGGGTAGGCGGGGCTTTAGTTCTAAGGCTTTAAGTTTGCCGTCTCTTCTAAGCTTAAGTAATCCATCCAAAGACTTGAGATTCGCCCTAGGAGGAGAGGATCCACGGAGATGCCAAGACGCGCACGGCTGGGTAATAGATGAACACATCACACACCATTAGGATGCGACATTTGTAGGAGCGCCTGTGCTTAATACTACTCCGTAGTCTCTGCTTTTCAGCACACTTGGCAATTGCTCGGTGTTAGTAATATATTTATTATACACTCTCTGTGGCAACAGGTTGCAGTTCGCGTACGAGAACATACAGAATGAAAATTGGGGGAAAAAAAAAATAACAAAGTAAGGGATTATTTTCGGATTCGTGTCAGCGTCGATCCCTTGTTCGGGATATGGTCCGCCAAGACAATCTCCTGTGCCGGAGTTCCCACAGCGAGAGGGCGAAGGGTTACGGGAGGCTTGTTGATCGGTTATTCGGCATGGCTGAGTGCAGCAGAAGAGTGACCTACCAGCATATCTCGCCTGTCCTCCACTGACACTGCGCCTCTGCGTGTAGCAATTCGCTACACCGTGGTTCAAGGGTAAGGTAAATTCGACGCCAAGCCCACGCGCTAGTCTTCGTATTTACGCAAATGCACAGCAAGCAGCACATCCGCATGGCTGCTGCATTTTTACAATGACCGGACAGGATGTGTGTCTTGGCTTTCGAGACATGCCCTTAGATCTGTTGAGTGGTTCCACACGAGAAAAGAGACATCAGCGCGGATTGAACCCGAGATCCCCCCATGGGATAATGAGAGCCGGCTGATGCCCACAAACTGAGAGCAGCAGCAACAACGCTGTGAGGTGTAGCTGTTTTGCCATCGAAACCTTGCATTCCCCACCGAAACTGTCGTCAAACACCAACGATCCGGAGGTTTTACATTCAACGGCAACACAAAGATACGTGGTGGCGTCCATGGCGTCCTATGGCGTCCGTCTATGACGCGCCCCTCTCCCCCGTTACCTAGCAGTCGGTACGGAGTATGGCGCCAGTATGATGCTCGTACAAGTGTGTGCTCCTCTGGTAGCTCCCGAGCAGTCAAACAGTATACCGCAGCGGCATTTCCCTTTCTATCTGAATTTCCGCCTCCCTTTTGCCCCTACCGGCTGCCTGCCCGAGACAATTTGATATGCGACTAGGGCTACCCCTTCGTAGCGCACACCGTCTGCAAGGAAAATCGCAATACAAGGGGCCTAGCTGAAGGGCTCAACAATTCCATTGTTGGCTGTGCTGTCAGCCGATCTGCGCGTCCGACGTATAAGGCAGCTCCCCATTGTGAAGCGACTTCATCTGGGAATGGGAATTTGCCTCACCATTTTGGCATGGAGTGTTCTGATGTGTCCTAATCTATTTTTCTTCTCATGCGACTAATTTGCACGTTTTTCTCATCGTCTCCAGACAGTGTGTCTCTAACTAACGAAGAGCAAAATGGGCAAAAAAACAAGAACCAGATAACTTGAGAGAACCTAGGAAAAACTCAAAAAAACGACAAACGCCCAACGACGGCCGGGACGGTGTTCCTCGCTAACAGTTAGTTCCAACAGCCACAGTTTCCGCGGAGATCTAGTAGACACCCGCAGTGCACTGTATGAAAGGTGACTTGCGTCACCGCCTTTTTTCGCTGTCATTTGAAGTACTTATGCTTATTTCCCTGGTTTCTTTCGCCGCACTCCGTAATATGTAACTGGCCTTTGTGGACTCAAGTAATAGCAACTTTCTTGGCGCAGATAGCCTTTTTTTTTTTCGTTGCAGAAGCAACAAGAGGAAAAGAAAGCCACACAGCCCACAAAAGACGCCAAACCGCACTGAGATAAGATCGACATTGCCTTTTGCCAGATCCGCAACCCCCTCCATCTGCTGGCAATTGTAATAGTATCTTACATACAAGTTTTTGCGCTTTTCCCATGCGCCATTCCAAGAAGAATTGGTAACTGCACGGGGGGGTTGTCCTGGCCTGCATGAAGGTACAGTATGTACATATGTACATATCGGACAAAGGTACATGCTGATATCTGCGATATACGCGCTGCTTCTGGGGTCAAATGTACACCTGCAGCAGCACGACGTAGGTAGGCAATAGATACGCTAGAACGGCGAGGGAGCCGAGAGAGTAATCACCTACGACTGCCGCTGTAATTTGAATTGCCTCAGCTTGCAGGGGAGGAGAGGAAACAGGGCATCCCAAAGCAGAAACTGTTGGTGGTCGACGAGTGACGAACAAGCAGGTCCAAAATATGGGATTCTCATGCCAAGCGAGAAAGCAATAAAATGACACGCTTCTCTAATACATGCGCGTAGTCAATACTTGTAGCTCGCGGGCACATCGCTCCTTCTAGGTCTAGCGCTGGCTTCATCGTCTTTTGGCGAGGGGGGAGGCGTGGGCAAGGGCAGGAGAGAAAACAGCTCGCTCGTTTTCTTTTTACGGTCAGTGATTATTGCAGCGGCGACAGGCTTGATCCTCGTACGAGGTGCATCTGGCGACGCACCTAACCCTCAGCTCACTGCAAGATGGTTCGGATAGTCGTGCACTCGAGCACGACCTTTGGAAAAACGCACGCGGATGGGTGTGGAAATCGCCGGACAGAGTAGCTTCCCATGCTAAGAGGTTAGCCGCAATTCTTGGCCAGACCAGCCCGGAATGGCATGCAGTTTATGTGGTCTTTCTGCGGCGGTTTTCCAAGTTTGCGCCGCTGTCAGATCGTATCCACTGCGCTTTGCACCCCATAGTTTTCCTGCCTTACCCTTCAATAACACCACGGATAACTGGTCATTGCTCGAGAAGTTTAGGCTCGCCCTTCTGCTGCTTGCGCTCGCTGTGTGCTTGAAAGGGACCCGGTACAAAGTAGACAGCATGAGGAGAGAAAGAGAGGAGCTCATGACCCCGACGCCCAATTGGGGATCTGACCAACACAACTTTGCGGCCCGCAGCTTTCCCATCTGCGCTCCCTTTCCACGACTACCTACTCTATACGACGGATACATCTCCGAAGCTGAAAAGCGAACATTATTACTTATTTGCCATATCTCTCCCGTTCGGAGCATTGCTATGTAGCAAACTTACCTGTCTTTTCGTTCAGTCTCTTCTCTTTAACTTTTGCCTTTGCGCTCATCTGGCGTCTTGCTCTTCATTCTGCAATTTCTCTCCTGCTCTCTATTCCCACCTGTTTTGCTCTCTCTCATCCTCTTCCGTTTAACTCTCCCTCTCCCTCTCTCTTTCAAGCCTACATTGTCTTCCTCCTTCATCTCTTCCTTTTTGCCGCCGTCCGTGGTGGCATTACGTATGACTGCTGTGCAATTTATTTATTTTTTCTTTCGGCTCACCCCCCGCCTTTTTTGCAGTATACTTAATACCATTTGCTGTCTGATACGGAGCATCTCAATATCTCCGTATTCTGCATTTCAATATCAACCCTATACGCCTCTCTCAGTTTTCCCTTCTCGCCTTCTCCCTCCCCTGCTGGTGGTAATATCTCCCCATTTTTCTCAATGCGAGACCGTCTTTGCCTCTCACTTGCTCATCCGGCTGTCTCTTATTGTTGCTTGCCTCTCATTGTCTTTGTCTCGCACACCTTTCGTCACCCTAAACTACCCTCACCCCTTTCTTCTGGCAAATAAAGTGGAGATCTGGGGTCCGCCCAAAAAGAAGGAAAAAGAGGACGGCCCACAGCCTGCACAGACTGTCAAACAGGGCAGCTCGGCCACCAAAAAGGCAGTGACTACATAATTACTCCATAATAAGCCCACGAGCGCAAAGTATAGTCCGTTACAAAGTACGTGACAAGAATACGGAGTACATGCCTGCGTGCCAGGCGGCATCTCTTTCCCACCCAACTTAAGCCCACTCCTGTCGACCGACTCGACGTTCTCCTTTCAGCAACGTACATCCTTTTCGACAAGGAGAGAGAAGCGCCCCTCCCCCTACTTCCCCTTTCTTCGAGCCGCTCTGCTTTCTCTCTCTCTGTGTGTTTCAGCCCCAGCTTCCTTTTGCTGCAACTGGCTCCCCCGCTGAAGAACAGGAAGAAACCGAGATCTGGGAGAAAAGAGAGAGACGTGCGAGGTAACACCGACTCTCGTACAAGGGCATCCGCTAGACTGCAACGGACCAAGAACAGCAGCTGGAGGAGATCACCTCGTTGAACGGAATGCGCCCGCCGCGCTACGAACAGTTCAGCACATAGAAAGTCTCGAAACTCCACTCAAAGGGGAAAAAGCTAGCCAACTCTCTTCCAAGGGCCATCCATCCACACCCACATCGAAGAAAACCTAAGAAAACGAAACGAACCAGACACCAACTTTAGCTTGACTGCTCGCTATCTGCTCGCTGCCAATCCCACGCCTTGGCTGGTCGAACCTACTTTTACCCCCCCGGTCTTTCTCCTCTTTTGCCTTTCTTCAAAACCTTGGATCTCGACAGTTTTCTGCTTTTTTGAAAATCATTCATTTCGTCTTTTGCATCGCTCGCTGCCGTCTCGTCTGTTACGTCTCGGTCTTTCTTCATACATTTTTTTTTTTGCTCCCCGTATCCTTCGTCGGCGCATTTTGCATGAGCTTCGCGCGCGTGTCTTTCTGCGTCCTCTGCTGTACATAGTTCGCCCCATTTCCAGCGTTCCCTCCGACGATATATAGCATATTCTTATTCGGCCGAACGCATCTCGCCTTTGATCACTGGTCGCCATTGTCGCGTGTGCCGCGACGCTTTCCCCAAGAGTCCTCCATACGCAATCGCTGCTGTCTGGCCTCTTTTATGATACTCCGCCGTCATGCCGCCGCCTGACAGCGACCTGTCCTCGCAGGCGGCTGCGAACAATTCGAGCGACTTTGTATGAGCTCACCTGTCCCTGTGACGCCAATGTTCCCTCTCTGCATATATAACGCAGTGGACCTTGCGCCTATACGGCATGGCTCTGCACGTCGCGATGAGATTGCTAACCTTCTTGATTTTTGTTTCTTAGGTGCGCAAGCTGTACAAGTACGAACCGACCACCATTCCCCCACTTCCGCAGCGAGATGCTCTGTTCCTTGTTTTTTCATGTCTTCCAATTCGCGGGACTCGACAATATCCCCCGCCGACGTCCCTGTTAATGCAGTCTCTCTGTTTTGGATATTTTGCTGACGTGGTTCTGTTGGTCATCTCTAGAATGCTCGAAGACCCTGCATACAATTCAGTCGTCAGATGGGGAAACGACGGTGATAGTTTCGTCGTTTTAGAAGTAAGTCCCTCCCCGCACCATGCATTAATTACTGTAGCTGTTGTTGGCCTGGCCCGTGCCGCTGCAGTCATCATACTCTTTTGCTGCATCATGAACTTCGGGCTACTTTCTATTGTGTGATATCTCTAACAATTGGGCCGCCGCTTGCAGAACGAAAAATTTACAAAGACAATATTACCGAAACATTTCAAGCACAGCAACTTTGCGAGTTTTGTCCGCCAGCTGAACAAATATGACTTCCACAAAGTCCGTCACAACGACGACAGCGGCTCGTCCGCATATGGGCAAGGGGTACGTCTCTACGATTCCATGGTCTTATTTGTTGTCCTTGCCCTTCGTTTGGGTTGCTGACGCAGTCTACGTCTACTGCTTTTTTATAGGCCTGGGAATTTAAGCATCCCGAATTCCGGCAACACAAAAAAGACAACCTCGACAACATCCGGCGAAAGGCGCCGGCCGCGCGAAAGGTCACCGTCGCAGAGGAGCCGTTTCCTGCCACCCAGCAGATCGCCCTGCTCAACGATACGCTGGCAGCTACGCAGCACCAGGTCCAGGCCCTGCAAGAGCAGTACACCCAGATCGCGCAGACGAACAAGGTCCTCTTCGACGAGCTGCTGAGCATCCAGAAGATGGTCAGGGCCCAGCGCCAGGTCAACCTGGAGCTGATCAACCACCTCAACAACATTGACGAGCAGCGCCGTCGCAACAGCCGCCACTCGGCGCATGTGAACCACGCCGGCCACGCGGGACCCAACCAGTACCACCACGCTGCGGCGAGTGCCGGCCTCGGCATGCTCCCAGACAGCGCCGACGAGCCTGCCGTGGAGCTGCGCCGCGCCCGGGAGATCCTGAACAACGTCGCTACCGATCCGGTTGCCGACAGGGAGCTGGAGCGCCTCACTGCGCTGTTCCAGGCCGCAGCCGGCAACTCGCCGCCGGAGTCGGCCGGTTCGTCGTCCGTCGTGTTCAATGCGCCGGGCGCGGCCGGCAACATGTCCATTGGCATGAACGAACTGAACGATATGCGCCATCTCGTCTACCCAGTCGGCCAGAACGCCGGCATCGACCCTTTCCACGCCGACCACATCAACAACATCCCCTACACGCGACCGCTGAGCAACCCAAATGCCGTTGCAGAAGTGCCGCAGATATCGCCGCCGCCGTCCAAAGAGCTGGGAGGCTCGCTGTGGGGCCACCAGAAGCCCAAGATTCTCCTGGTCGAAGACGACAAGGTGTGCGCTCGTATCGGCTCGAAATTCCTGTCGCAGGTCGACTGCACTGTAGAAACTGCGGTACGTATCTATTTATTTCTCCTTCGAAGGCTGTGAGAGGGAATGGGGACAAGAAAGAGCAATGCACTGACACGCAGCGCAGAGAGACGGATCCGAAGCTGTGGCGAAGGTGAACCAAGACCCAGAACGCTTCGACCTGATATTTATGGATATCATTATGCCTGTGTTTGACGGTGTATCTGCCACGGCGTGTATTCGCATCGCGGCGCCCCGCGTGCCGATTGTGGCAATGACGTCCAACATTCGCAGCGAAGATATTGCGACGTATTTCCATTGGGGTAAGCAGCGAAGCCTATTATTTTTTTTCTTTGAAAGCATATAGTCAAGGATTCTCACACACAGACAGGGATGAACGATGTGCTGGCCAAGCCCTTCACTAAAGAAGGCATGGTGCGCATTCTTAAGAAGCACCTGCCATACCTGCTCAAGAACCCTCCGACGCCAGGCTCAGGCGAGGATATGGGCCAAGCGGGCGCCGGCAGCCAGCAGCAGGGCTATGTAAATGCGTCGAACATGGGCGGCATGAGTGCTGCTCTGGGCGCCATGGGCGGGAGCGGCGGGGGCGTAAAATTTGAGACCACGCCCATCCAGTCGCCGGCTACCTCCTCTTCCTGGCACTCACCGGGCCCCGGCCAGCTGCAGCATCCCTCCCCAAACATGGACAGCGCCGGAGGGTATTTGCCGACAGCGGTGAATGGCGGCGGCGCTGGCGGCGGCCCCCCGAGGCAGAGCTTCCAGCACGGGCCGCCACCGGGAATGGCGAACACGACTTTGCGCAACCTAGCCGACAGCCTGTCCAACGACGACCGGCCGGACAAGCGACAGCGGTTGTACGGGCCAGGCCAGTATTCGTAGCTGGGGGGGGGGGCTAGTGACGGGGAGGGAGAACATGGCAGCCCTTTGATCTACATGCTGCAGTGGCGTTTCTTTTCTGGATGGGAATCTCTCTCCGTTCTTTTTACCGACGTTCCACTTGCGTTGTTTTTTTCTTCCTTCTGCCTCGTGGCTTTCTTCTGGCTCGTCCCTTCGCATTTCTCTCGTCTTGGCTATTTATGATTTCATCCGCGACTACCCGAATGATACCTGCGGAACCGGAACCGGGGGGGGGGGTCTGGGGCGGCGAAAGGGATTCTTTCTGAAGATCAGCTATATTCATCGGTCTGCTAGAGAGATTGGACATCTGTAAACGGCGTTATGGATATTTTTGGGGACTCTTTGTTGATAGTTTTTCTTTTCAGGATATGCACTCTCTGCACAACTCATTGCAGGTGCCATATATAATGAAACACATTTTTTGGGCCGGTTTTGATGTATTCTGCAATGGTTTATCAAATGTTTGATTTGGAAAAAGAATATAAAAATAGAGGCTTTGTAACAGAGGGCTGAGTGAAGCGGGAGTAGGTGGATCATACAGCCTGAGGAAGGCTGTCTAGGAACGAGAGCTCGGTGGAGAGAACGAAATCGACGATAGTAATACGGCACACAAGAGGCTTGATGTAACAGACCGACGACAGAGGAGATGAAAGACGACACGTAGAAGTAGAATAGAATGCATTAAAATAAGGAAAGAAAAGATAAAAGATGGAAGATGAAAAGGGACAAAGCAGAGTGAATATTGAGAAAAAAAGAACCGGTCAAGGGCGATTATTATTATCTTGCGCGATACAGGGAAAAGGCTAGACGGCTGGGCGCACTGCCACAGAACATTCCCGTCTCCCCTTTCCCATGTAGTTCCCGGGAGAGCAGCGTTGCTTCTAGACCCGCAGAGAAAAGGGACCTTACATACATGTGCACCGCGCTCTGTATATGTACATAGATGATATTGAGGTTTGGGTCACTGGCTTGGCGCAGTATATGCCGCCAAGGGCAGCAATAAGGACAACCCATATCGTTCTGTGGAAGGGAACGGTTAAGACGGGTAGCGGCTGTGGAGACGGTGCCACAAGACGAAATATTGAGCACATAACTTACACAGCAATGGACACCCGGAGCAAGACGAGAGTCAGAAAAAGAGATTTCTGTTGGACCGGGAGAACCAGCCGGAAAGGCTACAGACACAGACTGCTGCTGCTGCTGATGGGGGTGGAATATGACCTGTGCCCTGCGCTGCCTCGTGGACGGTGTGTGGTCTGGATCCGTCTATTTTGGAGCGCAAGGGCCTAAGTGGCATGATTTTTTGGTCGAGAGCCATTAAATTTCGGCGAGGGACCCAGCACAAGAGATTGCGCAGTGACACAGAAGCTACAGTCAAGAAACATTATAGGACGATACACAGCTGGACGCGCGCCTGCACTGCAGCTGTGCGCGTATGCAGAAGCATCTTTACAGGAGAGACAGACAGAAGTGAGGGTGCCATTTACGGCCAGCTGCGTAATATATTGTGATGAACGAGGAACGCGCTGCCACAGCGTGCCAATCTGCTCTGGCCAGGCCCTAGACTGACCTGGGCCCTGGCTACACAAGATAGGAGAAAATGATCAAGAGGATAAGCTGGAGCTGTGGCGAGATTAATGGTAGCTTATCAACAGGCTATACACATAGTTAAACAACACAAGACCATCGCATATTACAGAAGAGAGTCCGGGGCGAAAGATTGGCTGACGGGAATTTCTAGTGAAGCGGACCCATATTATCGCTCTTGCTCTGTGCCTTTAAAATTTCCTTCTTTACAGCACCCTGCAAAGATACCGTAGACCGACTCTGCCTAGACGAGGATGTCGCACACCGCAGGCGAAATACCACGATGTGGTGGCAGCCCTGCAGACACAAAATGCAGCCAGATGTTGAAGAATATGGAATTATTCGATGTCGTCGTATTCTTATACCAGAATCTCATGCAGGAAAGGCACGCCCCGTTTGTACACAAAGTTAGGTAAGTGGATAGCTCTTGTCAGGATTGGACCAATGGCACGCTGTACCTGGATGCGATTAGATAACATGGAAGGAGCGAGGTACTTCAGGCTCTGGTAAAATTTTGGTGTGCAGTGGTTGTACCTGCCGTGTTTGGTATAAGAACGACTGCTGTACGCGAAACCCAATTTGGCACCTGCTTGGTCCTTTGCGCTTTCCTCCCCCACTAAAGTACATCTTTTTTTTGAGTCACAGCCGTGCGACTGCATATCGCGACTTACGTCAAAGGAGTCACCACACAAAAAAGAGCGAAAAAGATAGGAAAACAAAAGGAGAGCCACGGCACAACAACAGCTTCGGTCCCCCATTTGTCTCTCTCTCTCTCTCCTTTCCTTCTTCTCCTGGTTATTGCGTGTTCTCATGTCACAGGCCAGCAAAAAGGGCGCCGGTGCCCGCGGCAAGAAAGCCGGCGGCAAAGGCCATGCAGACGAAAAGGGCGAGGACGTGCTGCAGGCTGTGGTAAGTCTTTGTAGCGGGTCCTAGCCTTCGCCTGATGCGGTGGCTAGTGGTTTATAATGCTGTGTGGTGATGGGTGCGCCATTGTACTTGTGGAAGAGCGGAACAAGCTGACGGATTTGTTTCTTCTTTTTCCTGGCGCTACGTCTACAGGTCCTCGCCGACTCTTTTCAAGACCGTTTCATGCCATTCACCATTGACAAGCCAAGAGTGAGCACATTTCATGGCCTCATATCAGCATATCTTCCTGCGTTGCACTGACAATGCGTTTTCTCCTGCTCCAAGTGTCTGCTCCCGCTCGCAAATACACCCTTGATCGAATACACCCTCGAATATCTTGCCATGAATGGCGTCCAAGAAGTCTACATCTACTGCGGTGCGCACGCCGATCAGATCGAGAGCTACTTGGCCGCTTCGCCGCGCTGGGCCGCCGCGAGCAAGACCAACCCCTTCCAGTCGCTGGACCTGATCCGCGTCGGCCAGGCCACATCCCTCGGCGACTTCCTGCGCGATCTCGACAAGAGAGGCATCATCGCCGGTGACTTTGTCCTCGTGCACGGCGACCTGGTCGCTAACGTTCCCCTCGACCCCGTCCTGGCCCGCCATCGCGCCCGCCGCGAGGCCAACCGCGATGCCATCATGACGCTGGTTCTGCGGGAGGCTGGCGACGATAGTGCCGGCGGCGGAGACCACCACACGCGAGCCCACGGCATCGAGCCGCTCTTCGTTCTCGACGCTACCTCGGGCCGTTGCCTCGAGTACAACGAGATGACTCCTCTCGACCGCCGCTCTGACCGCTTTCTGAACGTTGACCCCGCCTTCCTGGACCGTGCCGCCGACATCGAGGTCCGCGCCGACTTGATCGACTGCGGTATCGACATCTGCACCCCGGATGTCCTCGCACTGTGGACCGAGAGCTTCGACTGCGAGCTGCCGCGCAAAAACTTCCTGCACAACGTCCTCAAGGACTGGGAGCTGAACGGTAAGCTGATCTACGCCGACATTGTAACGGACCAGCCAAGTCCCGCAGCAGCAGCTACTTCTGTTAGCGGCGGCAGCTATGCCGCCCGCATCACCAGCCTGCAGTTGTACGATGCCGTCAGCCGCGACATCCTCAACCGCTGGACTTACCCTTTGGTGCCCGACGCAAACCTGGTCGCCGGCCACTCTTACACCAGCATCCGGCGCCGCGTCGGCGGTGGTCGTCATAACGGTGGCAACAATTTTGGCGTCGGAGTCTCTGTCGAGCGTGGCGTCACTGTCGATCCCTCTGCCACCGTGTCCAAGGCCGCACTGGGTCTCCACACCACCGTCGGCGCCGGCAGCGTCATTTCAGGAAGCACTCTGGGCCGCCGCTGTCGCATTGGTCGCAACGTCCGGATACACGACTGCTATCTGTGGGATGACGTTGTTGTCGGCGACAACACTGTCCTGACGCGGTCCATCCTCGCCTCCGGCGTCCACATCGGCAGCGGCTGCGTTCTGCCGTCGGGTTCTCTCCTTTCGTTTGGGGCCGCTGTCGGTGACAATGTTCAGCCGGGTAGAACCTCAACCTTTTCCAGCGCTGCTACCACTCTTTTCACAATATCACTTCTCAAATCCAATGGCAGCCGCGTAGCAGATGACGCGGCCATAGTCGGTGCTGGGGGCAAAGGTGCCACATATCGCTATTCAAGAGATGACGACGACGACGATGACGAAGACGAAGACAGCGACGCAACCAACGCTGAGTCGCTGCAGCGGTCGCTGGTATACTCGACGGCTCATCTTAACCTCTCGACATCGTCCATCTCGAGCTTTGGATCTGATGGCGGCTTCGACAACGATGAGGCTGTTTTCGACGATGATGAGGACGACGCCGACGGGGCAAAGAAGTCTGGCGCTGGTCTTCTCAGCGCCGACCGCGCAGGAGGTGAGCCGCGGGGATCGCGGTCGCGGCTGCCGTCTTTCACCTTCTTGGAGCAGGTAGGCTCACGGCTGTCGACGAGCGGCGGGTTCGCGGGCGGGTTCGCCGAGGGCGCCGGCAGCGCAGACGGCGTGGCCGCCGGAGGGAGCAGCTTCCACACCGACGCTGTCAACGGCCTCCTGGACGCCCTGCGGGACGATGCCAGCGGCGACTTTGAGTCTGCCCGCCTCGAGTTCATGGGCCTGCGCCTCTCTACCGACGCCTCTGATGGCGCTGTCCGCCGTGCGGTCGCGGCCGCCTTCGCCCGGCGCGCTGCCGAGCTGTCGCTACCGGTGAGTGAAAGCGGCGAGGGCGAAGGGCAGGGCCTGGACGCGTCCAAGGCTGCCGAGCGGGCCGTCAAGAGCAAGCGCGGCGCTGCCAAGTTTGTGCGCGATGTTGGCGTCGGCGGCGGGTCCATCGTCGACGAGCAGGTCGAGTTCGTCCTAGCTCTGCAGCGCACGCTAGTGGGACTGCGCATCCGGGACGAGCAAGAGGCCGGTGCCGGCAAGAGCAAGGCCCAGGGCGCCCCCGCGCCCGGCACGCTGCTGGCTGCCCTGCTGCAGCAGCTGTACGACAACGATGTGCTAGAGGAGGAGGGCATCCTGAGCTGGTGGGGCGATAAGCGGGCCACCGTGGGTGGCAGCAGCGACGGCGGCGACAGCAGCATGGCGGGCGCACGGGAGCGGTGCCGCGTGCTGGTGGAGTGGCTGGAGACGGCGGAGGAGGACGACAGCAGCGACGATGACGACGACGACGACGAAGACGACGACGACGATGAAGAAGAGACCGAGGATGATGATTAGCGGGTGTACCTTTTCCACCACGTTCACTTCGTCATCGACGAAGAGGTCCTTGAACGGGCTGCGGCAAACGCCAAGGTGAGAGACCATGCTCTTCGCTCGACCTTCCTTCAGTGCAGGGCCAGCAAAAACCGGGCGGCATATTAGACTTGCTTGGTGTTTTACCTTTTCATGAGTGGCTTCCACCACTGGAAGGGGATACAGGAGCCGCCGAACCTCAATAGAATAGGTTTGTCGATGGCCCAGGACACAGAAAAATTCGGGTTTCTTAAAGGATTTTAAAAGCATCGTGGATAGATTTTCAATTTCTTTCCTTGTTTCCTTTTTTCAAAGGTACTCCTGTAGACCGATACAAATAAAACTAAAATAAAAAAGAGAATGAGAATAATGTACAGGAGCTTTCTCGAGTCTTCTGAATTTGCCTCTGAGCATTCGTCGTCAGAACTTGAGCGTCAGCCGATCGAGATGAACGGTAAGAAAACCTTTATTGAAACCCATTTCTCGACTGCTTTTTTGCTTGTTTGTTGTTTTGAAATTTCTGATACAGAGAAAGCCGATTCCTGACGCCTTGCTTATGCAAAAATATACAAAAAGGAAAATAAAAAAAGAAGAGACTCTCTGTGCACCAAAATAGACCGGATCCCTCCTCCTCCTCCCTTTCTATTCTAATCGCATATCTCTCTTCGTCCCATTACCTTTTTCCGCCCCCCCTAAAATCTCATCCTTCCCTCCAATCCTCTTTTTCACTTGCCCTTGAGCCCGCCGTCCGCGCCGCCCACCTCGGCCCCGCGCTGCGTTGAGAACGCGCAGTAACGGTCCTTAACGGCGACGACCTCGTACGTGCCCTCCTGGCTGGTGCGGATGACCTTGCGGTGCTCGTACGAGATGTCGTGGCGCGTCTCGAGCACGTGGCTGCGCTGGCTGTGGCCGCCGCCGCTGCCACCGCGGCCGCGCGGGCCGGCGTTGGTGCTGCGCGTGTAGGTAAACTCGAAGGGCGGGGTGCCGCCGAACTCGAGCACCATCTCGGCGGCGCCGCCCTCGTGGATGTCGACGCGCGCGGTGCGGCCCTGGGACACGCGCACCGAGGGCAGCGGGTGGATGATGCGCGTCAGGTTGACGGCGGCGCGGCACTCGGAGGCCTTGTCGGTGACACCCGTGACGACGAACCGGCCGGGGCTCTCGGCCACGCGGCGGAACGTCGTCGTGGTCGAGCTGCCGCGCCGCGCCACACCCTCAAACGTGTACCACACGTCAAACGGCGGCGTGCCCGACAGCGTGTAGCTGATGCGCTCGCCCACGCAGTAATCCACGCGCGACTCCAGCGCGTAGATGGCCGGCGCCTCGAACAACTGCACCTGGACGGAGGCCGCGGTGGCCGCCGACGCGGATCCGCTGCCGGCACCGCCCGCGCCGAGGGCCCCGCTGCCACCCACCAGATCGTCCGTCTTCTGCTGGCAGCCGCGGGCGTCGCGCACCTTGCGGATGCGGATCTGCTGCGTGCCCGGGCGCAGGTGCTGGCGCGGGATCTGCAGCTGGTACGTGTGGGTCATGATGGCCGGCACGCGGTAGGTCTCGGCGACGGCACCGCTCTGGTGCTTGACCTCGATCTCGACGTAAAAGGGCGGCACGCCCGTCAGCACCATGGGGATGCGCTCCTCGTTGTCCTGCTCGGCCATGCAGTACTTGAACGACTGGCCGGCCTTGGCGAACACGGCCGTTGGCTTGGCGTACACGGTCTGCTGGAGGACCAGCTGGTTGGAGCTCGCGCCCTTGAACCCGGAGGCAGGCCGATTGCTGTTATAAAGGCTGTCGGCCGGCGGGGCGAACTCGTACCGGTACGTACCGGCTTTGCTGGTATCCATCTGGATGGAGGCGCGGCCCAGAGCGGCGTCTAAGTTCTTGTGGATCAACGAGCTCTGCGTGCCCTTGGCCGGCTTGTGGCGGACGTTGTACTCTACATGGTACGGCGGCGAACCTGCAACAAAAAAAGGTTATGTTAGCGGATCATGCATTTTCATAAAAAAAAAAAGAAAAAAAAGGACGCACCTCTCAGATCGATCTCGAAGCCGTCAATGTCGCCTTCGCAGACGTCCTGCTTGACAAACAGGCCCTCGGGCTGCTCCTGGATGGCGTCGGTGCGCACAAACGACAGCTGCGGCCGCGGGAACCAGTCGACCTCAAAGGTGGAGGCGGTCTGGTCGACGACGCCAAGGCACTGGTTGTCGGAGACGTCGGCGATCTCGTAGCGGCCGCGCTCGCGGACCTCGAGGAAGTCGTTGCCCGAGCTGAGGGTGCGGCTGAGGAGCGGACCCTGGCGCAGCGGCTTGCCGTCCTCGCCGACCTCGGTGCCCAGGTTGTGGTAGGCCACCTTCCAGGGCCCCTCGCCGGTGAGGCGGAGGGGCAGGCGCACGGGGGCGTCCTCGACGACGAGGACGCGGCGCTTGCTCTCGATGAGGCCAAAGGCGGCGCGCGGGCGCTGGCGGCGCACGGAGATCTTGAGCTCGCCGCCCGAGTTCTGCAAGAAGTTGCGGCAGCCGCTGCGGTCGTGCACGCTCGTGAGGGCCAGAGTGTACTCGCCGCCCTGGACCAGGGGCGGGGTCTCGATGCGGTAGCGGTGGCCGTCGATGTTCTCCTGCTTGAAGGACTTGCGCTTGCCCTCGTGCAGCAGCACGTACTCGAGCGCAAAGGGCGCCTCGCCCGACAGGACGACGTCGACGCCGACGGCGTCCTGTAGACAGGCGTTGGCCTTGCCGGTGGGGTGGTCGATGGCGGCGCGGGCGGCGGGCTTGACGTTCTGCTCAAGGGCCATCTCAGGTCCCGTGAGCGGCTGGGCCTTGTAGACGGCGTCGTCGATAGAGCGGAAGATGTAGCGGTGGTTGCCGGCGACGCGCGGCACGAGCTCCAGCTGGGTGCGCATGCCGGCGACCTGGACCTTCTCGTGGCGGACGACGCCGTTGGAGCTGACGTCGTAGCGGATGAGGAAGGGCGGGGTGCCGACCAGGTCCAGGTCAACACGCAGGCCGATGGAGTTGCCGCCGCAGCTATCGGGGATGCCCTCGGAGCGAACGGACAGCTTGGGCTCCAGCGGGTTGAGCAGCAGGCACGACGAGGGCTCCTGCACCTCGCCCTCGCACGAGTCGGAGGACACGGACTTGAGCGTGTAGAGGCCCGGGGTGGAGATGGTAGGCAGGTCGTCTGCGTGGCGGGCGTGGAAGGTCTCGGTGGACACGACGTCGCCGTGGTCGCCGCTCTTGGTGAGCGAGTCGATGGGCGAGAACTGCCAGGTCAGCGTGTGCACGGTGCCGTCGTCGGGGCGGCGGACGCCCGGGATCTCGTAGCGGACGGGCAGGTTGGTGGATTTACCGCGGGCGACCTTGAGTGGCTGGCGCAGGTCGCAGCCCTGCAGCCGGATGCGCGGGCGCTCGCGGACTAGGAAGTTCTGGACGAGGTGCTTGGGCGGGCGCGGGCGCACCTCGTGGTCCTCGATCTGCTCGTTGTACTTGGCCACGTTGCCAAAGGCGTCATGCACCTCGTCGATGGAGTACTGCCACTCGCCGCCGACGTGCATTGTCTCGTTCAGGCCCACGGTGACGCGGCGAGACCGGGCCCACGAGATGTCCGAGTCGCCTTCGGTCGGGATGTTGGCCACGACGATGGTGTCCGACTCGAGGGCGTCCTGAGGCGAGCCCAGCGACGACGAAGACAGCGAGGCCGGCGACCGAGCGGGCACGGTGCCCAGCAGAGGCGACGAAAACCCCTCGGGCTGCAGGCTCTGAAAGTGAAAGCTGTGGTCCTTGCCGTTGATGGTGCGGCTGTAGACGATCTTCAAGGGAGGCGTGCCGTCCACTTCGAGGAGCAGGTCAGACAGGTCACCGTGGCAGCGCGTGATGGGGCCGGAAGAAGAAGACGAGGAGGACCAGGGAGACTGCTTCGAGGACAAAGGTCCGCCGCTCACTCTAGCGCTCGGGCAGGTCACGACAAACGTAAAGGGGCTGGGCCGCTGCACGTCTAATTTGTACTCGTCCAGCACGCGGCCGAGGCGGTAGGCGCCCGTCTTCTTGACGGGAACCTCGTATTGGACGGCAGAGAGCGCGCCGTCGGTGCTCTGCTCTTGGCGCTTGACTAGCCGGGAGATATCGCGGAGCTGGGCCTTTGTGAGCTTGATGGTCTCCTCCTCGTTCGTGTCCAGATCGATGCGCACGAGGACGACTTCGGCCGGGATGGTGGCATTCAAGTAGAGAGGCAGGAGCGCCGAGTTGGAGGCCGTGCCTCCGGCCGGGCCACTGATGCAGAATGGCAGACCGTTGGGGTTGAGCACGGCCGAGCCCTCGGGCAGGATATTGATAATCTGCCTGCCGGAAATAAGAGATGAGTTCTGCAAGATGCTAGACGTCTTGACGTAGTGCTCGGATATGGACAGTTCGCGGTCGTAGAAGATCTTCAGGATGCCCAGGAACCATGCATGCCAGGGGACGCCAATGTTGAACATCATCAGGTAGTCGGTCATGACGTGGCAGAGGAACAAGAAGATGACGACGGGCTGCGAGATCTCCAGCCATGGTATGCGCATCTCTGGGAGGCCAAACAAGAAGACAAAATCCAGGGAGATCCATTTGAGGAACAGCCAGAAGGACTCGCCATTGTCCTCGATCAGCTGCACCCAGTCGTAGCATTTCCAGGCGATGAGGCCGATGTAGAGGGCTACCGCATAGAAGCGCTGGGTCGGGGCGTCGATGATGTCGAGGGAGATGACGGGCCCGCCATTGCCGCCTCCAGACGAGCCGCCTGGACCGCCTGGGCCGCCTCCACCACCGTCGTCTCCGCCTCTGCTGCCTCGTGACGATGCTCCAGATGATCGTGCAGAGGCGAACAATTTAGAGGGCGAAGAAGATCGTTTTCGAATGTCGGCAGAAGGACTGGGAGATGGGGTCGGAGGAGCGCCATTACGAGCTACCTTGACGGTGCCCGGTGTCTGGGGAAACGCGCCGGAGCGCACTCGAGGCGTTTCGCTCATGGCATCCCCAGCCTACGGAAGGGCGGTGTGAGAGAGTTCGGGTAACGGTGAAAAGTGGTCGTCGAAGTTGGACCGACAGGGGAGGAAAGGGAATCGGTCGGATCGAGATGTATCTTCAGAATCGAGCTAGGTATAATACATTTCCTGAAAGAAACACGTCCTAATCTGCAAGCAGTAGATTTATTTCGTATATGTACAGCTGTCTAAGCCCGTGTGAGTTGCGTGGCTGGCGTGAAAGCAAGAAGCTGTTCTTTTCTTGTGAAGCTGTCTCCATTCACGTCGAGACGCGCTGCAATAATATTTTGCAAGATGCTCTCCCAGGTGAGCTGTGATTGGCCCAGAGCTAGGGAAGGAGCCTAGCAAAGTGGGTCGCCGCTACCGTGCTATTACAGTTCGATAAACAGTGTATGCACTGTTCATTGAACTGTATATCTAACACAAGCAGCAAACGAGGCGACAAAGCTATGCAGCTCACACAGCACAACGAGGCAGACTGCTTAAGATGCAATTCTGCTGGTAACAGGAGACAATGAGAGTCAGTCGTCATGTGTCAGATGAACCAATATCTCTCTATAGCTCTTCCACTCTCCTGAGGAGAACGTCGCCCGCCTAGGAGACAGCCTTTCTCTTGGCGCGCAGCTATCCAGTATTAGCACATCCATATTGGCGGAGCAGCTGAGACAGCCAAAGAACAGGGCTTAATTTTCTGTCATGGCTCGCAGGAAGGCTGTCGGCAGCCCGCTGCAGCCTTCCAAGAGGGCTCGAGTGGCGGAGAACGGGGTTCATGAAGACAGTCCAGCTGAAGACACAGCAACCGCAGAGGCTGTGGTGACGGTAGATTCGCCTCCTCAACACCGTGTGCTGGGACGCCGTGCGGCTGCCGCCAAGTCTGCTGCCTCAACGGCAGCTCTGGCGCTCGAAGACACCGCTGCTGCGTCTGTGCCCTCACGGGACACAATTCACGAGAAGCTGTTTGCGCCGATTTCCCAGGAAGAGCTCGAAGCCTGGCAAGGCTGGACTGATATTGAATCGGAGCCGGTATGTTGCGTAGATGTTTCAGGATCTTTCGGTCTCTTGCATCTTTTTATGGATGTTTGCTTTTACTGATTCTTCATTGCAGGCCTTCTTCAACTTCATTCTCAGCGAGCTGGGTGTCCATGATGCTATGATCCACGAGCTCTTTGGGGTCGATGAGACGTCCATGGTGCATCTTGAGTAGGTCCTCCGAGCTTCTTTTCTTTCTCAATATTGGGGTTGTGATGCTTTTGTTTCAGTTATTTCAGTTACTTCAGTTCAATACATTGCTGACTACTTCAGAAATCCGATCGGCATGATTTTCTTGTACCGATTTGTGGAGGAGGACGAGAACGAAGTCCGCGAAGACTGCCCCGACAATCTCTGGTTTGCAAATCAGGTACAACCATACCGTGCTTCTCATGCCCCCTCCATGTCGTGCAGTATTCTAACCCGTCAGCAGACCACATCCAATGCCTGCGGCACCATCGCCATGCTCAACATTGCTATGAACTGCGACCGCCTCCGCCTGGGCGCCAACTTGGCGCGCTTCAAGGCGGCCACGCAGCACCTGCACCCGGCTCTGCGCGGCCACCTTCTGAGCACTGACGCCACTATTCGATCCACGCACAACTCGTTTGCCAGGTGAGTCTCTTCTTCTGGCACTGCGCGTCTTCCCTGATGAAATGGGCTAACGCAGCAGCGGACAGACGCCTCGACATGCTCATCTCCGACAGCAACCTGCGGGCCGAGTATGACGACCGCAACAAGAAGCAGAAGGGAGGCGGGTCGCGCAAGGCCAAGTCCTCGAAGAAGAAGAAGCTAGCCGCCGACGAAGAGGCCGCGTTCCACTTCATCGCCTACGTGCCCATGGGCCGAGACGTGTGGGAGCTGAATGGGATGCAGGAGCGGCCTCTGAAGCTGGGTAGGTGCACTCTTCCTTCCCCTTGGACCCCGGCAGGGTTGACACAAAATATTCTGGCTTGTCAGGAAACTAAACTATTGTTCAAAGGTTCCATTGACGAAGGCGGAGACTGGACGGCCATGGCCCGGGAGCGCATCGCCGCGCGCATGGAGTCTTATGCCCAGTACGACGACACGCCCGTCTTCAGTCTGCTGGCGCTGTGCCACACGCCAAGCGGAGACAGCAAGGCAGATACAGCTAGTGCTAGTGCTGGAGCCGACAACAACGAAGACGATGAGGACGTTCGCCGGGCTGCGGCCCGCAAGCGCGACTACACACCCGTTGTGCACCGCTGGGTCGAGATGCTAGCGGACAAGGGGGTGTTGCGGCGGCTAGCCACCGGGAAAGCAGAGGACGAGCCGTGATGAGTCGGCCAGCTTGGTTGGGGCTGTGACTGCTACATGGAAAAATTCACGACAAATAGCTTTCTTCACTTTATGCTAGGCGTTTTGGGGTACAGACCAATAGAGGTCTTTGTGTGCAGTTGAAAAAAAAAAAAAAAAGGTAATATTGGTATTTTCGTTGCTCTTAGAACGAGGAAAATAATGCGTTCGCATCTATTGTTCTCTTTTCGGCTTCTATTATTATAACTGGTGTATATACGAAAGACGCTGGAATATCAATGAAAATGGGAATAGAACGCTGCGCGCCATCCTGTCCGAGGCGCTTCTAAGACAATTGCAAGAACTAGAAAGACAAAAAAAGCCGTTTTGCTTCACATCTGCTGCTGGAGTAGACCCTCCAGTACTCATCCTCACTCGCATTTTTTCTGTGCTCTACTCACTCTCTCACTCTTCCATCTTTCTCTCTCTCTCTCTCTCTCTCTCTCTCTCTCCTCTCTTCAGTCGTCCGGGTAGAACTCGCGCAGGTTGGACACGAAGGTGCAGGAGGCGCGGTCGAAGCGCTTGAAGTGGCGGCCGGCCAGGAAGAGCAGCTGGGGCGAGACGGCGGCTGGGTCAGTGACGAGCTCGAGGTTCTTCTGGGCGACGACCTGGCGCTCGACACCGGTACGCAGACACGTGTAGAAGGTGGGCTTGCGCGGCAGGGGCGGCGGGCCGCTGCCGGGGGTGCCGGGGGTGCTTGGCCGGCTGCTGTCGTCGTCGCCCCCATCGCTATTAGCACCGCCTCCAGCGGGTCCGCCGCCACCCCCGCCACCGCCGGCTGCTGCTGCGGCGGCGGCGGCGGCCGCTGCCGCCTCGACCCCGGACATGGTGTGGGGTCCCGGCAGGGATTTTGGGTCGTCGACGGTCCAGCCGTTGATGATGGCGATGTAGCCGAAGCGGCGGTGGCGGACGACGTGGCCGACGCGGAAGCGGACGCGGGCGCAGATGTCCTGGGTGTAGCGGCGGCTGACCTGGGGCAGGCGCTGGTCGAGGTTGTAGACCATCTTGACCATGACGCGGGGGTCGGTCCAGTCGGTGGCGCGGAAGCGGCCGTGGTGCAGCGGCGGCAGCGCCTGCTGCTCTTGCTCTGGCGCGGGCTGGGCAGGAACACGAATGCCTCCGCCGCCGCCGCCGCCGCCGCCGAGGGCGTGGGCGACGTCGTCGCCCGCGACCGCGCCAGCGCCAGCGGTCCAGCCCGTGCGCCGCGCCTGCTGGCGGGCCAGCAGCGACGCCACGTAGGCGTCGTAGCGCGGCACCAGGTACTTGTCTACGATCCAGACGTCCTCGCTGTAAAAGTGGGCAAAGTGGGCCAGCAGGGTGTCGAGGCGGCGGTCCCAGCCGCCAGCGCCAAACGGCCGCAGCAGCAGCGCCACCCAGAAGGTCGCGTACAGCAGGGCGTCGAGGTTGCGGTCCGGGTCGCCGCGGCGCAGCCGCATGGCCTCGGCCATGGGCTGCTGCGCTGCGGCGGCGGCCGCGCCCTCTTGCGCCTCGCCGTTGTTCTCGTTTTCCGCGGCGGCGGGCGCGACCCCCACCGCCCGGTTCTGGTTGATGTGCGTCCAGCTCGCCTCCAGGTTCAGAGCCACACGCAGCACAATGGCCGACGTCGGCGCCGGCAGCAGGTAGGCGTCGCGGGCGTCGTGGGCGGCTGCGGCGCCGCCGGCGCCTGGCCCGCCCGCCAGGAAGCCGTCCCAGCCCCAGGCGACGTCGCGCACCAGCGCGCGCAGCGCGCTCAGCGGCGTCTCGTGGTCGTGTTCGTAGGGGTCGAGGAAGATGCGCTCGCCGTTGTCGGCGAGCGAGGAAGTGGCGGTGGTGGACAACGCCGATGGCGACGGCAGCTGCGGGGCAGTCGCCCCTGCAGTCTCGGCCTGCCGCGGTCGCGCTGATGATGACGCCGCCGCCGCCGCACGCGGCAGCAGCGTGCCGTCGACGGTCTCGCCCGGCGGGGCCAGCACGGTGCAGTGGACGTGGCCTGGCACGGCGACGCAGTAGGCGGTCAGGCCGAGGCGCTGGGCCAGGCAGGCGTAGATGGCGCTCGAGATGATGGGCAGGGCCGGGTGCTCCGGGTCGGACAGCGCGTGGCCCAGCAGGCAGTTGCGCAGGTTGCGGTAGTTGGCGTAGGGCCGCGCCAGCCCCGCCAGGTTCTGCGCCCGCACCCACCGCGCCAGCGCCAGCGCGCGCTCGCGCACGGTGCGCCGCGCCCAGCGCTCCGCGCCGCCGCCGCCCGCCTCGTCCTCTAAAAACGCCGCCGCCAGCTCGTCCAGCGCCCGCTGCACCGCGTCCATGTCCTGCGGCGCGTCGTGCAGCACAAACATGTCAAAGGCCGTCAGCGCGCGGTCCAGCCGGCCAAACCCCGCCGGGTCCGCCGCCACGCGGCACCACTCCTCCACGGCCTGCCCCCGGTGGATGCTCGCCAGCGCCGTGCTCGCATAGTACCGCCGCGCCAGCACGTCCTCGGCCTCGTCGTCCGCCAGCCCCAGCTGCCCCAGCAGGTAGTCCTTGGCGTCCAGCCCCCGCCGGCAGATCGCCTCCAGGTGCCGCACCCGGTTCACCTTGGACGCCAGCACGCAAGCAAAGTGCCGCGCCGTCCGCGCGTCGCCGCGCCGCCGCTCCAGCCACATCTGCTTCCAGTCCTGCTGCTCCTCGTCATCCTCGTCGTAGCCATAGTTGTCGTCATAGTCGTCGTCCGCTTTCTCCTCCCTCCTGTCTTCGGCCTGGGAGGCGCGCTGCTTCCGCCGCCGCCGCCATCCGCGCCGCCCGCGGTTCCTCTCTGCGCGGTCCAGCACCTCGCGGTTCTCGGCGGTCCAGTAGGCAAAGTCGCCGCGGCAGTGGGCGTACCACAGGCGCTGCTCGCTGCTGAGGCGGTGGAAGCGGTGGGAGAGGCGCTGGACGGAGCGGGCGAGGTCGACCGAGGGAACGAGGGCAAGGATGGCGAGGATGATCTCGTCGGGGACGGCGTTGATGGACGCCATTGTAGGCGACTAGGTCACTGTGACCAGAAAAGAACGGGAGAGGGAGGGTTGCCAGGTAGTCTCCACAGGGGAGGGGGTTTGGGACATATGCTCCGAAGAGCTCGATGTCGTGTGCTGTCGCGCTCAAGCCCTCGACGCAGTGAATATTCAACGGAAGGCGAGCAAGACACTACACCCACACTCCTTTATAGAATGAGAAAGCAACAAGACAGAAGCTGGCAACACGCTGTCTGTGTATCGTAAGCAATATGGTTTTATGTTGGGCAGACTAGGGTCTCTTGCAGAGAGATGTAAGTACATATGTAAGTAATGTACGCTAATTAACAGCGATAAGGGATAAATTTAATTAATGGCTAGTAACAGCGGTCTTCGGTCGCACTTTCCAATTTACTCTGCGATTGCGTGCTAACAGCGACACAACTAAGCCTACCGCTTTTTTGCGGGGTCAGCGCTGTTACGTAAGGGGGTTAGCGAGTTCTCGCAGTGATGAGTGGCCTATTACGAAGGATTCTTCAGCGCTTGAGTGCTGCCGCACAGGCCGTTCGAGTACTGCTGCTGCTCCCGTCCGCTGGACTAGGCCTTGGTAGACGCGTCCCGTCTGATAGGAGGCATAATTACTCCGTACATAACTAAGCGAGAGATATCGTCGCCCTCTTCGCTCTCTTCGCTCTCTTCCTTGGACGGCGTTCTGGCCAGACTTTCTCTGGCCGTGCAGGAGGTTTATCCCCCATTGAGGAGAATGCTACCTATTTTCTCACAGCCATATACATACAGCCGAGATGTGTAGCGGATCAAGACACCGTCTTCACGGCAGTACGACGAGTTCAGTTTATATATTCTGGAGACGAGGAACGAGGACAGCATTGTATTGCCCCGAGCACCGAAAAAGAAGAAAGATTTGTCACTGTAAAATCACATTGTGTCCTATACGTACTGAACAAACCCCCCCCTTTTTTTTAATTCCCTAAATGCTACATGGCTCCCGTGCTTTTGTTTTGCAATGGTCTTCTGTTGAAGAGATGGCTTGTGTATCAAAGGTCGTAAACAAATTTCGCCCAGTCGTTTCCCAAAGGAAAAATGAAAAGAAAAAAGACAGAAAAATAAAGGAATCAAACAAGAGATGAGAAGGAGAATATGAGACATACATGAATGAGAGGAAGAGACATGGCAAAAGAAAATAGAAAGGAAAAAAAAAGATCAACCTCATGCAAGAGAGCCGCCCGCTCCTCTGCTCCTTATTTATGTCATGGACAACCGTAAATCACCGTAAATCACCATAAATCACCATTTCCCACACGATCACATGCCGAGACCACTCCTCCCCCCACAGCTCACACCTCTCCTCCGCTCTAGAAAAACCTTCCCCTTTTTCTCTAGGGGAATAATCAAAGTCGCCTCTATGCCCTCCACTGATTTTTTTTTTTCTTCTTTCTTTTATACTCTCTTTTCTCTGGTCTCCTTCGCCTTCCATTCTTCTAGGGCTTCCACTCTTACGGCTTCGGTATGTGGATCGTCTTGCTCGTCATCAGGCAGCCGTGCACGACGAACAGCAGCGCCACCGGGTGCAGCTCAAAGGCGGTGCCGGCGAGCCAGGTGCCGCCGGGCAGGGCGTCGTGCACCCAGCCCTGATTGACCCACCAGGCCATGAGGGCGTCGAGGGCCAGGCTGGTGGGGATCGGCGTGCCCTCAAAGTAGGCCGCCTTGCCGGAGCGGTCCTTGGGGATCACGGCCGTCGTGACGTTGAAGCGCGCGAGCCGCGTCAGCCCGCACAGGACAAAAAAGGCAAGCATGGCGTGGTCCGCGGGCGTGCGGATGCCCATGGAGAAGGCGACGACGGCAGGGGCGACGCCGAAGGAGATCTATCGCGAGAGGGCGGAGGAAGAAGCAGTCAGTAAGAATTCTACTCAAAAAAAAAAAAAAGAAGAAGAAGAAGAAATATAGATCAAGGACAGTGAAATGGAGACGACAGAAAGACTGTAGACCTACCAGATCCGCCAGCGAGTCCAGCTCCTGCCCCATCATGCTGCTCTTCTTCCGCCACCGGGCCACCTTGCCGTCCATGAAGTCGAAGAACAGCCCCAGCGGCAGGAAGCCGAGCGCGGCCCACAGGTTGCCGGGGGACTTGGTCGGGTCGATGCAGTACCGCAGAGATGAGAAGATGGAGAGCACGCCGCAGAGACCTAGACATGAGAAAAAGGCACAAAAAAGACGTCAGCCCGGAGATGCGACCCCAATTCTGCCTCTATCGAGGGTCTCTGGTTCCCCCCACGTGACAGGGCAGCCTACCATTCAGCTCGGTGATGAAGTCGGCCATGTGCAGAGCACGTATCAGGGAGAAGTGGCCCGGGTCGGTGGACAAGAGTAGCTTTTGTTTGTCATAGGCTAGCAGCTGGTCAGCAAGAAGGTATTTCGAGACAACAAGAGCTCAGAGGGCGGCAAAGCAGAGCTCGACAGCTCGAGAGAGCCAAATAAAGTGCTGGGCATCCAAGAAGGTCGGGGAGGCTTACCGGGCTGGTTGAACTCGGCGCTGCCGTTGGCAGGTGCAGAGCTGCCGCTGCTGCTGCTGCTTCCGTTGGCCATGGTGGCGGACCGTCTAGACATGGGGGCGAGAGGGGATGACTGTCGGTCCCGAGGAGGGCGGAGGACGGATGAAGGGGGAGGGGGAGGGGAGGGGAGGGGCCGGGAGACGAAAGTAAGAGAGAAAAGGCGAGAAGAGAAAAGACGTAAGGGAGAACGCAGCTTTGTAGTTTTCGTCACCGATAGTTGTTGGGATGCAGCTCGATTTAAGTCGGTTATTCCAAAGCCGTATAGAGGAGAAAACGGTTAAGAGAAAAGAAAAAAAAGTGAAATAACAAGAGACGGGAAAAGAATCGGTGAGATCCACAACCAGGATATGAGAGACAGGCAGGGAGCAAAAGAGGTATTCCGATCCTGGGTAAATGGAAAACGTCGACGTCAACGTTAGTTCGAGACCTTTTCGCTCTCTTTTTTTTTTCTTTTTTTTTTTCTTTACTTCCGTAGGGGATTGAAAAATAGAGTTACGTAGGTGGGAGGTCCTCGTATAGCGGTAAAACATTAAGAGAAGAAAAGGCGCATGTTAACCCCAGCAAGAAACCGGATCTGGGTGGGGGGGAGGGAACTGAATACCGCTATATGGCACTGAGTGAACCGCCGCTGATCGGCCAGACCAGCGAGTAATAGCCACTGAATGGTTCCGAACAGCACTGCTACTGCATGGGATTGTTGGGGAGAGGGGCCGCCCTGATCTGCAGCTATTTTTCCCATCCTTTTTTTTCTTTCTCTTTGTCTCTGACTTTCCCGCTGATTTGCTTGTGATTTTGCCCCGATCGCGTTAGTGCCACCCATCAGCCTCCGCGCCTGGGGGAGGGAACCGGCAGTGGCTGTGTGGCAGTGACAAGCAGCAAGTGACACTGCTGAAATTGAAAAATAAAAAGAGGGGCACAGCTTTCTCGGCAGCTCTTCCGCTTAATTGCATGTGAGCTCTAGCTATGATATCAGTGGTTCGTTGCTGATGGCAAAAAAATGCTACCACACGCTGTCAAATGCTACCAAACTGCTACTAAATGCTACTAAAATGCTACCGACATGCTGCTACGTAAAGCCGTACTCCGTGGTTCTGCCAGCTCCCCCAGCCCTGCCAGCTCTGCCAGCTCTGCCAGCTCTGCCAGCTCTGCCAAGTCTGCTGGGTCCTGTTGTTTCAAGACTGGCGTCCAGACCAGCCCAATCACCGCTGCTGAGATCCCCGTCGATTCCGTCATCACCTATTACTTGGAGCAATTACACGTACAAGCAAATGAACAAACGTCACCTCTGTGCTGTCCTCCTAACGGTCGATAAAGCACTCTCCAGCTCACTATTCAAGACACGAGCTGCACAAATTCTGAAAATGAAGACGACTAAAAATTAGATTTAACTGTGCGACTGGTTGTGCCTATTAAATGTTGCGTCGCTGTGCAAGTCTTGTGTGTGGTATTATGCGCGCGCACCTCATCATGATGGTGATGCAAGATACGTGTACAGACAGCTAGGTCCCCAAGTTGACCAAAACCAAAACCAGAAAAGGAAAGTGAGAAAATCAAATAAAACATCATCGAGAAAAAGAAAAAGAAAATGCCGTAGCCCATGATGCCTGTCCTGTTCCCGTCTACCAATTGCCGCAGTAGCGCTGCTTCTTTGTACAAGATATTAAGTTTAGCTTTATGTGTGGCGTCATTCACGCGTGCGTAAAGAGAAGATGAAGAGAAAGAGAGTGTGTGTGCGTGAGAGAGAAAAGGTGAAAGGAAAATCGACCAAGAGAGCGGATAGTACGCCACACCGGTACTCTCTTTTCGCTGAATTTGTTGATAATGCGTGTTGTAAATGAATTCGATATCATTTTGTGATTAAGGCGGCAAACGAGTCGACCCATGCACCGCAGGAGCCAGCCACGCCGCAGATAGTGTATCCTCTTGGCGGAATGAGTGTATGCCTGAAGATTGTTGTTAGTCTCTGTGGAAGGCTCGACAAAAAAAAGTGTGAGGATGCAAGGGCACATACCCAGAGCCGCCGTGGGCATCGCCGTAGATAGGCGATCGCCGGCCCAGGCTCGTCAAGATCTGAATGCCATCGATCCAGAAGCCGCCGCGAACATAGAACCCAGTGATGTATTCGCCTCGGCGAACATCTGCCAAGACGTTAGAGAAACTAGTGCAAGAGCTAGAAGGGAAGGAAGGGGGGACTCACCCATGTCAAAAGCGTCACCGCCCGGCTTGCCGCCGCGCTTGCCAAAGAGCTGCCGCGAGTCGTCGTCGTACACAAATTCCATGCCGTCCAGCGCCCGGCCGTGGTAGAAGATCACTCGCGAGAGCACTCGGTCTTGGCGCTGCGCGCTCGTGAAGATGACCTCTTGGGCCTCGGTGCCTTCCATCTGGCCGCGGCCCAGCTTACAGCTGCGGAACGCCGTCTTGCCCAGGAGCAGGCCGCCGCTGAGCTTCGTCGACGACTCCTTCGACACCAGCTGCCGCACGTCAGCAATGTCCAGGCTGCCGCCGCCCCACGAGCGAACCGAGATCTTGATGGGATCCTTCTTGCGCTTGGCCTCCGGCAGTCGGCTGCGCACGTCCTGCTCCGTCAGCACCACCTGCCGCTGCACCGGCCCCCCGTTCTCTGGCGTGTATTCGATCCACGTCCGGCAGACGTCGTCGTCGCTCGCGTAAATCTCCAAGTACGCCACGCCCGACGCCGCCGTGATGGCCACGTTGCCGCCCTCAATAGGCCACGCCAGCACGCTCTCGTCCGGCACGGGCGGCGCATCGTTGGGCAGCCGGAAGCAGGGGTGCGTGCGGAAATGCAGGCAGTCCAGCCGGTGCCACGTGCACTCGTCCTTCTCGAGCACGAGCCCGCCCTTGGACTTTGTCCGCGTCGAGTATGCCTCGCGCGAGATGAAGCTGCGGTTGAACCGCACGTAGTCGCGCAGCATGACCCCACTCTCGCGGTGCGGCAGGCCCAGCAGGTGGCCCGTCTCGTGCAGGTGCGCGCCGATGCCGATGTTGGCCGCCTCCCATGAGCTCCCAGACTCGTTTGCGTCGTTGCCCACGTAGTTGAGGTCCGTCGGCGTGCAGTCGGTGAACGCCGGCACGATCTCCTCAAAGCTCGTCGGGTAGCTCTGCATGCAGTGCGAGCCAAACACGGCCAGCCGCAGCTCGCCAGAGCCGCCACCGAGAGCTGCGTGGCCCGTGATCATCTTGGCCTCCTTGTCCCAGTGCGCGTCGAGGAGCAGCACAGACACGTAGAGGTTCTGCCCTGACTTAGGCTGGAAGTAGTTGCGCACGGCTTCCGTGGCAATGGTGAAGAGAGCGCCCCGGTCCTTGCCGTTCGGGTTCTGCTGGGCGACGTCAAGGCTACGCAGCTCGGCGAGCGTCTTGTCCGTGCGGATGACATGGATCCGCGCTTCGGAGCGCATCTGGCCAAACTCCCGGTCCCGCATGTTGCAAGTGCCCTGCGTCCACTCCTCCTCGAACCGGAAGACGCGGCGGCCAAAGCGGTTGCGCCACATCTGCTCTGCGGTGAACGCCTGCCAGAGGTAGGCGGCCATGCGGAATTTGCGGATGGCAGTCTCGAGCCCGTTGCCCTCGCGCTCAACGCGGGCGGGCACGGCGTCAAAGGTGCCCGGCGAGTCCTTCGCCAGCAGAATGGCCAGCTGCAGCGGCGGCGCCCCAGTCGGCGGGACCATGTGCAGAGTCAGATACGACGCATGGATGGGGTTGGAGGTGCCGCTGTTGGGGAGCTTGGGGCTGGCAAAATCAAAGCGGAGCCTGTTGGCACCGGGCATCAGGTAGATCAAGGCCTTGAAGTGTGAGTCGCACACGGGCCACTGAATCGGCGGGAAGCCATCGTCGAGGCGGCTGGCGGTCACAGTTCCGTCAATTGACTGCTGAGCCGGGTCACCAATGGTGCCATTGACGATCAGGACCTTCTGGTATACCCAGGCGTTTTCGACAATGTTGCTGATACGGGGTGAGTAGGGAGAGATGGGCAGCTGGAGCGTCCGGCTGCTGCCGTGGGAGTTCGGCGACCCGAGGCCGCTCATGCCGGAGACGCTGAACCGTTTGGTGTTGGTGGTGTTTAGGGAGCACGACGACGCAGATTTTGGAATAACGTCTGGCCGATTGGGAATCGGAGGCGGAGGCGGTACGTTGTCGCGGACCTGGAGATGCAGAGCAGGGTCGGACTGCTGGGCAATTGAAGGGGGGGTCAGCGAGCCCGTGGTTGGTGTGGTGCCGTGGCTGTTGCTGCCTTCGCTCGAGGTGTCGTTGGACTTTTCTGTGCGGAAGCTTGCCCTTGACTTCCTGCGAAGCATTTTAAAGCTTAAAAATGTAGGAGCCATGGTGTTCTCGACAGCTGCGTGTTAGTTGGGTCCCCTCTGTCCAATGATGTTGTTCTTTCGTTCTCTACCTTTCTCAGTCTCTCTCCGTTCTCTCTATCCTTCCTCTCTGCTCGAACTCTCTAAGTGATTCCCAATTCTTTGGTATCCTTAAAAAAAGGTGTCGCCTGATGTGTCTCAGCGAGGAATGCTCCAGCAAGTTACAGAGGTCAGAGTTGCCAGTGCAGGGTCAGTTGCCGGCTGTCCGGAGGAAGCCAATACGGCGCAAGAACAACCTCGCAAAAGAAAATCCGATAGATGAAGGTGTTGAGATTTGCATTAAGGGAGATGGGGGCCCTGAAGCGTCTTGACCTCTAAAGTTAAGCCGCCCAGAGAAACTTGGCGCTGAGTAGCGCTTCGACTGAGCTCGAGCACGTGTTGAAGTGTGCCGCAGCAAAGAGAATACGAAGTCCAGATGGGGAAAAAATAATGAAAGGGGGGAAAAGCTAAGAGTACAGCTGAGACAAGCACAAGAAGAAAAAAAAATGCTCGCAACAGTACAAGAGATAATAGGAAATGAAATAACTAATAGCGCAATGAACAAGCGACTTGGCTAGTCGTAAGCTCCAGGGCGATCTGAGGTGAGAGCTCTTAGCTGTTTTTTTTTTTCGCCCTCTCGCACAATGAAACAACACGGATTCGGCAAGCTGTTTTGAAGAGGGCGGCAAAGAAAAAGACGGCCCCAGGAGAACAAGGGGAAAAGGGAAAAAAAAAAAAAGAAACGAAAGAGGAAAATATAGTGCGAAAAAGAGCAGAAAAAGAAAACTAAAAACTGAAAGGGAAAAAAAGAAGACGTGAGTGAGCAATCAGGAGAGAAGAAGATGAAGCGAATGAGAGGGTGACTAGGTGAGCAAGCGGCCAGGAAGGGGAGACGGAGGGGGGAGGAGGAACCGCTCGTAACACAGAGACCGCAGGTAGTGCGTGATGCACGGTGGGCGGAAGGAACGGTTAGTGAGATGCCTAGTGCGCTGGAAGTGTTTATTTTGGAGGCCGCGATACGAGAGAGTACAAGGTACAACCTGCTGTGGTTACAGTAAGGAGGACCAGGAGATGATATTATGAGAGAGCACACAGGTGAAAACCGATGACGTCGACCAAGTTGGGAAAGGTGGAACGAGCTGCCAAGGATTATGAATGCGCTGTGCAGTCAGAGCAGAGCAGAGAGCAATACACATGAAACGAGAGCATTCCACAAAATAAGAGAGAAAAGAATGTTGAGCGAGAGACGGGAGAGAGAGCAAAAACCCTGCAAGGAAAAAAAGGGAAAAAAAAGAAATGAAGAAATTAAGAGAGAGAGAGAGAGAGAGAGAGAGAGAGCCACAAAGCCAGAGATAAAAGGCAGTAACAGCCCCCAAGAAGAGAGGGAGAGAGAGCGAGCGAGAGTAAGAGATAACGACAGACAAGGGTTGCAAGGGAACAAGAACAGAGCGAGAGATAATACGCAGTCGATAGATAGATGATGCCAAGTTGCAGAGGATTGGCGGAGGCGGCTACCTGGCGTGCACTATCTTCCAGATCTGGTAGGTTTGTTTTCAGCCGTGCGAACCACACCGAACCTAAGAGTGCAGTAGTGAGCTAGATGACAGCTGCTGTGTGCAAAAGTTTGTGCTTGCGTATGTACGAGAACTGCGCAGCTTGAAGAGATGATGGGTGACGGGACTGTGTGCTAATTGCGGATGCCACTATTTTCGTCGTGTGAGTGGAGCCTTGTTTCTTCTCTCGATTTGGATTTTGGTGCTGTTTTGTTTGATTTTCTACACTAGCCAGGACGATCAAGAGAGCTGCTTCGCCCAGCCCAGGGGTCAGGAGAGCTCTGATTGGGCGCAAAAAGGTATGTAGATCAGAGATATTTTGCTCCGCTGACTGTAGTCTGCTTGCTATGTATGTATAAGATACAGCAATTGGGGCGGTTCAGGCTTGGATCGTGCTGCTATTTTATCTTTCCTCCTCTAGGCGGTTCATGGAAGCCGGCTCATTTCAGACAGAACTAAGCATAAGCGTAGAAGATCGAAGATGGAAAACAGGAAACACGAAAGCGATACCTTGCTGCCAGAATGAAGACAGGAAGATCCGCACTCGTACCAGGAGAAAGGGAGAAAGGAGGGAAAGCGACGACGTAAAGGAGTCCAGAAAAAAATAGAAGAAACAAAAAAAGAAAGAAAACGCAGCAAGTCGAAGACAGAGCTCGAGCGAGAAAAGGGTAGGATGTCTTATTGTTTCTCGAAGCCCTGTGGAGAGGCCATTTAATATGATCTTCTCCTTAGTCCGTCTTTTTTTGCCTCTTCTCATTTCTACAGCTGCCCAGACCATAATAACAAAAAGGGATAAAGTACTCTACCTTCTGACGGGGCACACCCGATCGATTCTTGATTCTGTTCTTGTTCTTTATCTCCTCTGCCAGGTTTCTCTTCCTTTCCAGAACCCGATACGGAGCACATGCGGCTGATAAAACCAACATTTTCTTGCAAAGGCGCACCGTTTCGATACAATAGGAAAAGCTGCAAAACAAAAAGTGTCAAAACACTCGTCCTTGCTGCAAGCCACCAATTTTACTTAGCTCTCCCTCCCCGCGCGTAATCTGCACATTGGGGCTTTTTCTTGGACCGTCGCAATATTGGTTTTCCTCTCGTCGCTGCACTGTCACAGCACGGGTGTTTACGTTCGCAAGGCTGAATCAACCTCTACAGGAGACCAAGCAGGCTTGGGCTGCTCTTGGCGGGCGTCTTCATGGCGCCATTCTATTGCCATTTTGCTCTGCATCCAGGCAAACGCAGCATGCACATGCACGTAAGATGCGATTTGGCCTCCAATTTTTTATTATTTTTTATTATTTTTTATTATTTTTTTTTGGCAGGCCTTGTCTCAATTGAGCACCGTACAAGTACGGTAAGTCGTGCGATCCGCCAAAAGCAAAGCGCTGAGATAAGACATTGGCGTCCACAGGCCGAACTTTTCTTTCTTTCCCATATCTACGATTGACACCCAACCTCGATCGGTGGAAAAGGTATTAAGTTTTTCCTTTTTTTCTTGGATTTTCTTGCCCTAGATCCCATCATATTGTTTGCAACACCTGCTTCCCGTATCTCGGCATATACTCTCTCAATACGAAGTAGGATGTGGATCCCACCAAATGTCATATGCTTTGCACAAGACCCGTTTGCCGTAAAAAACAAAACAAAAAAAGGAAGGTTGAGCCCAGAGCACGGTGGAAAACGTAAAACGTCAACGTTGGAATGCGGAGAATGCTACCCACATGAGTACGAGGTCCTGGGCTCAAGCTGCGTCCAGGATGCATCAGAGCATGCTGTGAATACTGTGCTTTCATTTTCATCACGCAAAATGTTACCGTTTTGCGTGCCAAGTTTTCGGACGCTGTGTGCCTTGCTTTTCCGCGTTCCTGTTTTGCTCTCCACCGCCAGCGGACCGCCTATTGCGATATATAACAGAGAGTGGACACGCAAAAAACAGGCAAAAACGAATCGCACTATCTCGTCGGCTTTCCGTTTCGTTATCTTGATCAGCATGGGAAATAAGGTTGTATGTATGTGAGTGCCAAGATGGCATCTTTCGCTCTAGCCTCCTGGAAGAAGTTCCTTATCGACGATCCCATATATTACGGCCTGGGCCACCTTCGGGTTTCATTACGTAGATGACTGCGAGTCCTTCTACACGTTTTGTCTTTGCTACTTTGAGTTTGATGGGGAAGTGACTTGGTGCCTGGGAGCTGTCGCTGTATGATCTGTCGTTTCTCCGACAACCATCGCTCTTCTGAACAAAGATGAGAACTCGCTCTGCCACGTCTTAACTCTCCCGACGATTGCGCAACCGATGCTTCGATTGGATGGCCCAATACTTATCTGACAGCTGCACGGCGTTCGGAACTCCATTGCTGCTGTCAGAGCACCCAAGCAGTCGAATCGGCGTTCCCCCTGATCACCGATCGGCCATTGCTGTCCTCTGCTGACCACACGACCGCGTCCACAAGAATCACAAAACTCGCTGCATCGGAGGAGACGAAAGCCTGGATTACGTTGGAGATTACGTCGCGCAGACACGCTTGATGAGGAGGTTGTTAGACGCCGCGTCTTGTGTTGCGCGGAGTTGTCGCATCTCTAAGTCGTGTTCTCCGTGCCACCGACATGCCATGGTCTGCCGTGCATGCGATTTTCGATTGGGCGAGATCATGTCGGAAAGAGTATGTAAGAAGGAAAGAGACGATCGACACTGCCGACGCCTTTCCAGCAGGGATATAAATTGGCATCCCACTTACTCTCCAACAGCTGCATGGGGGCACCAGACTGTTGAAACAGTTCCCTTTGTGTTGTCCAGTCTTGGCCTCATAGGCTCCTCAGCTCTCTACAGGTGGGTGGTGCACGTGTTGTTCTCATCTATTTCGTCAAACTTCCGTCTATTCATATCAGAACCACATGATATCTGCCCGGAAATATCTACGGCGAGGAAAAAAAAAAGCGAATCTGGCAAAAACGAAAGGCGGCTGCGTATTAAGAAGTCGCAAAAAGTGCCTGTTTGCTCCACAATTGCTATGTCATTGACTGAATAAAAATGGTAAGAAATATGTACACAGTATATAATATATGAGCCCAGACATGGATTGCCCTGGACCGTTTACGAAAATCCACACAAATCAGAATTTAACATCTCAAAGTACGGCTAATGGGATATTCCTAATATGCGATTAAGATATATATGTGTATGCGAGCAGAAGCGAGCCCGGACACCTGCCATTCGCGGGCTAATTTGTTTTCTCCCTTTTTTTTTTTTGCCGGTTTTGTTCCTGCCTTACGTTTACCTTGAGCTCTCCTGAGTAAACATGCTTGTTTGTTGTGGTTATCCACTTGCCAATTTTCTCTTTGTTTTGTGTCGAAGTAAGGTAAGACACAGCAATGCAATTGCGGCATCATCTCACGACATCCCCTATCACTAGCTTCCTATGACTGTCAGCCGGACACTTGCCACCAGCTGAAGACGGAAGAAGCTAGGGCACTCCGTATCAGATCGCATGACAACTCTGCATCGGCGGCCTACTAATTGAGCAAAACCCGCAGTGGGCAAACAACTCTGGCACGAGAAAGGAAAGATACAAGACGGAGACAAGATGGCGGACATAAAGTAGAGCTTGAAAGCTTTTCCGAGTCTCCTTTCAGCCGCTGCCTCACAATGGCTGCTTCTCTGGTTCCTGATCTCTTCGTGAATTATCGTAAGAACCTGCGATCCACAAAGTAATAGCTTCGCTTCCTATTAGAACGGTTTATTTGTTTCATTGTCATATATATATATATATATATATTGTAGGCTTTTGCTAAGGGCGGGGCGAGAACTTGAGAAAAATTTGAAATGGCAGCTCCCATACCATCCTAGGGGACAGCTTCGAGATGCGGTATCTGCTCAAGACCTCATCTAATTCTTGGTTCAAACTGCGTGCTGCGTACTCCATACATCGCACTCCACCCTCTGTGTTATGTTTGTCTTTTTTTGGGGCGTTCTACGCGAAGCTTTGACTCCTGTCGTTACGATACAAACTTTTCCGCTCAATTTAAAAGCACTGTCGCAGTGCTGGGGCCATGTTGTCTGGGGAGCGGCAGAGACAGGCTAATAGAGAGGAGACCGGTGTTACATGGACGACGCAGGTGTCTTTAGCTTGCCTATGTGTGCGTTATTCGGACAAGCTCGCTTCTTGGCCAGTCCGTGCCGTGTGTTCGAGCCCAGAGAAATACAACCACTGAAAGCCGGGACTTTTTAATTGTCGGTATCCAAAATTGCACTCTCGCTGCTGGGGGCGCATGTTCTGCTTTCTTTTTCAACGCTGAATTGCAGGGGACCTCTCTGCACGACGGTTGTCATGGCCGCCTGAAAAGGCAGGAGTGGAGCGGCTTGCCAACAACCCCCGGTCGCTTCCCTGTAGGGGGGTAAAATTTCCGCTGTCCAGTGCCTACCGCTCACAGAAAACTAGGCTTGTGTACGACTACATAGAACGGGATGCACGGCATGGTGCCCTGAAGCTATGCCTTCCTCAAAAGAATAGTAATCACTGCAATAAGTAAAATAGCTGCTCTGTAGCGGTGGTCAGGTGCGCTGTATGTACCTGAGTTACTCGGATGTGTTTATATGCAAATATTACCTTTGTGCTCCAGTGCCTGGCTCGGCCATATTATCATAATATACTCCGTTCTATCTCCATTAAAAAAAAAGCGGCCTGGGCGTTTGTCTGTCTGGCGGGCAGCGGTGGTTTAAGTGGTTCTCAACTTAATCTGCCGGTTTCCATGGAATGCATTTTTCTAAGCGACTTAAAATTCTTGACCCCCTACCTGCGTTCCGCTGTAAGTACTTGCAGGTCGGTCTCCACTTCTCTCTCGCGGGCCCTGCCTCTCCTGTATCTTACCTCCCAGACCTTGGGGCTTTTGGTTGGCTAGCCGTCCTTGCGCCAAAAGAGCAGGAGCCAGGCCTGTAAGACAAAACGACTGGCTAGCAGGTCTTTGCAGGTGGACGTCTACTGGTTTGCTCTTTCCCTATTCTCGTTATTTCCCTCGTGCTATTTTCTCATCCCTTCCTTCCCTCTCTATGGCCGTGCTCCGGACCTTCCTTCAACCTCTCTTCCTTTCTATCCCCATCTCTCTCTGTTCTCTTCTTCACACACACACACACACTCTCTCTCTCTCTCTCTTATAACATCTTTCTCTGTCTCATATCTTCGACTGATCGCACGCTCTTTCAAACGTCGCTCTTTATTTAGTTGCTACGCCCTTCGTTTTACTCGTCCAATCGATTCCTCCTTGTCACCATCGTCTCCCTTTCCCCCTTTCAGACAAGCTTGGAAAACCCGAACGAGATTCCTTGGCTCAGTTTATTTGAACGCCACCTCTCGTCTCTTCGTCGACGACAGCGCATAAGAACGAAGAAAAGAGCATAAACGGCCGTCGTTGACGAGGCCACCTCATATTTCATAAATTATAACGACTTTCTCTCTTGTGGTCCTTACATACGACGAGGCCGCCCCTCCTTCCCCTTAAAAGCTTCAGCAAGCGCCTTGCGGAGCCATTCTACTTCTCAGTCTCTTCGGCATCCGGTGCAACTAAGGACCTAGTAACCTCAAACCTACAATTTCCGCCCACTTCATCAGAGCTTTTCTTCCTTGCCCCACAGAGCCAGACCTATTTTTTTCACATAGAGGACAAATTTTTTTACAGAACAATAATTTCCTGTCTCTCAGTCTTGGTTGTGTTGTATTTGTAACATCGCAGAACAGTATTCGAGACCGACAATGATTGCGTCGACTATGCCGTCTTCAACGGCAGCTTTCCCTAGCCAGCCGGATGTTGTCGCCGACAAGGTTCTTCGGAGAGCCGAGCTCGGCAAGGTATGTTCTCCTTTTCGTGCTCTCAGGTCCTGCGTCCCGTTTGGCGTGTCTAATAGATATCTGCGCAGATGGCCCGCCGCCTGCAAAACCGCCTGGCCCTTGCCCAGTTCAAGACTCGGCATGGCTGGGAAGACCTAACCCTGGACATGATCGAACCCAAAGTCGAAGACGAAATACGGCGCAAGCGAGGATCCGACGGCGACGTCCTATCCGACTCTTCCTCCAGCACATCCGAGCTACCATACCTCTCCAGAGGACTCATGAGTTCTCCCCTCAAAGCACCCATTTTTTCAGATGCTATTGGATCTAGCAACGGCAGCACCGGCCACCGCAAACGTACGTACGTTGCCTCGTTGGACGATCTGAACGCAGGCTCGTACAATCACAGCGGCCGCCATGCCAGCTACATCATGTCAAGCCCCAGCAAGCGGTTCCGCTCTTCGCCTCCTCCCAGCAATAGACATGCTTCTGGCCCAGTGACTACTGGTGCGGGCCCGTCAGCGGTGTTCACAGAGCGCGCCTTCTTAGCACCTTCATCCACATTCTCTGGTCATGCTACTTGGAAGGACCACCACCAGTTGTCGCATAGCTCGCCACTTAAGCCGAAACGGCAGCAGCACTTCACGACCGCAGCAGGACCAGATGTCTCTCTTTTTCCTGGGGCGCGCCGCATTGCTGATGCCCTGACAGCCATTAACTACAATGCCAACTCAGACGACGACGACGAACTGTTGCCAACCCACTCTTTCCGGACGAGCAACATGTCCCTGGGCCCTCCTGCACCAGGCCTTATCTCAACAGCAAGAAGCAGCAATGCCCACGCAGGGTCGCCTCCAAGCACGCCGCCAATGCAGACCCGCGGACTGCCCAATGGAAATGGTCGGCGAAAGAAGAAGGCTGCCGGTGGCACTGATGCTCGTGACGGTGGCAACGGTCTAGGCATCGACGACGACGAGAACATTGGTGGGCCCGGAGGCAAGTCGGGCGTGGAAGGCGCTGATCTCCTTCTGTACCTAGCTGCCTCGCCGTCCCCTGCCAATCCTGCAGGCAGAAGTCGGATGGAGCCTCCATCGACCCCGCCGTCCAAATTCAACAGCCTAGCTCTGCCGTCGTCGATGATGACGACTCCAGGCGGCGGCAGCATGTTCCCTAATACGCCTGGTCAGGCCTTTGATTTTGCGGACTTTGTCAACATCACGCCCAGTCCGGCTCAGAAGCCATGGAAGACTCCCAACATTCTTGGATCCAAAACGCCTCTGAGTGTCACCCGTCGCCGGCTTACGTTTGACGACCCTCTATAATCGCCCTCGATTTTTTTTCTTTTTTTCTTCTTTTGTCTCATGTTTGCTCTATCTACCTTGCACTTTAATGCCAGTCTGGACTCTCCATATTAATCCCGACCCTCAAACTCACCTTTCCTTTCTCCCCCCCCATTTTTCGTGACTCTACACTCTTCATATTATGTGCATGATACCTTCAGCTTGGAGCCTGGCTGGTTCTGGGTACTCTTTTTGGTTTGGTTCTTTTTGTTACATGTTTCATGTCTTCTACTTCTCGTGGCATTCTGTATCTTGCCGCCACTTTCAGCACACATCGTCTTGTCTGCTTACCCCTCTTATTAGTGCATTGCTCCCATTAACGAGCACACACACCATTTTTGGCCTCTCCCCCCCCCCCCCCCCCCCCCCCACTGCCAGTGGCGCACGATCCTTCTCTTGCTTAAGAAAAAAATTCACTGCGTCTCCCTACTTTGACGTGCTTACGGTGTCATTTCCTCCGACCCTCCAAGATTATGAATGAAAGGGTAGTAGGAACGGCCACTCGTTGTTGGACAAAACTTACAGTATGTCCATTTGATCGCCATGAGACCAACTCTTACTTGGTCTATATCGATTCATTGTTGTTTGATTTATCCTTCTGTCTCTTTGTTTACTTAGTCAACACAAATAGACAGTTAAAGCCAATACAACTAAATACAAATTAAAAAAAAGAAAAGACAAAGTGATTTGCTTCCTGCTTGTATCGAACGCCTCCCGCGGCGGCCGTGAACACGACGCGAGCTGAAATAGTGTCGCGGCTCGAATCGCGATCCTTGCCAGCCTCTTTCTTTTCCCGCTCTCCTTCCTCTGTTCCAGTTCTTCCGGTGTCAATTGGCCGAATTGATTGGCGGTTGGCCGGAAATAGTGGTGTGGTGAGGTGGCAATTCGCGCCAAAAGCCCGTCCTAAAAGAGATGGTCGTTTTGATGCAATAAAAAAAATCTAAAGACGCGACTTTTCGCGTTGAAAATACGCGTCTCAGTGGCGCTACCACCGTATTTAAGTGATAATTTTGTGGGGTAATATAATTAGCGCGTCTCTATTTTACGCTTCCACACAGCGCAATTACGCATTTATGCACGCTTCGCATTACGACGGACATGGTCATAAAAAGCTAACCGTGGGGGGGAGAAGGGGCTGGGACTTGTGTTTAAGTGGTTTTGAACCAATCAGGTATAGGGAGCCTTTCTGAACGCATTAACTCTTTTCTCTTCCTCACGACGGCCATCACCGCTACTCGCAGCATGATAAGCAACATTAATTGCAATAAAAGGCGAGCACAGACCGCGCATTTCCTTATATGCAGCGAAGAAAAAGAAAGCAGGATTGAGGCGGTCTTGGCCACAAAACGTGTCAAAATGCGGTCCCGAGAAGACATTATCAGCATCGCTACAATAGGCGGCCGCTAAGGGGGTTGTGCCAGACCCCATGAGTCGAACAAAGAAGAGATGCCGCCGCAAAAGGACTTTCTACAAGCGTTATTTTACCGCTCTTAATGACATGTATGTCGCGCATGTATCTGAAAGAAGCAAATGACAGTTCATGTTTGGCAGATAGCAGAGCAGAAACTAAAAGACAGCCTTCTCCGGCACCAGCGCTGCGAATGTAAGATACAACTTGAGTGCAGCCTCCTTCACTATAGAGCGCATCACTTTACTCTTTTTCTTTCCACCCATTCACTTTTACACATATACGTGAATCCAGTAAGTAAGATATCGACAGGGGGGGGGGGGGTTATGGCACACAGGAGAGACACAAAGAGGATTGATGAGTGGGTGGTACTTTGATAGGAACTTGCATTTAGAAACTACAACAATGAATAAAGAACGCCGCAACGCCATGCGGCTTCGACCTCCCGTTGTCCCTTTCCCCGTCTTGCCCGTACTTCCCCTAAACCAAAGAAAGATATCCGGGAGTCAATAGCGATAGTAATAATAACAGAAGAAGCAGAGGCACACCACAGGCCCCTTTTCCTCATCTGACATAACAATCATTCCTCCTAATAGTTTTTGTGTGAGTCGTGTGTGAGGCCACCTCCATCATCCCCGTATGAGGAAGATGAACAATAATAATAAAAATCTTAGAAAAGATGTACATAAACGAGGGGACGTGGTCCTTTAAAAGGTAGCCAGCGACAGAGAAACGAAAAGAAAAAAGAAAATAGAAAAAGAAAATCATCACAGGCGCACATAATAGAAATGGCAAGGTTGGGATTGGGGAATATCTTTCATCTTCCGCAGACCCTCCACCTCTCAGCAAGCTCAACTTTCACGGCCTGCTAATCCAACTACTTATAACGCTTTCCCGACGCTTCTGCTGCTGCCGCCGCTGTCGGCCCGCCGCCGGCCCTTGGTCGGGCTGTCGCCTCCACTTCCGGCTCCGCCACCCCTTCGGTCGCTCTGCCGCTCATCATCGTCGTCCCACCGCGTGGCGGCAGGACCCACATCCGGCCCTGGATCGCTCCAATCACCCATGCTCACGCCGCTCGAGTACTTGCTCGTGAAGCTCTCGCCGCGTTGGTGGGCGGTGCGGGGCCGGCGAATGTCACCGGTGCCGACGCCGCCGGACAGGCGGCTGCCGGTGCCACCAGACCCGTCAGAGAGTCGCGGGGCGGTAGAGGAGCCGGCCGTGCTCATGTTGGACGAGGTGATGGTCTTGGGAGTAGAGCGGCCGAGCAGCTCGGGCCTCTCCAGATCAAAGGGATCTGAGCGGAAGCGGTTGCGGCGCGCAGATGTGTCTACGCTGTTGACCGTGTTGACCGAGTCGCGGTACATGGAGTCGCCCCGCAGGTTTGAGGCAGGTTCGCTCGGACCGCCGCCACGGGACCGCCGGATATCGGCGACATAGGTTGTCGGCTTCAGGATGGCGTTGTCGTCAGAGAACGGGTTGTTCGCCTGACTGACCACGAGCGGGGGCGGCTTGGCCGACTGGTGCGCGATGGCGTTGGAGTCGCTGAATGGGTCGTCAAAGTCGATGTTGAGGCGGCCCAGATAGTTGTTGCTGCCGCTGCTGCCGCCGCGGCCGCGGTCCATGCTGGCCCGCTTCTTCTTGCTGTTCTTCTTGTTCTGGGCTGCCCGCTCGAGCTCGCTGTTGTCCATGCCTAGCAGGGTCAGGAAGTCCGGTTGGCCGCTATTGTTCTTGGACTGCATATCCATAGCTCGCTTTTCGTCCATGCCGCCGCTCGCCTTGCTGTTACCGCCGCGCAGCTTGAAGCCAAATCCAGACGGGTCAAACTTTCCAAACCAGCCAGCAACACGATCCTTTGTGGATGGTCCGCCGCTGCTATCATTTCCGCCATAGGGGCCATTTCTGTCGTCCGAAGAATTGCTGCTGCGGCTGCCATTGGCGGATTCCATAAACTGCGAATTGCCCCGATTCATATTCACGCTTCCGTTCATGCCGCGGCTGGCCATCATGTCGCCAAACCGACCACGGAACCGCCGAATGTTGTAATCAAACGACGCCTTGATTCGTTCGGTCCGCGGCGTCGGACCGATGCTGCCCCGGTTGATGACATACTCGCCCTTTTCCCCATTCCGCATGATTCCAGAATTCCCACCCGCGCCGCCAAGCGTTGCAGGGTCGGTGGAGAGAGGCGTCAAGAGGGTGCTCCGGCGCTTCTTGATCATCCGACGGCGCCAGAACCAGATGAGGAACGCTATCAGACTCAAGAAAGCCAATCCGCCGATGACGCCGCCTGCCACGGCAATCGTTGTTTCTGGGCTCGTGCCCGGAGTGGTGGTCACGGTGTTCAAGTTCGGCGTGCCGCCGTCGTTGGCAGCTGCTGCGGCTGCTGCGGTCGAAGAATCATCGGTCGCTCCTGGTGGCGCCGCTATGGTCGACAGCACGGCGGCGCCGTTTCCATTAGTAATGCCAGGAATAGCCGTGGCCGCGGTCAGGTCGTCTATTGATGATGCAGCCGCTGCGGCTGGTGCCGGCGTTGTGGCGGCTGCTGTGATCAGAGTGGCTATTACGCCGGTATCAGCTTGACTGGCCTGTACGGCAACAGACGTGGACTGGGCTGGGGATGGGGCTGGAGGAGAGAGGGTAGAAATGTGAGTTTGGTTAGTAGCGAGTGCAGAGGTACTGGTGTCAACAGAATCGTTTGTAGTCACCAGCGCCTGCGGCGCCAGAGGCACGTTCGTTTCTTGTAATAAGACGGACGAAGATGAAGAAGACGAAGATGAAGACGAAGACGTTGATTTTGATGTTGACGTCACCAAAGATGAAGAAGAAGAGGAGGAGGTCGTCGTACTGTCTGAAGTAGTTGCAGACTGAGCCGCGGCCGCATTTGGAGTGGCCTGAGCATTCCCGCCGTTGTTGTTGTTGTTGTTCGCTGCCGTTGTGGAAGTAGTGCTGCCGCCTCCGCCTCCGCCTCCGCCGCCACCACCGGGCTTGGAGACGGCTGTACACCTCTTTCCGCCGAGGGTAGTGAGGAACTGGCCGGCCACCAGGTTGTTGATGTTCGTCGCCATGATCGGTCGTCGCGCAGACGAGTACGGTCAGAGACGTGGGATTGGAGGAAAGGTGAGACGGGGGAGTCGAGCGTCGTGAGAAGACACAGTCTTCCTTGGCCGTTTCCAGACGAGCCGCGCCGCAAAACGGAGAACAATCGATGTTCGAAAACGATAAAATACAGAAAAAAAGAAGTTGTCGACACCAGGCGATTCCAGTCGCACGCGAACAAGGGAAGAGAAGCGAAGAAAGAAAGGAAAGGGCCTCGTGGGCCAAGTTTAGTGAAAAACGATCATGAAAGCTGACCGAAGGAAGATGTTGAAAGAAGAAAGGAAAAAGCGAGAATCGTTTTGGAAGGCGGAAAGAACAAGAGCCGTATAGCAGATTGGCAGATTGCAGGAAAGAGACGAAGAGTGCTTGTGGGCTGGCTGAAGAGAGAAATCAAGATGGAGGGACGGGACGTTGAGCGTCGTCGGCAAAACAGAGAGATTGGAAGGGGACTGGCGAAAGCTGCAAGAGACCGAGACTGAAGAGCGACTGGTAGAGCCTGAAAGATGGCCCTCTGCGTCGTAGGCGAAGAAACCAGAGCGAGAAGAGAGAGAACGAAAAGACAAGCGAAGATCGAAACGGGGGAGGCGGCTAAAGACGAGAGAGAGAGGCGAAGAGAACCAAAATAATCGACGAGATGTTGATGCGGATGAATTGGCGAAAATCTATGGAGGAAAACAGTTTCGAGAGAGAGATTGAACAAGAAAGAGGATAGAAGATGGAGAGAGAGCGTGAAAGAAAGAAAGAAAGGCTGTTCGGAATGGTCAAAGCCGATCTGCTCTAATCCCAGACAACCAAGCTTGTGATGATTCCCTGTCCTCCTCTTCGATCTCTCTTGCTATTTTTCTCAGATTCCCTAGGACGAGGTTGCCACAGAAGACATGGCTGTTTCTTCCTCGCTCTTCTTTGTTGGGTCCATTAGGGGTGGCATCGTCAAAGGGGGGCGGCCGGCAGCAGGCGGCGAGCAGAGCTGTGCAGGATTGATCATTGTTTGATGCGAGGGCCAGACAACACGGGATTGGCTGGATCAGGCACCCAGACACCCAGACACCCCCGGAGAAGACGTAGAATCCCAGTGGAGATCTCAGGAGTTTAAGAGGCCTTGTCAAGCGGACGATGTCAGAGTGCTCGCCACGAGACAAAAAGAAGGTTTGTGTGGGTCTAAGAGCATCCGTGTATGCAAGGTACATGGACATGCATGCTTGAGTGTGTGTTGAGGATGTATGTCTAACAACCAGGCCAGACATATTTGCCTACGACTATAGCACGCACCATATATGGGTGAATTGAGGGCTGCACATTGCCGGGTGCGCAGCATGCGGCTGTAAAAAAGAGACATGCGCTTTGACACGCGGGATTGACGAACGAACCCTTGTCCTGCGACACACCTGAGGCAATGTGTGGGCGGGGTTCAAAGAACAGCAAACACGGGCAGGAAAGGGGTGGTTTAGCTGAGAACGAAATTGGTAGCCAATGATTCGAACTACTGTTCTTGAACTACACACCACATTGATGCTGTACGTTCACAACGATTTAAAGACGTTACGGTGTTGTTATTCAATAAAAGGCTGCATGGTACGAGGCTGCCCCTCTGTCCCTTCCAAATCGGGAAACCCAAGTCACAACTAAGGCAAGTTTACGTTCAAGAGAAAGCTGCAAGGCCAAGAAGATGTAAACAGACAAACAAGAAGAAGCCGAAAGAAGCCAAAAGAAAAAGAGTTCTTCTATGAAAATAGTGCCTTTTCCCCTTCTTTTCGTTTCTCTTTCTCACATTGCTTTTGGGTGCACCAAGTGGGCCTTTTTTCGGGGTCTGGTTTGATACACGTTGCGATTCAAAACACATAGAAAAAGAGGAGACGAGAGGATGACAAGAGAATAAGTATAAGCTGCGGTCGCAGCACTGAACTTGCCAAGACAAATAAGTTTCGTCGCCACCCTGCACTTCCATACGATAATCCGCCTCTTGTGCCATGTTGTTTGACGAGAAACGAGTAATTTATTGTCGTTGCTCTGTGGTGCTCTCTATTGCCCTCGGGTGCTATCTGGTGCTCCCTTGTGTGCTCCCTATTGCTCCCTGCTCCTCTTTTGGTCTTCTCGTCCGGGCTGCTGGCTCGATCGACAAAGAGCGCTCCAGATTGAAGCAATCTACGTTCGCCAATTCAGCAAAACATACTGGAGTCGCAAGGCGGAGGCTTCCTCTCCACACAGAGAAGCGTGATGGGATTTAGAGTTGTCCTTGGCGGCGAGGACTGCGTTCGCAAAAGTACAGCGTGAGCATGGCATGGCAATCCAGACAAAATGGCCAAACCCCGCAAATGGCCATGTCTACGCGTAGACACCAACACATGCTCTTCGCCGTCTTACGAAAATAAAGGAAACCAGCTTCTTATTGTTCATTTTCCTGACAAAATTGCATAGCAGTAAGTTCCCGGCTCAGCGCAGTACCGGACCAAGCTCAATGGCGTTAGAAGAGGGAAGAGACAAATTCCAAATTTTGCGATCATGCTTCCTTTTTCTTGATAGCCGATCTGCGAGCATCAAACAGACAAGCATAACAATGGAAGTATACCGTAGGTGGAAGCCGAGAGAAATTTGAGCGTGACCGCCGAATGCTCCCTGTCGGTTGTTCTCTGCATGTGCTTCTACCTACACGTGTATTTATGTGTGCGAATGCCAGCTACTAAGCAGCTGAAGGACCGCAAAGCCTATTCTTGCCCGTTGATTTCGCCGGCACCTAAAGTAGCGCCCGCTTGTGGCGTCAGATGTGGCCCCCTCCAGAGCTTTCCTGTACGTCGTTCGTGCTAAATGTATGAAATTGGGCTCCTTCGCGCTCCGCCCTCCGTCCTTTGTATGAATACTCGTGCTTAGTTATCAAGGCGAGGTCCCAGAAGATTGGCGCCGCCGTATTTGCTGAGGAGAAATGCCAGCTGGCGTTTTCTAGTCAGAAAGGCCAAGCAATGCCTTACGTCAACGACGACAGCAGCAGCAGCGGCAGCAGCAGCAGCGGTAGCAGTAGCAGCAAGCTGGACGTGAAGTGCGTGGGGCAAAGTAGCATCCGCAAGGCAGATCGTACGAGTGCTTCAGTTCTCATTGCCATTGGCGGTTTTGCAGTCGTACTGCGTGCTTCTGTTATACCTGGTTGCTCATTATTCGATTCTTCAGGACCTGATGTTCTTTTCCCCGGCCTTCCGCGGCTGCCCGCCATTTGGTATAGTGGACATTACCAAATACGGCCAAAGAAAAATAAAATAAAGTGAAATAAAATTAGGCCAAACAGATGCCATTGCTTCTTCCTGGGCTCCTCTGCGTACTTCTGTACACATGTCGATAAGTGGCAGCTCTTGCGCCTCTTCCCCTCTTTCTCCATAGCAGGTGGGGTTCTCTGTCGCTGTCTTGGGCGGTGAGCTGGCCAACGTTGTAGTATCTGTTGTGAAAGGAAGGCAGGAGAGACATGGTTGCAGGGCCTTGCAGAATACGACAGAAAGGGAAAGTGCGAGCAAAGTGCGGAAAGAGCAAAAAATAGACAATTGTAAAATCATAAATTCGTACTAGTATATAAATGGATGGACTACAAGGGGAAGCTGCGAGTGGCCTGCAGCAGAAAGCAGATTAGACTGGTGGGACAAATGCTCCTTTTTGCTACCTTTTTGCTACCCTCTGTGAACTTTGTAGTGGGGTGAAGTGGGCAGAATGGCAAGTGCCTCCGAGCGAAAAGGTATCTCCTACATACATCCATGTGCTACCCATTGCGGCGCTACATCCATGCTGGCAAGCGCAAAGCTGTTCGAGTTGTCAGCTGGCGGCGACCGTTTTCTCCCTTTTCTTCTTTCAACGACTGTCCGACGGCTTTTCCATCCCGACATTCCTTGCAGAACTTATCTCATTGTTTGAGAAAACAGGATCACCCTGCTCTGCTTAGGCTCTGAGGCCTGCCTTTTACCGCACATTTGCATTTGACAGGCGAGCCGAATTTAGTCACACAGACACCGAAAACGGATAACCAAGAACCCCTCTCAAGAAAAAGCCCACCTAGCCAAGGCACGAGACACAGAGAGAGGAGCCTCCTTCGAAGCTTGAGAAGATATCGCGACGAATTGCTGGAGTTGACGTCCTTCATCTGCTGAGACTAAACTCCCAATTTCTGGCGCTTCTCTTGCGCTCTCAGCTTCCCTCAGCTTCTCTCGTCTTCCCTCTCCTACTAACTGCCACCGCCACAGGATCTTGTCTGTTCTCATCTGCTCTCATTTGCTCTCATTTTGCTCGATATTCTCGGGACGGTCAGCTTTGTTCATCTCAAAACAGAACTTAATCCTTCCCTCAGTTCAAAATGTTTGGGTCTATGCCACTCTTCTGTAAGTTTGCTACTTCTCGCTTTGAATTCAGCCATGCTCTTCCTTTCCGTCCGTCCCCGTAGTCTGCTGTCCTGGGTCTCGGGCCATGCTCTTCTTTTATGTTGAGGATCTCATCCTTCTATTTGCGCTCTGTGCTCTGCGCTCTGCTCACCACCTTCGCCCTTTTTTCATCGCTTCTTTTATGCTTCTAGACCCAATTCTTACCGAGTCGAAGCTTCTGTCGCTGCCCTCCATATCCCTTTTCCCATCCAGCTTACCCTGATGATCGTCCTATTGGATTCATGCCTAAGCTTGTCTGCTCTTTTTCATATAGCCTTGTGTCTCAAACATCGGGCTCGCTAGTCTGATCGACTTCACACCAAGGTCACCTTGCCACCTTCTCTCTCGGATTCTCTACGGTCCGCTATTTAGTCATTTTTTTTCTTTTAGTCCAGTCTTGTCATCTGAAATCTGAAAGCTTGTCTTCTCTGCTGTTTGTCTAACCCATGCGTGCTCTCAGCCACCCCTCTCCCGCCCACGGAGCCCCCAAAAGATGTGCCGCCACCCACCCCCGTCAACTTTCCCCACTATTACCCCGAGGTGGCCGGAGGCGCCACCAGCAGCACAAATTCCGGCGGTTCCCCGGAGCCATCTGCTGCCGTCAGGCAGCACAAACAGCAGAAACAGCGTCTCACCGCCGTTCTCCAGAGCATCATTCGCCCTACAGAAATTTGCTTGAAGCACTTTGAAGCTCTTGGCGTCCAAGTTCGGTCTGATGCCGACCCTGCGTCCCTAATACCACATTACCGGGAGCTTGTTCCTGACTTCGCCGCTTGGGACGAAATCCCGTACGACGATGCCCGTGACATGAATGAATCCACCCGCCGACCCATCAGCAATGGAAACCGTTCACCAGGAATTCAGACGTACCTCGACCGCAAGCGCGAGTTGTCCATTGATAACAGTGCCGCATACCGGTCGGTGCGGCGAATGCAGCCGCTGCAGCCTGGCCAGCCTCCCGTCCGACTGGGCAATGCTTATGAATTCTACCGCCACCTAGAGAACTTTTCTTCGTTCTGGGATGATACGTCAATGACGCCGCTGCCTAGCAAGGACGCGGCTGGGCCGTCTGACACGTCTTCGGCTGCTGCGGATGCTCCAGAGGCAAGCTTAGCGGACGGGGCAGGGAGCGGCACTGGCGACGGCGATGGAGATGATGGTAACGAGAGCGGCGGTGACGGTGACTCTGTCTCCTCCGCATCGTCCGCAGCCGTCACAACCGACTCTGAAAGCAAGCCTTCTTCACCCGGAAAGGATGCGTCTTCGTCCGTCCCAGAAGTGCGGTTCTACCGCACCAGTGCCGGCGCCCAGATGCCGCCAGAGTTCCGCCTAAACATTATCACGGCGTTTCTGAAGCTGGTTGCATACGATTTTGGGTGCAACGTATCGGCGCCGCGCATGGAGCCGCGGCTGTACCTGAATGCGGGCACTCTACCGGCGGAAGACAGCCACGAGCAGAAACCTAGTTCCGAACAACAGCAAGAACTGCAGCTGCGCAAGCCGGGCAAGTCGCCGGCCTCCTACTTCTCGTCCGGTTGTATCTTTGTATTCCGCTCACCAACCACGCGTGAGGCAGCGCGTGCCGGCATCGTCGAGGGGCCATTGGCCGCCGTCAGTGCGCGTCACACGACGTCTTTTCTCAGCTCGGCTGAGCGAGAAGCCCTGCCGAACCATGATGCCGATAAGGACTCCACCATCGACCTGGCGCGCGAGCTAGTCGCTGCTCTGTTGACCGCCCAGCACCGGGCCCGCGAGGGCCGCGCCGAGCGCCGTCTTGGTGAGGGTGAGTGGTGGGCTACCAAACCACGATGGGGCGGCGGCTCAGGCGGGCCCATAGGTCGGGAGGTCGACGCCGCACCCAACACGGACGAGACCGTCGACCCGAATAACAAGGCTGAAGGCAGCGGTACAGTTGGCGCCAGCTCCAGCGCCAGTAGCAGTGGCGGCGGCAGCAGAGGAGCCGGTGGCAGCGGCCCAGGTGCGCTGGGCGGTAACATCCGCAGCCTCGGGGGTTTCGCCGGCATGCCGGTGCGTAGCAGCAGCAGTGGGAGGGGCGGTGGAGGTTCTGGAACGTCCAACAAGAAGCCCCGCAAGGGCTTGGCCATCTACGATAACTACCGCATGGTGCGCCCGCCCAGCTCCAGCTGGGACAAGAAGACTCGCTACATGGCCATCGGCCGCGCGCGAGGTGCCGACTATGACGACGTTTTTGTCGTGAGCGCGCTGTTCCACCACATGGCCATTGTGCGCGTGCGTGTGCCGCTGCGGCTGCTGCAGGCACTAGACGGCGATGAAGACGATAGCAATGGTACTGGGCTGCCTGAGAATGACGGCCAGGGCCAGCTGGAGATGGTGCGCAGCCGGTGGTACGATTTTTTCAAGGTCGAGGATCGGCTGGAGGCCATGCGGCTGGCGTGGGGAATGATGGCCTATCTTATGCGAAAGGTGGAGGAGGATAGGGTGGAAGAGGGCGGAGCAGGCGAGGACGTGCACATGCGTGACGCCACATAAGAAGGCAAAAGCCAAGAGAGTGCTGAGGCGTTAATAATTTCACGAGTATAAAAAATGCTCTTGCATGTAGCGATGTAGTAAAAAAAGATCATGATAGCTTACATAGGTGTAGCGACAGGCAACGACCCAAGCTTAGGTTTGTTATGGAAGGAGGCTGTCTGTCATCTTCCCTTATAATTCAATTCGCTTTTCGTCCCTTGTGCTATACAAACCTAGTTTATTTGTTTCTCATGAATTCTAACGTTCGAGCCTGTAATGGTGTTGGTCGTGAGAAGCGTTTTGAACGAATATAACATAAGAGTGCCACCTAATTTACTAGACAACCGTAGAAGCTTGGCTAATTATAAATTTGTATTCCAAAAAATTCCTCATAGCAACATAAGTGTATTGTACTGGCAGACAAAGTGTAATATATATGAAGGTGCCAAAGTAGGTTGAAAGTGATTGTGAATAAAAAAAACATAAGGCGCACACTCCGTCTCATTTTTTCCCTTTCCAATAACCCAGATTTAAGCCAAGAGATACTGTAAAAGAACTTGAAAAATAAACCGAGGTAAGAAAATACCCTTAAAAGGGCGAGAACAAGAGGACTCCAAAAGTAAAGAGAGAAACCGGAAGTTGCCTAGATAATTAGCTGCTCTTGCAGCGTCAAATATTTACATGACAAACAAAAGATTTGTGTCTGTGGGTGGTCAATAAATAAATGCCTCCTTTTTCTCAAACTCAAAAGCTCAGTCTGACGACTGTCATTGACTGCTTACCGAGAGGGTGTGAGCTCGACAACTGTGGCTTTTGGGTGTAGCGAGTGGAGAGCTCGTCGCGGATGCTGTTGAGCAGCTGCACGTAGCTCTGCTGTGGGTTCTTCCTCAGCGATGAGATAAAAGCCCAGGACATCGCACCAGTGGCTTGTGATGCGATTGTTGCGTCAGCCCTGTAGAGGATAGCCTGTTAGCGGATGCTTGCCACAACCCTGGCGCATAGCCATCGTTCGAACGCAGCTCATCGCCCTAGATTCAAAGTCATAGCCAGCATATAACGTGGCTATACTTTGACCTAGGGCGGAGAGGAAAAGAAAAAGAACTGGTATCTAAGGTCGTAAAATACATGATAAATCTAGCTTTGACAAAACTGAAACAAACAAAAAACCTCTAAAAATTACAAACTCGAAATACCAGCCTCCCAACATTAACTTTTAACGTTTGCCTACACATGATGAACAGGTTATGACAAGATTTAAAGCAGCGCTGCTGCTCCGTAGCACCAAAACGGTGCCAGGGGAAAATGACTGAGAGACTCAAGAGCAAGTGACAGTAATAAAAGGGTTCACATACGAAGTTTGGTCGTCCTTGCTGCCAGACAGCATTATGACGTCGGCCGGCGACGTCTTTGTGGCAAGAGTACGAGCATGTGCTTCGTCACCACCGGTGGCTTTCTTGAAGAAGCCCACAATATTATGCGCAACGCCGCCCAGGTCACCCTGGCTGTAGGACGAGATGACGTTAAGCAGACCCTGACCGGCCTCCTTGGCCAAATTGGGCTCCTTGAGAATGCCTTGGGTTGAGTAGATGTACGGCAGGTCGAGTGCAGTTCCGGAGTGGCATGAGTCGAAGATGGCCGTTAGCCGCACTCCGGCTTGTAGTGGCCGGACCATAATACGGTGCATTTCGTCGTCGGTTATGTGGCTGTGCGTGCGGAAATCGACAGGGTAGATCACTTCGTCATAGCCGTCGTCTTCGTCTCCGTCAAGATCTCGGGTTTGGCCTCCGTGACCTGCACATGTCAGGATATCTGTATCTAAGTAGGAGTAAGTGTTGCAGAGCAGAGCAGAAACTCACCTGAATAATGGAAGAAGAGGGAGTCGTTTGGACGCGCATCCTTAACAAGCCAGTGCATGGCACGTAGAATGTTCTCCTTAGTGGGTTGGCTCATGGGGTTTTGCTGGTCGTCTGTGAGAATAACCATATCCTCCCGCTTGTATCCAAAATGCTCCACGAGATAGGAGGACATGTTCCGGACATCGTTGATGCAGCCGCGAAGCTGGCCGCGCTGGCCGAAATAATTGATGCCGATCAGGAGCGCCTTCCTTCGGCCGGTGCATTGTGAATACTGGAAGGTATACTCGGGAGGAGCACCATTGCTAAAGTGTTGCGGAGTCTGTGGCGGCTTGTGGAGGTCCATGTACGGGTTGCCTACCACATAGATTAGGATTCCTGCACACCGAGTCTGTCACGGCCAGCAGTTTGCGGTATGTTAAGAACTTACTTTGCCTTGGAGGGCCGCCGTATGGTGGCTGTCCGTTGTATCCGCCGTAAGGTGGTTGTGGTGGTGGCGGCTGATGCATTGTGGTTAGCAGCCATAGAATGCGCCAAACAAAATGGGGCAGAAAGCGACGCTACCTGGTTGTAACCATAGTGTTGGGGGGGAGGCTGATGGTACCCGTAAGGCGGGCCACCAGGGCCGGGCGGAAGGTAACCATTGAACTGTTGCTGAGGAGGACTGCCAAGACGGAAAATTAGCGCAAGCTGAGCCGGTAAACTTGGATGCACGAGATGATCAAGAAATTGAAAAGAGATACAGCTGTGGCTCGAGGAAACGTACGGGTAATACTGCTGAGGCTGAGGAAATGCACCAGGAGGTCCACCGTAAGGGCCGTAGCCCTGACCGGGATATCCTTGAGACATGGTAAGAGGTGCTCGAATTTCCTACTTCCTAGGAAGGAAAGTCCTTGAAGCGTAAAAGGCGGTCGTGCGCCTGCTGAGAAGCGGCGAGTCTCACAGGCCTTCTAGTAGTCGACGGTGAGGGTTCGATGAGTGCGACAGGGCCCGACGAAGTCTTCTCCACGAAGAGTCCCAAAGGGTCTCTTAAAGACTATGTGACTATAGACTAAGGGGCCTCGGGATGGAAAGAAGAACGGACAAGGGCGAGAGCCTTATATGTAAAGTGGAAATGACTGAAACCGGCGAGGCGGTGAAGTTGGCGAGACTATCAGAAAGGCTTGGAAGCTTGTGTTAGTAAAGATGCTGCGAGGCGTGCGTCTATGTTGATTTCCTTATAGCATTGCTGGAAGCATAAATGCAGCTAGAGGAGATGTTGGATAGACGGTGGCCTCAATCAGAGAATATTGGGACCGTCGGAATGGATGGGACGATCTTGGAGCTTAGAGCTTTGACAAGCACGGTAGACACCAGCTGGTATGAACTCGCACTTGCAGGTGCATATCAATGGGGCTGAGGCTGAGGGAAAGAAGGGTGTGGGAGATCAGATAGCGCTGGAAAGCGGGTATGGTGCTCAAGTAGGAAATTGGTAAGAATAGGGAGTAGAGAGCAATGAGGCATACAGGACTTTTCTACCCCACGTGGAGACCGTGGAAGAGGCTTTTACAGCCGACTTGAGCGGTCAAGGTTTCAAAAAGGGATGTGAAGAATGAAAAAAAGGTTGGAGAAGAGATTGGATGGGTAAGGCTGACCCGAGACGAAGAGCGTCCGAGTGAGGGACCGAGTGAGAACACGAGTGAGGTTTTTTGAGGCAAGACAAGCAAGCGAGAAGGGAGGGAGAGGAGGGAGAGAAAAAGAAGTACAGGAGAGGCTAGAGCTGAGAAGATGTGACCTTGAAGAGTTGCGGTGGCGGCGGCGATGAGCCGACTAGGAGGTACGACGAAGCGGAAAATTAAACAAGCATGAGAGAAACTGGAGCGGGGAGAGCGAACAAAGCACGAGGGGGGAGCACAAGAGAGACGTCGAGATGTAACACAGCAGGGAGAGAGAACAGCAGAGAAGCAAAATAGCAATAGACGCTTACAGCAGTGGATGAGAGAAGAAAGCCGCCTTGGCGTTCAGAGAAGGTTGACGGGCGAAGCCAAAAAAAAAAAATATTATTGAAGGATGTCGGGTATCAATCGATATTCGACTGTCGACAGTTCGAGGTGCAGTAGGGTCGAAATGGGTAAGACGGCGTATCCGACTGAGAGAGAGGAGAAGACGAAGCCGGAGAAGAGAGATGTCGGGTTATGTTGAGAGGGACAGCGGCAGTGAATACACGAGTGACTGAGGATGCGAGAGCAGAAGGCCAGAAGAACCAAAGAGAAGAGGAGGACAGTTGAGAGAGAGAGATGGTTGGTGGTTAGAGGAAGAAGATGGGGGGGAGGAAGGCAGGACGAGAAAGAGAGGGGTAGCTTTTTAATTGGCTGGTGAGAAATAGTTAGAGCAGTTCAAACGGACGCTAGAATAGAGCGAGAGATGCAGAAGGAGCAGAGGAGAACAGAAGCTACAGGAAAGCCCGGGAAGGAGCATAGGACGAGACGGCGGACGAACAAAAACCGACAAAACGGGCAAGAGTCAATGAGCAGTCGTTTGTAAATGGAGAAAGAGCGATCCAATTACTGCGTGTGGGCTAATGTGGTTGGGAAGGTGGCAAAAATGGAGCGGCTTTTCGTCGTCAACTCTTGCCTCTTTCTGCTCTTGTTTTCCACAGAGAAGCGCGCGGCGAGTAACCTTAGGTACATATATACGTAATACTTGCTTCGCGCTCTCGTATGTGCATGGAGTACGGGGTACTGTAATACTTTGAAGCATTAATAAACGTATTTGGACGTATTACATTTCGTCGTGCTTTGCAAGGTTTTTGCCGTGGGACGGGGTGGAGAGGGACTGGAAATGGGTCGGCGCGGGCGCTTTTCTCCTTTTGTTGTTCTGTGCCTTTTGTTGCTCTGCTGCAGTGGTTCGGGGGTTTTGGGTGGGCAGGTCCAGCTGTGCGGGAGGGGCTTTGCACCCTTTTACTCCGTAAGTCAGGCTTTCTCTGATGAGCGGGAGAGCGCGACGGTGTCTTGGCGCTAAGATCTTACGCAGTACAGACGTGCCCTGCAGGGTAGCGTGTAAATCACGAGTGCCTGCCAAGTCGCTGGCCAGCACGAAAGCATTTCTGTCGTGTCCTTAATCCGAACATGCGACTACGCAACCAAAAACTGCGCTATATGTAAATATGTAAATAATAATTAATATGCAACAATGCGTCGGTAATAGGGCGCGAAATAAATGCCGCCAGCGAGGCTTGGACAGGGGTTTGATCATGATGATACACGTTTACGTGCACCTTGTCCCCGAGCAAGATTGGCATTGCTGGAAACGAAGAACACGTCGGTGTCGTTTGCTGGTTTACGAGATTTGACTGTCCTCGCCGACTTCTTGCTTCGTGATAATACAAAATTAAATTGAACGCCTATTTTCCTGCCCGAGGCTGAAATCAGAGACAGCCTCCAGCGTTGCATTATTGCTCCCTGGGCGGCCCGGACAGAGCTCGTGCAATTTCCCAGCAGATCAAATAGCGTCTTCCTCTGTGGCGCTGTTACATGCCCGGAAATGGCAGAGGAGGGTGTCATTGCTTTCCCGCGAGTGTCGAAGCGTCCCGGATGCACGGAGGCGGACCAGACTTCGAACACGCCGTACGTCGTATGCGTAGATAGATAAAAAAACATGAGAATCAGAATCACGGTACCAGTTGACCTGCGAGCACACGTAGAAGCATATGCGGCATACATGTGTATGAACGTATCCAAATTTGCAATCATATGCCTACGGAGAATAGAACTGCTTCCGATGAATTTGCATGTGTTGTTTCTCATTTTGCCTTGATGCAAAATGCGAGAAGGCCGTGGTAGCCAGCCCCTGCACTAATATGTAAGATCCTGCAGTTGTCGAATGATGACCGATGAGCTGGCAATGAAAACCAATCCGCGAGGAAACTGCTAGGACAACTGGCAAGAGGAAAAAAAACAAGGCAGTGTGGTCTCTCCGAAGCGGAGCATCAATACCAAAAGCAGTTGATCGGCCGCATTTTTGGGACATGAACGACGTATGCTGATGGAAATGAGCCTGAGCGGTCATATCTCGCTCGTGTGGAAACTGAGGAAAAAAATCATCATACAAACGACATTCACATACGAGTACGTGTACGGAGCTCTGCTTGTACATGCTTCACGTAGTTCGTGCGGCGTTTTGCTGGTGTCTCCGAGCAAGAAGAGAGGTTGGGAAACGCTGCAACCGAAGCCTTTAGAACCTTTTAGGAATGATGCCGGCGAACGCGATGAGCTGAGTACCCTGACAAGCTGGGGTATCATCCAATCAAGATATGGTTTTAGATGGGTCTGCAGGTGAGGCTAAGCCGTGTTAGGTGTTGGCGCCAGCCAGCACGGTGCCGTCCAATGCTTTGAGCGAGTGACGAAAAGAAGACGTGCAAAAGAAACAGCACCTACAAGAAAGATTGGGGGGGGGGGGGGAACCAATAATAGACCAAAATGGACACTGAGACTTGGACAATTAAAAATAAAATAAAATAAAATAATATGTTCACGCTTCATATGCGTATGCACGCGTATAGTAAGAAGGCGTCTGTAACTACAAACGAAAACAAAATATGAGGCAGCCGATAAATGGCAAAGAACGTGTCGTGCCATATTCGTCCCTTCTTCAATGACTTCTCATGGAGCAACCAGGGGTGCGTACGAGACTGTGTTAGTCGTAATAGTTGAGGCATATCAAGAACGAAAAGCAATTTCCTTTTCTTATTCCTCAGCTGGGGGATCACAAAATGTCCCTTGCTCTAATTGGCAATGTAAGACTGAACGATTACCGACTTTTCTTTTGTGTTTTCTTTTGACAATCACATAATACGTGCCGGCAGCATGTAAGGTACGACACCATCCATGCTGGATGGAGCCTTCATTCATGGTAAAAAAAAAAAATGGAGCACCCAGTGCAACATACTGGAGGGCAACGAAAGGCATGCGACATTCCCGTGCACCCCTAACTGCCGCCATCCGGAGCCTCGGGGGTCCCTTCAGCCAATCGAGGGTTAGCCGACAGAGCACAGCCCATGTTGACTAGATTTCCCACTTATTCAGGAACTAGAGAAACGTATCATGCGCTTTCCAGGAACTAAATTTTTTTTTTTCTCGTTTGGCAACGGCCTTGCCTAGCCGGAGACAAGTCCATATCCGGTAAAGAAAAGGTGATGCAAGAGGGCAGAATTTGCATCTCCGTCGTGCGTGCTCTACATACGGAGTACTCGATGCAGAATGCTCAGGAAATATGGAGAGAGGGACATGCCACGGGGATATTGTCTCTGAATGGAGACCGTCGTGACTGCGGACCCCATCAATGGACGAGGCCGCATCGGACCGAGCTCAAGTTTTTTTATGGCTCTCGACGTTCCATTTGCTAATCAAAATGCCCCAGAGTGGTCGCTGTGACAAACCGGAGACAGCACCACGTCGTCACCAACCGAGACAGCAAAGGGGAGCCCATCGTGGGCTCGACAAGCATAGGCAGTCACAACCTTATCCATCCAGCACAGACCCGGGCAGCGCCAATGCGAACCACTCTCTCGGGAGCCCTTCCGCAGTTTCGTTTCTGTCGACGGACCCAATTCCTCGGGTTTTTTTTCTTCTCACTCCCTCCCTCCCTCTTTTTTCTCTCACTCCCATCCCCCTGCACTGCCTTTTTTGTCTGCCCTTATCCCGTTCCGGTGTCTCCTCCGCTGCCTTTCTCTGTATCGGGCTGTATGCCCGCCGCTCTCTTCAGTAAGGCTGGCCGACCTCACGCTTGTTTCATGTCCTTTTTGGGGCCTCAGGTGGTGTTGGGTGGCTTGTCCTCCCTGCTTCCCGTTCTTCTTTTCGCCGCCCCGAGATGCAGTAGCGTAGTTACATGAACTATAGCCGTGATTATGTCGTACTCGTAGTTTGGCACGGGGAGGTTCAAAAATTTTTTTTTTTTGCTTTTCCAAGCCCCTCAAACAATATAGGTAGAAACATTGCACTGGGCGGCATGCTCTCTGGCACATGGGCTCGTGGACCCTCTCTTTTTCGTGCACCGCCTCCTTTTCTGGGGAAAAAAGGGTACGGCTTTTCTCAGCTGTCTCTTCCACACTGCGTGACGTAGTCTCTGCTCCCTCTGCATGCCAGATATTGGAGCAAAAGCAATAGACACTAGATCTGCATTTCATTCTGCATGATGTTTTTTGAGGATTTCTGTTTTTCTTCATTCTCCGCAATTCTGCATATAGGTCTATTTTTATTCTGTCAAAACGGTTGTCCACGCCACGATAAGTTTCTAACTAGCCTGATGAGCACAAATTCGTTAGTGAGCAAGGCAGAACACAGCCTCCTCTACGTCATAGGATATCCATCGCACAATTGCAAGAAGAGAGCCTCATGATATGTCTTCGTCTGCAGGATTCAGCTTGGTAGAACAAGGAGTGTTTCGATCTAGACCGCTCCACAGCCAATTTTTTCACGCCATGCGTGGAGAAGTTCAGACGAATGTGGAATTGCCATAAGGCTGATGTAATTCATACTCCACAAGTCAAAGGAAAGGCCCCAGAAAAAGGAGCCGCAATTGGCTTTCACGTCCCCGAGACATGATGTGCGTAACCGAGATGAACAAGAAGGCTAGCAATTGCAAGCAAAGGACTGTCGGCTGCCTCTTTTTAAGAGTGAGACAACGGCGAAGATCGCACAAAAAAAAGCAAAACTCAAGACAAAGGGAGCCAATGAGGGAGGGAGAGGAATTTGTCTCCGGCTCCGAATCGACGACTTGACTGAAGCAAAAAAATACGCCGTTGCTGTGCTATTCATTGCGTAAGGACAAATTCACTTGTATTGCTGCAGGAACACCAACCATCATGCAAATTCTTCATTTTACCTCGTTTCCGTCCCATGCTGCCCCAGTGCTCTTTGTGGCACGAAAATAAACAAATAAGCAGACCAAAAAAATAGGTACAGACCAAGGGTTCACGTAGACGTTCGTGCCCATCCCAAGAATAGAAAGTAACTCCTGATGCTCAATCCAAAGATGTCACCCAATCGCATGCAAGCCAAATTATCATACCAAAGAAAATCCCTTGCTGCCTCTGCTCTTACTCTGCTCTGCCCTGCTACCTCTGCCGCTGCAGACCTTTCTCGGCTGCGGAAGCGGCCGCTGCCAACTGCACGCGCCAAGCGGCCCGCATCTGCTGCATCCGCTCTGCCTTGCGTACGCCGTTTGCCGCCGCCGCCAATCTTTGCCGCGTCGCCTCGTGCCGTGCCCACACGTTCGCAGAGTGTTGCATGCGTATCACAAACAGCACAGCAAGGGCTACGCGGCGCAGTGTCCTGTGTGTAGACCGGAGTACCAGAGCCTTGTTGTTTTTCACTGCTGCTTCCGCTGACTGCAATGGAGGCTCTTTGACATCCAGCTGTCTCAAGATGCCTTGCAGCATCTGTAGATCGGCTTTGTTGCTGTAGTTTTGTTAGCAGTGAATCATGCAATACAACCTCGCGCTAAATGAAAGAGGAAGACAGTATCTGTAAAATAGGGAAACCCACCAAGCAATACGCATCTCGAGGTCCTGTGAGATCAACTGCTTGCCAAGAACCGCGCCACAGCGCAGCCGGGCCTCGCGCTCCCACCGCGCCTGCATCCACTCGATCTGCATATTGAGGCCTCGTAACTCTTTTCGGTGTCGTATGCTTTGCTCTTCGGCGGCCCGCACCAATGCGTCCGTGTCGACTAGGCCACCGTGCCCACCAGCTGCTGCGAGCACTATCTCGCGGGTGTTGTTGAGGGGGTCGCTGTTGGTGCCATAGTGAAGGGCTGCTCTTGTCTTCTGGAGGCTATCCACTTCGCGCTGCAGTCGTTCCGCATCTGCACGATATGCTGCCCGCTCGGTGCGTGCCCGTTCCAGCTTGGCCCGGAGCATTTCTTCAGCATGCGCTGCCTCGTCTAGAGCCGTCCGGTGTTCTCGTAGTTCGTGCTCTAGTGCCTCCGCCTCCACCTGCGTCTTGCGTAGCATCGCATGGAGGTTGCTCCTCTCTTCGCGGCTGAACTCGCTCGATGCAGATGATCCAGGGCGGTTGTGTTGCGCATCTGCTAGTGCCAATGCAAGCTCGTCTCGCTCGTGCCGGTACCTTTCCAACTTTGATTGTACCTTGCGCAGCGATTGCTCATGTGCTGCCGTAGCCTCGGAAGCCGCTTCCTGGGCTTCGTCGAGTGCTTGCTCCAACACAGCACGCTCCTCCTCTACCTCGTTGATACGCACCTCTAGCTCATCTGCTGATGCCGCCGATGCAGCTGCTTCCCGTTCTACGTCGCGAAGAGTGCGCTTGAGTTCCTGTGCAGACTGATGCGCTGCCGTAAGTTGTTCACGCAGCCCAACAATCTCGGCTTTTCGGGCTGCAGAGTCTGACGAGAATGCCATAGATCCGACGTCCTCTGTCACAGATGGGGAAGCCATTAACCGTTTAATTTCAGTTTCGTGTGCCGCTCGCTCAAGGTCTGAGATTTGTCGTCGTAACGTCTTGACGGTATCTTTGTGTGTAGCTTCGCGCTGCAGGTATTCGCGCTCCTTTGCTCGAGCCGCTGAAAGGTCACGTCGCACCATGGTAAGCTCGCTGGTATTGTCATTATCCAACCCGGGTGCGGCTGATCCTGGCAGAGTTGCTGCTATCTCAAGTTCTGCGATACGCCGCTCAAGGTCGCGGATCGTGCGACGAGCAGTTTGCAGCTCTTGGGTCTCTGTTGTTGAAGTTTGTAGTCGCATACTCTGCAGCTCACGGATTTCCTGACCGAGACGCTCCTCTTCGGTAGCTGCCTTCTCTAACTCTTCTTCGAGCGTCTTCTCTAGATTCTCACACTGGTCTGCTAGCAGCTTGTTCTCATCTCGAAGTCGCCGGACCTCGCTGTCGAGCTTCACTTTTGTCGTCTGAAGATCAATACGCTCCCGGTCAATACGGAAGGTGTCACCCTCTTGTTGACGTGCGCGCCGGAGCTGCTCTTCAATCTCGTCTCGCTCTGCCTTTGTCTCGGCTAACGAGACACGCAATGAGTGTAGTTCGATATTGACGTTGGCTAGCTGCTCCTGCAAGCCCTGTTTCTCCTTTGTCACTCTGGTTAAGCCTGCTGCTGAGTCTGTGAGCTGTGACCGCATCCTCTCGATTTGTTCTCTGTGCTGTCGGGCGGAGGCAGCGGCCGACTCTTGCAGCGCAGCAACCGCAGATGCTGTGGAAGCTGCATTCGATTCTCCGACTCGAAGTGCTGCTAGTTGGCGCCTAAGTGAATCGCATTCGTCTTGTGCTGTGTCCTTGTCCAGGCGTGCCCTCTCAGTTTCTCTGGTTAGAGAAGACTGCAGCGCATCTACTTCATCCTCGAGGTTTTCAACTTTATTTTTCATTGTCTGATTCGTAAGCTGGGACGTGCGAAGCTCATCACGTACGGAGACAAGTTCTTTGCGCAGGTTGTCCAACATTTCTTGCCGCGTGTCGAGCTGTTTTTGCAGGCTCTCAAGTTGGCGGCGTAGAACGCCTTCTTCGGCTTCGTGGCGCTGCTTCTCGCTGTCCATGATCTCCTGGAGCTGCTTCTCTTTGCCTGACAAGGCGCCTTCTGTTTCGCGCAGCCTATCAATGGTCTGCTGCAAACGATTTCGCTCGGATTCTAAATGCTGACGATCTGTGTCCCACTTGTCGCTGTCGATGTCGTAAAGGTGTTCCTTTTCGCGAATTTCTGTTTGAAGGTCGACAATCTCTCTATTGAGGCGCTCTATCTCGTCACGGACTCTGTCCTGAAGATCACGTTCAATCCCCAAGCTGTGCTGGCGCTCGAGCTCAAGGTCACTTTCCAGCTGAGAAACAGACTTCTGCAAGCGAGATATGTCTCGCTGCAATGTTGCAGACTCGTTTGTCAGGGCATCGTGGCGCGTCTGCAGAAGCGCTTTTTGATCGCGGGTCATGTTGAGGTCAGCTTGTATCTCCTTGAGTTGCGACGTAGTAGAGAGCGTCTCCCTTTCGGCAGCATCGCGCGCCTGTCGCGACTCTTTGAGCTTCAACTTCAAATCTTCTGCCTCTCTTTGTTGTTCTTCGTATTTGTCTTGCGCTTGGGCGCACTCTCGTTGAGATTTTTCGACTTCGCCCTGTAGCCGTGCGACCTTCTCTTCGACTTGACGGGACAAGCCTTTGGTGTGCACCGACTTGTTTGCCATCTCCTCTTGCAGTTCCTCGAGGTCGTCCTCGGCTCGCTTCTTTTCTGCCACCGCCTCCTCTAATTTTTCTTTCATATCGTCCACCTCTTGTTCAAGGCGACGAATATCCGCTTCTAGATCGTCAATAGTCTCTTTGGCTTCATCCAGCTTCTCGCTCGAGCTAGCCTTTTCTTCCAGTTCGGCTATCCGGTCTCGGTTTTCCTCCATGCGGGCTTCCATGGAGATCTGCAGATCATCTAGCTCGTCCTCTTTTTGAGTAATGATGCGGTCCTTTTCGCGAAGATCGGCCTCGAGGTCTTCGATTTCATCCCGCAACTTCTCGTTCTGCTGCTCCGCCTGTTGCCGCAGGTCCTCAATTTCGGCGTCTTTGGCTGCCAGCTCCTCCCCGAGGCGCGCCATTTCCGCGCGCAGGCTGTCGTCGGCCTGCTTTCTAGCCGCATTTTGCTGCATGTCCAGCATCTCATGCCGGTAACTTTCGAGGTTGTGCTCAGCCGAGGTGATAAGCTTCTTGCACCGCTGTAGCTCGCGCTGCAGGGTGACCTTGTCCACTTTCAGTTCAGTATTTTCCTTGAGCGCTGCCTCGCTGAATCCTGGCCCGGCTTTGCGTAGGGCTTCTTCGAGGAAATGGATTTTAAGCTTGAGACCGAAGTTCTCTTTTTCGATCCTATCGATTACGTTTTCCTGTTCGCGCAGCGAGAGCTGATTGCCGTCTTGGAGCGGGCCCCCTGCGTCTTTTCCCTCTGCACGTGGTTTCATGACGATGGGCGTCGAGGCAATGCTGCTGCTGTCAATTCGCGGCAGCGGCGTGCTCTCGACATAGGATGCATTGCGGGATACGCCGAATTTGCTGAGGTCCATTGCGCCGGGGACGGACGTTGTCGTGTTGTCTTCATCGATCTTGTCAAGCGAGAATGGGACTGCGCCGGCCGCGCCATTCTCCTTGCCCCTGTACCCTCGTCTCGCGCTGTTGCGCGTCGCGGATTTCAGGAGCGGCGTGAATTCCACGCCGCCAATTCCCTCTGGGAGGTTCTGTCGGTTACTGAATGGAGCCCGCCCTCCGGCGCCACCGCGTGGTGTGCGCAGGCTTGGTTTGCCGCCATTGCGCAGCTGGTCGAATATGTTGCCCTCCTTGGTGGGGGACTGGAAGGACATTTCTTGAGAGACATCAAAGTCTGGAGGCCGGCTGAGGTAGGTCGCGTCGCCGACATTCGTTCGCGGAGTATCGAGGCCGCCAATGCCGGGGTGGACCATCGCGGCGACGGCTGGTCGTTTCGTTCTCTCAAGTATTCAGTGTGCTCTGTTGCAGAAAAGATAAGAGATAAATAAATAAGAAGGAGAAAGAAGCAAGAAGCAAGAAGCAAGAAGCAAGTTTAGAGCAAGATATTAATGTATTATGCTTCCATTGGAAGGGAGAGGTGCTTTCCGTTTCTTCGATCTTTCGGTAGCAATTCCACAGACCGTTAGCAATGCAAAATACAAAACAAAACAAATTATCATGAAGCTGCGTAGGCTGTAATGCTGAATGGATGTTCAGTACGTATTGGCCGTCTAAGCCTGGGAAAAGAGCGGTGGTTGAGACGAGGCCCACTTTGCGGCGCGTCAAGAAAGTATTCGTATGTTTACATCTTTCCAAAATAGGACTAGCTTAAATCGAAGCATCCCCCCCTTCTTGCCAACAGCAGCCATAATATCTGTCACCTGATCGCGCGTACCTTACGGGTTTACCATCTTCAGGCAGACGCGCTTTGTTGTCTCGTTCCTTCCGTCCCCTCATCAATTCGGCCACAGGTGAAGGTATTCAGACGCGTTTTTCCCAAGGTGATGAGCAACTTCGCTGGGTAGATAGACATCACGATTTCACAATGTAAGATGCTCTAGGGTCTCCTCGCTTGGCTGATGTTGTCAATTGCTTTTGGTTTGTTGGCATCTGACTAACTTCAACGATAATAGGGCGAGTGTGGCCGTTGCATCGCATGGCGCGAGTGCTTCTGCTGCCGTCGGCAGCGACAAGGAGAACATTCCTCGTGGCCGCTTCCCAAGCACCAAAGCCATAGATGCTCTTCATAAACCCTTCCGGTGTCCGGGCTCAGCCATCTTGACTTCCGCCGCAGACCGGCCGACGCGCAAACGCAAGCGCGTCGACTACAAGGGTGCAGATGGCAGCGAAGATGGCGACAAGCCGTACACCAATGCGGACCGACTGGCTCTGTCCACTCGGGAAGCCAACAAGTTTCCAGTCTTTCGTGTCCTGGACAAGGAGCAAGCCTTTAGGAAGGCGTTCGTTGTGCCCCTGATCAACAAGTCCAGTGTCAACTACAACCCAAGCCGCCCACCACCCGCTCTCGGCATGCGGCAAGGTCGGGCATTTGTGGCAAAACCGCTTCATGACCCAGCTGGCGAGTTCGCCATTGTCCTCTACGACCCGACTATTGACGACAAACCAAAGGAAAAGACGCCCGAAGAGATAGAAGCCGAGAAAGCCAAAGCAGCTGAAGCTGTCAAGAAACTCGATGAGCCTCTTGTACATAAGAGTCTTGCCGAGATCCTGGGTATCAAGAAGCAAGTCCAGGAAGAAAACCCCCGTGTTCCAGTCGTCATCGATCCAAAGTTGGCCAAGGTGCTGCGACCTCACCAGGTCGAGGGTGTCAAATTTATGTACAAATGTGTCACAGGTATGATCGATGAGAAAGCCAACGGCTGCATCATGGCAGACGAGATGGGTCTTGGGAAGACGCTGCAGTGCATTACGCTCCTATGGACGCTGCTGAAGCAGTCGCCGGATGCTGGCAAGTCAACCATCCAGAAGGCCATTGTTGCTTGCCCGTCCAGTATGGTGCGCAGCTGGGCAGACGAGTTCGACAAGTGGCTCGGCCCCGGCGCCATCCATCCTTTCACAATTGATGGCAAAGCATCCAAGGAGGAGCTGACACGGCAGCTCCGCCAGTGGGCCATTGCCAGTGGTCGTGCCGTTACTCGGCCGGTTATCATCGTCTCCTACGAGACACTTCGACTAAACGCAGAGGAGCTGAAGAACACCAAGATTGGCCTTATGCTGTGTGATGAGGGGCATCGGCTCAAGAACGGCGACAGCAGGACTTTCAATGCTTTGAACAGCCTGCAGGTGTCACGACGTATTATTCTCTCCGGCACTCCCATTCAGAACGATCTGTCTGAATACTTTTCTCTCATCAGCTTTGCCAATCCTGACCTGCTAGGCAACCGGCTCGAGTTCCGCAAGCGATTCGAGATTCCGATCCTGCGTGGCCGTGATGCCGATGCCGACGAGGAAGATCGCAAGCGGGGCGACGAGTGTCTAGCTGAGCTGCTGACGATTGTGAACCGGTTCATCATCCGTCGCACCAACGACATTTTGTCCAAGTACTTACCTGTCAAGTACGAACACGTCGTGTTCTGCAATCTTGCGCCTTTCCAGCTCGACTTGTACAACTATTTCATCACGTCGCCAGATATCCAGGCCCTGTTGCGCGGCAAGGGCAGCCAGCCGCTGAAGGCCATCAACATCCTTAAGAAGCTCTGCAACCATCCAGATCTGCTTAACCTGTCTGATGATCTACCGGGATCGGAGCGCTGCTACCCGGAAGACTACACGCCTAAAGAAGCGCGCGGCCGGGACCGCGAGATCCGCTCGTGGTACAGCGGCAAGATGCAGGTGCTCGACCGAATGCTGGCACGGATTCACGCAGACACCAACGACAAGATCGTGCTCATCTCTAACTACACTTCGACGCTAGACCTCTTTGAGCGGCTATGCCGGCACCGCGCTTACGGCTGCCTGCGGCTGGACGGCACCATGAACGTCAATAAGCGGAAGAAGCTGGTGGACAAGTTCAACGACCCCAACAGCGAAGAGTTCGTATTCCTGCTCTCGTCCAAGGCTGGCGGCTGCGGCATCAACTTGATCGGCGCCAACCGTCTGGTGCTGTTCGATCCGGACTGGAACCCGGCTGCCGACCAGCAGGCCCTGGCCCGCGTGTGGCGTGACGGCCAGAAGAAGGACTGCTTCGTGTATCGCTTCATCACTACGGGCACCATCGAGGAGAAGATCTTCCAGCGCCAGAGCCACAAGCAGTCTCTGTCCACCTGCGTCGTGGACTCAGCCGAGGACGTCGAGCGCCATTTCAGCCTCGATAGCCTCAAAGAGCTGTTCCAGTTCCGCGGCGGCGGACAGACCACCAGCGACACCCACGATACGCTCAAGTGCAAGCGCTGCCGGCCAGACGGCACGCAGTTTCTCAAGGCGCCGGCCATGCTGTACGGTGACACTAGCACCTGGAACCACTTTGTGAACAAGGGCCTGCAGACGATCCAGGACCTGTTGCTGCGCCAGGAGTGCGGCGACGAGATCGTGTCGGCCGTGTTCCAGTATATTTCGCATTAGTTGGGAAACGGTTTCCATGGCCTTTTTTTTTTCCTTTTTGAGGGGTTTCGTTCGACGGTGCAATGACGATAATCGTTTCATGACATTAGCATACTTAGACTGAAGATGCAAAATGATGTAAACTAGAGAACAAGACAAAATGCATTAGTATAAATATCGCAACAAGTAGATTGTTGGTCGATGCGTTATATTAACAAATATCAACGATGCTCTTCATCTATTTTTATTTTCTACACGAGGCTACGCTATCTTCTAGGGATTAACAGGAAGCAAATGCTAAAATTCTACAGCTCGTCTTTGACATGCGGTGCTTCTTCCTGTCCCTCGTCCGCCTTCTCTGCGGACTCCGCCGCCGCCTCCTCGCTGTCTCCCAGCGGTTTCTGCTGCTCTTCGCTTTCGTCACCTTGGGTCTTTGGCGGTGGCGGAGGTGCAGCACCGCCCAGCCGGCGGCGCTTGTCCACCGCAGCGATCTCGTCGTCATACTGGGTCCACTCAGGCACCTGCCGCCGTGCCCGTTCTAGCTTGGGCTCCTTGGTTAGTGGGTTGTTGCACAGGTCAATGGTCTTGGCCGTTGTCAGCGCCTCATCGCTGCACCAGGTCTCGCACCACAGCCAGTCCTGCGGCAGGCTGAAGATGGGGATGTTGAACTGCATATGGTTCGGCAGATCCTGGTCCAGGTTGGCCAGGCTGTTGGGATCAGCCGAGAGCGTGTGGTAGGTCTGGCGCAGACGGTCGCCCGCTGCCAGCTCGCGGAACCGGCGTAGGTCGACCACGTATAGTGCGGAGATATGGTATGGCTGGCCCTTGAGGTAGTTGTTCCAGTACCCCTGCTTCCAGAAGCGGAAGCCTTCCATCTCCGTACGCGAGTCGCACATAGGCGTGAACCCGTAGGGCGCGCCATTTAGGTCGAGCTGCACTAGCTCGTACATGTCGGTGCGGACGATCTGGTCGGCATCGACAAAGATGACTTTGTCGAGGGACAGTGGGAAGAGTACATCCAGGAACAGGATCTTGTAGCCCCAAATCTCGCGCTGTTTCTCCTTTTGCTGCCGCAGCCAGTGCGGCCACTTGTACGTGACCATCTCGTACTGGAACCCGTAGGCCTCCGCCAGCGTCGGGATAAAATCCTTAAACGACGGCGACAGGAACTGTTCGATGAACCAGAACTTAACTGTGTGGTTCGTGTGTTTCATTACACTCACCATCATGATGTTCAGCATGCGTTCGTACAGATGTCCGCTGGCCACCGAAAAGATGTTGATGTCGGCTTGCTTCTCTGGTTCCCCAGTGGCGGCAGTCCCGTTTGCACCCGACGCTACCTTTGTGCTCTTCGACTTGCCAAGGATGCCCCCCGCGAACTTGAGGCCCTTAGAAACGTAGTCCATAGCACCTCCCTTTCCGGCTGAGCCGCTCGCACTCCCGTCTTCCCTCAGAATTTCTTCTGCCTCCATTCCAGGCTTACGGATAAGGCGAGGATACAGTGTGGTACCTTGGAAGTCCATCAAGGTGACATCTGTGCCTTCATCGCCAGGAACAGCCACAATACCCTTGGAACCAACGCTTTCAATGTAGTATATGTCTGAGCTCCGTCCTTCTTTGAGTTGGATATTGTAGTAGCCCGGGTTGGCCTTGAACTGAAAGTAACCTAAGTTGGCCATGATAATGGTGTCGGCAAAGTGTGCCTCTTTCTCCGTACCAAGAATCAGTTGTGCGCCACGAGGTGGCTGGCCACCTGGCTCCTGCGAATGCCCTTCGATGAGGATGTGCTCAAGCTCATAGGTGGCTTCGACATCCGACTTTACGGAGCTCAGCTTGATGTTGTCCAAGTCTTGCACGGAGACTTTGGGCGCGACAAGCCATGCTGGAGGCACTTCCATTCCCAGGTTCAAGAGAGCCTCGGAAGGAAGACCGCTGAATTTGGCGCCCAAGGCTTTGACCTTGCCCGATTCGTCAAATAGCGGCGTGGCCTCCAGCACCGACCGGTAGAATCGCTTTACGGGAAGCTCGGTGAGGTGGTCCCGAGGATTTAAAAAGATGCGCATATGGACACCTTCAAGGCTGGCGAGCACTTTGAGAATCGGTGCCCATCGTTGGCCTTGTTCACTAGCCGGATTAAGAAGGACATTAAAGTGGATAGTTGCAGTTGAAGCATCGCCAATCTCAAATGACGTATGGGTCGTGTTCCATTCGTTGAATGTCGAAATACGAAGTGTGGGCGCGGACTCGAAAATGCCCTCCGGCATGTCAGAGATGGTAGATAGAGCTGTGATGGAGCTCAGCTTGGCAGCCGCCAGGGGCGAGGTGACCCTGGCCGTTAGGTTCAGATCTTCAACTGCGGTGTACACGGGCAGGATGCGTTCAGATTGCTCGAACTCAAGGAAAGTGAGGAAGTCGTCCTCACTAAAATCGCTAGCAGAGGTAATAGGTCCCAGAACTCTGCCGTTTAGAATCAGCACATTCGAGCCAGGTCGGATTGCAGCCGTGTCGCGGAACCGCGTAATGGCTGCAAGATAATCAGCCGCGGCAGTCTCCTTCGTAGCCAGGAGGGCTTTCAGAGCCTCCCAGGATTCCACTTCGGTAGCCTTCTTCAAGTTTTCGACGAGAACAGAGTTGAAAGCAGGGACCGCATCTGTCAGCTTAGGGTTATATACAATGTCGAGGCGGACGCCGGGGTTATTGATTCTGAACTGCAGTGCCGAGAAAAGAAGCTTAAGGCCTTCATCGCTGTCCAAATCGACAACGGCGGTGAGTGCGGCCCAGGTCTCTTTCGTTGATTCCTCGCTGGCCTCGATGACAGGAATTTGCCCAAACAGATCTGAATGCTCAGTGTGAAGTTTGTGAACATTAACAACAGACAAGTCCTTTTCCTTGTCCGGGAAAATGTATGCGTTGCGTCTTGTGAGAGCACTCTGCAGGAAATATCCGGGAACCCAGGAGTCTTCTTCAATTTGACCGAAGTAAATACCCTCTTGGATCATTCGTAGGTGGCTGCTGATTTTAGTGCTCATTGTTCCCATCCACTTTTCGTCTCGAGGGACGACAACACCATCAACAAAAATTGGTGGAACTTGCGAGTTGGCGCCAAGGCGACGAGACCAATGCTGAGCCAGCTCGATTTGCTTGCCGTAGTGCTCAGACGTAAAGATGTCTGCAAAACTCAATACCGTAGACTCCTCACGCAGCTCACGGCCTTTGACGGTTGCGCCAAACAGTTTCGCGTCTGCTTTGGCCATCTTCTTATCTTTCACAGACTGCGTCAGGTAGGCCGCCATGGTTGAGAGGCCGTAGGTCTCAACAAGGTAGTAGGCAACCTTGGCCTGTTTGACAGATTCGGGACTGGGCGTGAGTGGGACGAGACCAAAGCGGATTGGCAGCCGCCGCTGTATCAAATTAAGGATCTGGTCAACAATTATCCGGACGTCTTCTTCCTTTGAGAAATCGATAGGGAAGATTATGTTGAAGATATCACGACGGATAGGAGGGATCTGGCCCGGCATGCCACCCTGGAGCAGGCGCATGAGGCTCTTTGGAAAGTCAGCATAACGTGAATCCTTCTCGAGGTCGTTGAGCCAGATGATGACGCGGCCGTCCTCGATTTCATCTCTCCAATCGAATCTCATAGGTACCGCCTCAGCCTTGGAGGCAGCAACCGCTTGATGGCCGAGCACGTCAACCGCCTCTTTACCAGTCAAGCCCAGTTCGCGAACACCGTTGATCATCTTTCTCTCGCGGCGAACTAAGTCCACGAGCGTGAGCGGCTGAATCTGGCGCTCAATTAACTGGACGCCGTTCATCCAGAGCACATTGACGCCAGGCGGGACCATGAGTAGGCGATTTCCTTCATGTTCCGTGAGAAAACCCTCTGAAACGTTGTGCGCGGAAATTGATGTTGAGTACTTGGGAAAATCTTTGGTGATCTTGAGGAGAGTGTCAAAGGAGTTCTCGCTTTGGATGATATAGTCCGCCGTCTTTAAGCCGAGCTCAGTCAGCTCCGATTTGGAAAGAGCCTTGAGGTCAGTTACTTCTTCCTCGCCGTCCAAGACCACCTCCTTTGCCACAGAAGGCTTCTTTTCCGCGGAATCTGCATCGGTACCAGCATCACGATCGTCGATGACAATATAGTCCGTTCGTTTCAAGGCCAGCTCCACGCCATAGCCATTGACGGGAAGAGGCTCCAGAGATTCCGCCTCCGGTGTACTTCTTACGTGTCTGATACGGTAGGATAGCTCTCCATTTCTTGCTTTCCTAGCGAGAAGCTTGTGATACGGTCCAAATTTGGGGCTTGTGATGTCTGTGTAAAGGATAGCGGAGGGTCCATGTCCGAGCTTCACGTCAAACGGCAAGTCTCGCTCCTGTGTTGTGTGGCTAGAGACCGCTGCCGTTGGCGTATCGAGAGAGGGGGAACAATATTGTGCACCCTCCCAAAGGATCCACTGCTCACATCTCTCTTGATCAGCTGGTACTGCGGCTTCCACTGCAGTGCGGTAAAATTGAAAGTGGGCTTCGATACGAGGGGCAGCTGATCGAAGAGATAGAGCAAGCTTGAAAGTAGACAGCGCTTCAGGACTGGGTATATGGCCATCCTCCCCTAGTAGAACTAGAAATTTCTCATACAGGTCGCGGTCTGTTGCCACAGAGCTGAAGTATCCGTCGGCAATGCGGTCGAGGATGGGATAGTAGCTCGTGGCATTTTCTTGAGCAGCAGTTTCTCTAGATAGCCTGTGAGCTAACGTGTATCACACACTGGCATTAACAGACATTTTCAGAGCAAGAGAGCTACTTACAATAATTCTATCAAGTAGGGAGGCGAGGGGAAGGCAGCAATCATGCCCACATTAACAGATGGGTTTGCAGATACGCCGGATGCCTGCAGGGATAGTGCTGCCAGCAGAGAGGCTGCCGCCCCCCAGGGCAATCGTGAGAAATGCCTCATGGCGGCTCCAGTACCTAGGGTTGCTGCAGAGAGCCTCAAATCCTCGAGCTGCGACCTATTCTCTTGGGAAGCAGTGTAAACGAAGGGAGCAACGATGTGTCGAAAAGAGAACACTAGAATGCTACCAGCACCAGGCTTTAGCACAACAATGTTTGAAAACGAAGGGTACAGAGGCTCAGAAGTAGACAGGCATAAAAAGGAATTGTTGGGGAGCTGCACAAGCCCTAGCAGCAAGCAGATCTGGTCAATGCATTCTGAGGTAAACTTGACGATGTGGCACTTTACCGTTTAAGACGGTCGTTTTATGTGAACACATTACAAGATAGCTGTACAAAAAGGGATTAGTGCCGATATACAAGGGTCTGGATTTCTCTTTGTATGTGATCACGTGTAAAGCCGTTTTGAGGGGGGGCAGAAGACGCTAACTACATAAGCATACGCTGTTGGGGCCCCCCCGTTCCACTGTATGTGCCCCAGCCTTGAGTGGCAAACGGCGAGATCTTGAATTGGACAAGTTGTCAACTTTTGCTTCTTTTATTAAATGCAGCCAGAAGAAAATGTGAGGGACAGGTTGAATATATACAGTATAATGGGAGCAGTATCCCAATCCAATTTCCAGACTATTTGCCCTTGTTATCTCAAGTTGTTGTGTTTACCCATTGCGTCTTCCGTTGTTGCAGAAGATGCATGTGAAAATAGCGCCGTTACTCTCATCCGTATGTTCTCCGTGTTACTGCTCCGTACTACAACTGAGTCGCCTGTGCTGAAAGCTGCCATAAATACTCCATAGAACTATTTGCTAGAGGTTCTTACGTGTCCAGACGCCCCTTTTTCCCTAGCCAGCAATCCTCCCTTATTAACCCCACCATCTGAGCTTCTAATTGGCTAAAAGCATCTAAAACCTCCCTCTCGGAGCGGGTTAACTATTGGGCGTCCACTGCCTGAGGCGCCAACCATCCCACATTTTGGGGACAGAGCCACGCTTTGCTTCGTTTGCCAGCTAGAATTAGAAGACAATAAAGGTGGCCTTGGAACGGCTTTGGCGTCTGGCTTTCTGGCAACGAACCCGCATCACACCGCCTGCTCCGGGCTCGTTTCTTTTACGGAGCTTTGGCAACCTTTGAAGGCTCATATGGTGAACAACAATTAATGGGCCATTCCTTTTCTTTCTACTTCAATTTCCCTTAATCTCTTTTTGAGCACGGAGCTGCGGTCAAGATGACGTCCTCCTCGTCTCAGATGCTCACGAAGGTAAGGAAAAAAGGAGACATCATGTTGAGGATAGGGCTCAGATAAGAATATGGACAAGATGATATGTGGAAGAGGCAAATAGAAAGATGCAATTCTGACACTCTTGCAGTTCGAGTCCAAGTCGTCTCGTGCGAAGGGCATCGCCTTCCACCCGAAGAGGTACAGCTTTCCCCCCCTTTTCCGCTTCGGCTGCCTCTGCTTGAAAGCTTGCTGCTCTAGCTGACATTCGCCCATTTTCTAGACCATGGATCCTCGTTTCGCTTCACTCTTCCACTATCCAGCTGTGGGATTACCGCATGGGAACGCTGATTGACCGCTTTGAAGAGCACGACGGACCCGTCCGAGCTGTCGATTTCCACAAGACTCAACCCCTCTTCGCGTCCGGCGGCGACGATTACAAGATCAAAGTCTGGTCATACCAGTCGAGGCGCTGCCTTTTTACCCTCAATGGCCATCTGGACTACGTGCGGACAGTATTTTTCCACAATGAGCTTCCATGGATCGTATCTTGCTCGGACGACCAGACCATTAGAATATGGAATTGGCAGAACCGCTCTCTCAGTACGCTTCTGGTATCTTCCTCTCGCTTCCAACTGGGACGTTATGGCTAATGTCTTTTTCTTCTGTTTTCCTTCAGTCTGCACGATGACGGGCCATAATCACTATGTGATGTGCGCTCAATTCCACCCCAAGGAAGACCTCGTGGTCTCCGCATCGCTTGATCAGTCTGTTCGTGTCTGGGACATTTCTGGCCTCCGCAAGAAGCATTCAGCGCCGACATCTATGTCATTCGAAGATCAGATGGCCAGGGCCAACCAGAACCAGGCCGATATGTTTGGCAACACAGACGCTGTGGTCAAATTTGTTCTTGAGGGCCATGACCGCGGTGTTAACTGGGTTGCGTTCCACCCCACTATGCCTCTTATCGTTTCCGCCGGCGACGACCGTCTTGTCAAGCTTTGGCGCATGAGCGAGACAAAGGCATGGGAGGTAGATACCTGCCGTGGCCATTTCCAGAACGCCTCCGGCTGTTTGTTCCACCCTCACCAAGAACTCATCCTGTCAGCCGGTGAAGACAAAACGATTCGTGTGTGGGACCTCAACAAGAGGACCGCCGTACAAACTTTCAAAAGGGAAAACGATCGCTTCTGGGTTATTGCTGCCCATCCCGAGATTAACTTGTTTGCTGCTGGCCACGATAACGGCGTGATGGTCTTCAAGCTGGAGCGTGAACGTCCCGCCTCGGCAGTGTACCAGAACACCCTCTTCTACATTAACAAGGAGAAGCAGGTACGGTCGTACGATTTCCAGAAGAATGTTGAGTCTCCCACTCTTCTTTCTCTCAAGAAGGTCGGCCCCGCCTGGGTGCCGCCCCGGACACTTTCCTACAACCCGGCCGAGCGCTCGATCCTGGTGACTTCGGCGGCTGACGGCGGTTCCTATGATCTCATTAACCTTCCCAAGGACGGCTCTGGTGCTATTGAGCCTACCGAGCTGAAGCGAGGCTCTGGCAACGCAGCCATCTTCGTGGCACGGAACCGTTTTGCTGTGTTGAACACGGCATCCCAGACTGTTGACGTCAAGGACCTGTCGAACAACGTTACGCGGTCTTTCAAGCCCCCTGCTGGCACAACCGATATCTATTTTGGAGGTCCAGGCAATCTGCTGATCATCACGCCCTCCGCTGTTCACCTTTATGATATCCAGCACAAGAAGAGCACTGCTAGCTTGAACGTTAATGGCGTCAAGTATGTCTCCTGGTCCAACGACGGCCTATATGCTGCTCTTCTTAGCAAGCACAATGTCACTATTGTTACCAAGACTTTAGAGCAGGTCAGCACGCTCCATGAGACTATTCGTATCAAGAGCGCCACCTGGGACGATGCCGGCATTCTCCTCTATTCTACCCTCAACCATATCAAGTACACGCTCCTGAATGGAGATAACGGCATTGTTCGTACGTTGGACCAGACCGTGTATCTTGTTCGCGTCAAAGGACGAAATGTATACTGCCTTGACCGCTCCGCCAAGCCAAAGATTCTGCAGATTGACCCAACGGAATACCGCTTCAAGATGGCTCTGGTGAAGCGAAACTACGAGGAGATGCTTCATATTATCCAGACCTCTTCGCTTGTTGGCCAGTCTATCATTTCTTATCTGCAAAAGAAGGGCTACCCCGAAATTGCACTCCAGTTTGTCCAGGATCCTACGACCCGGTTTGAGCTGGCCATTGAATGTGGCAACCTGGATGTCGCTGTCGAAATGGCAGAACAGCTGGACAAGCCTAAGCTGTGGTCGAGACTGAGCTCGGAAGCGCTGGCACACGGCAACCATCAAGTCGTAGAGATGTGCTACAAGAAGCTTAAGCAATTTGACAAGCTTTCATTCCTGTACCTGGCAACGGGTGATCAGGAGAAACTCAGCAAGATGGCAAAGATTGCCGAGTACCGTGGCGACTTCACAGCTCGCTTCCAGAATGCCCTGTATCTCGGCGAAGTCGAAGATCGGATACAGATGTTCAAGGAGATTGACCTCTGTATGTTTGCTCCCATATCCGTTCCTCCAGCTCATACCCCCAACAAAAGCATATCGCCAATTAGCTAACATCGTATTCACTGCAGACTCGCTGGCTTACATGACAGCCAAGGCTCATGGTCTTGAAGAAGAGTGCCAATCGATTCTCGAGGCCACTGGCGTAACCGAAGATCAGCTAACTCTGCCAGAAGGTCTTGGCGGTTCTCTGACGCCGCCGAAGGCTATTGTTTCAACTTTCAAGGCAAACTGGCCGACCAAGGGCACATCTGTCTCTTTCTTCGAAAAGGCCCTTCTTGGACAGGTTGAGGGCTTGTCTCTGGAAGACGAACCTGCGGCTGCCGCAAATGGAGCAGATGCCTTTGGTATGGAAGACATTGATGGGGTGGACGCGAAGAAGAATGGTGGCCTGGGCGACGCCAACGATGACGAGGATGCTGCTGGCTGGGATATGGGCGATGATATCGTGCCTGAAGGCGACAGCGACTTTGTCAACGTTGAAAGCGCCGATGCCGGAGGTGCTGGCAGCAGCGAGGCAGATCTATGGGCACGCAATTCGCCGCTGGCAGTGGACCACGTTGCTGGCGGCTCTTTCGAGTCTGCCATGCAGCTTCTGAACCGCCAGGTTGGTGCTGTCAACTTTGCTCCGCTGAAGCCCCGTTTCCTGGAGGTGTACCAGGCGACCAAGACATATCTCCCCGCGTCAGCTGGCCTGCCACCATTGATCAACTATGTGCGGCGAAATGTGGACGAGACCGACCCAAGAAAAGTTCTTCCTATCATCCCTCGGGACTTGGAGTTTTTGGTTGAGAACGACCTGCAACGCGGCTATGATGCTATGAAGGGCAACAAGCTGGAGGACGGTCTCAAGGTGTTCAAGGGCATACTACATACCGTCTTGATCAACGCTGTCTCTAGCGAGTCGGAAGTTGACGAGGCTAAGAAGCTGATTACCTCTGCGAGCGAATATGCCGTTGCCATGTCTATTGAGTTGGCTCGCAGAAAGCTCGGCTCCAACGAGGTTGTGGCCAAGAACCCGCAGCTACTGAAGCAGAGCCTGGAGCTGTCGGCCTACTTCACGATTCCCAAGATCGAAGTTCCGCACCGGCAGCTGGCCTTGCTCAACGCGATGAACCTTGCAACACGCAACAAGAACTACAACTCGGCGCTCAGCTTTGCTAACCGGATACTAGCAAACGGTGGTGCTGGGCGTATTCTCGAGACTGTACGTTGATCTTATATCCAATTATGTTTTATGAATCCGTGATCAAACAATTACTGACTTTCTCTTTTTTGTCAACTAGGCCAAGAAGACCAAGGCGCAGTGCGAGCGCAACCCGAATGACGCCATCGAGATCGAGTTTGACCAGTTTGCTGAGTTTGACGTGTGCGCGGCCAGCTTCACGCCAATCTACAGTGGAACGGCCTATGAGGAGTGCGCGTTTGACGGCTCCAAGTACCACTCCAAGTACAAGGGAAGCGTTTGCCGGGTCTGCGAGGTGTGTGAGATCGGTAAGCACGGCAGCGGGCTGAAGCTGTTTGCGTAAGGGCCCAGAGAGAAAAGGGCCAACTGCGGCGTAGATAAAATGAGCGAAGGTACGGCAACAGGAATGCGAGCTGGAGACGTTGCAAAAGGATGGCGCGATAGTAATTTTGCTGCTTTTTTTGGACTGGAAATAAATTCGAGTCTTTTTATTTATCATGACGTTGTTATCCTTCTCTAGTTTCGCTCTACATATGCTGACGTGTGCCTGCTCCCTCAATGTCATGTTCTATACCGTATCTGCTATTCTAGAAAAGAAATTGGAAATCCTCATAGACAACAGTTCCTGGTAAGATGATTGTTTTAGCAGGATTTGCGCGAGCAGGCAGTGTCTAGAAGCGCTTGCAGCAAGTCATTGCACGATAGTTGATATTCTCCCATTTTTGTTCCATTTTGCAAAACGACTCAAAATTCTCTATTGGTTCCGGCTATAGTGTTACAGACGACGCCCTCCCCATCCTCACATCGCTTCATGCACAATGCTAGCGAACTCTCTTTGCTTCCCTTTTTTCAAACGAGCAAGGCGCAAAGAACAGACAAGGGATGCCCATCGTTCCCTTTTTGCTCTCATTTAGACAATCGTTTCGAGCTGCCGGGCGTAGCCTAGCACGTTCTCGATCACCATCTGGCTCGTCTCCTTCTCGGCCGGCTCCAGGTCGGTACCCTCCTCGGCGGTAGCTGAGCTGTCTGCAGAAGCGCCGGCCGCACCGGTCGCTACCGCCGGCGGGAAGTGGATCTGGCCGTCCTTGATGGTCCAGCCGCGGTTGCGGGCGAACTCGACGACGGCGCCCTCGGAGTCGAGGAACAGCAGCGACTTGGTAGAGCTGAGGGGCAGCGATGGGTAGGCGCGCTCGCTGCTGGAGGCGATCTCGGAGCGGATCTGAGAGGTGAGGATCTGAAAAGCAGAGAGAAAGCAAGATGGTCAGCAAACAGAAAGACGAGCCCAAGGGGACGACGGTGCACGGAAGGAATTCTCTCCCGAGTGGGGGAAGGGGAGAGCGCCTACATCAGAGAAGACGCCATACTCCTCGCAGGGCACCTCGCCCTGCTTCATGGCCTTCCACACGCGATCGTAGCTGCCCTCCATCAGCCACCGCTCGAGGCGGATCGGGTAGCCCAGGTAGCGGTCGTCCTCAGAGCCAGCGCCCTCGCGCGTGCTGATGCTCTCGAGCTCCGAGTGGAACTCGCCGTATCGGCCCTGCGTCAGCAGCAGCAGCAGGTACAGGCCCGTCACCTTGTTGCGCTCGGCCACGTTCGGCGGCAGCACCGCGCCCGGCAGCGCGTAGAATGGCGCCAGCTGCTGCACGTAGCGCGTAAACGCGGGCGCGTCGTGCGCCCGGATGCTGCACAGGGCACCCTGCTCGTAGGTCTCGCGGGCCAGCGCCAGCAGGGACGCCGACGGCGCCGCCTTGCCCGCTTCGCCGCCGAGCGACGGGGTCAGCGCGTTGAGCTGCAGCAGGGCCAGCTTGGCCTTGGACAGCAGCTTGGCCTGCTCGCCGTACGTGCGGGAGGCCTTGAGCTGGGCGATGATCTGGGTCAGCTGGCGCTCGGCCATGGTTGCGGTAGAGGAAGAGGCGAAGAAGGCAGAGGGAGTGCGGAGCTGCGGGTCTGGTGTCTAGGTGGTCGGCGGCGGATGCGTTGGGTTGTGTTCCTCGTCTCGGCCTGGGTGCTCGGGCGGGTTTGGGGGCGGGGGAGGGGGGTGTTCCTTTTCTTGCTGGGTCCCGAGGGCTTGTAATTAAAATGGGTTCAGTCGTCAAGGAAGAAGTCGTATCGTCATGTGTTGGCTCGCTGATGGTCGTGGCAAGTTCTTGGTTTGCAGAAAGACAGCGAAAGCTTGTGCATTTGCAAGCCAGTAGCAGGCTGCATGAGGCTGACGAAGAACGACACAGGCGGTCCAAGCTTTCGGAGCGACGCATTAGCGTCTCGGTATCTGTATTGTCGAGTGCACGTGATTTATGCAATTAAGCATTTCTATATGATTGTCCCATCTGAGATTTTAGAGACAATCTTCTTCTCTTCTCCCTTTTCTATGGGATCTTTTACTTGTTTCTTTTTATGCTATGTATTTGCAAGCGATATGAAACTAATATCAGATGCTCGGTTCCATCTATCCTCGTTTGCTTTGCATGCCTGAATAATGCTATCAAGCGTATTCGTGTCTCCGTTATTACGCAAAGGTGCGAGGCAGCTCACCCTAATCAGATGAACGAGAGTATTCCCTCAGTGTTACTTCTCCAGAAGCTTCGTGGGCCGTACCTGACCAGGGTAGGTAGAAATTAGCAAAATAAGAATTTTTGGTTACAATGGTTTTTGAGATTTGCAAAGATCGATGGTTTTCTGCCTGGGCTGAACTTTTATTGAATCCCAGTTAGCCTACACTAGTATACTAAGGTGAGTGATTGTTTCATCCGCGCTCGCTTCTCTCTTCTATCGCGTACATTCATTCCGCGGACAAAATTTGGTTCTGCAGGCAGAATGCGAGCATAGCGAAATGAAAAGGATCGTTTGTTCAATACATCGTGTACGGAGAAGAATCAGGCATATTCAAACGGTACGGCTGATGTCGGGGATGTCTGTCTTGGGAAAGGAATATACAGCATGGCAACGGAGCGCACCGCTTGGCAAGATGGTAAGCGGGAGAAAGATCAGAAAAGAAATAGAGAAGATGTCCGAAAAAAAAAAAAAAAAAAAAAAAAAGAAAGGATACCCAACCCAACACGGATTACAGTCGGATGCGTCATCTGTGGTCGGGCAGCATAGCAGCATGGCAGCTCATGGCAAGGCACTTGCACAGCCTTTGCTTGTCCGAGCTGTGATAGGCGCTATCGACAAGCTGCCAGACAAAAAAAATATAATTCAGACGTGCGACGCTAGATTTCGTTTGCGACGAGGCATGATAGATTAAGCTTTAGCTAGGCGGGAAAATCTCCCGTTTGGTGAGGGCTGGTATTATTAGCTATAATTTCCCATCAAACCGGAGCCAGCACGTAGAGGGGCAAAAGCTGTCGCCCCTGCAGCAGCAATTTGGCAACCCCCAGCTGCTCTCTCTCCTTGTTTCTTCAAATAGTATAAAATTGTGGCGGAGCTGCTTTCTATTCTCTGGCCCTGCAGCATTGGACAGCCACAGCCTACTGCAGTAGCTGCTGGACCGTTGTATCGGTCTGGTGCTATAACTTAGTGAATGGGTAGTCAGACCCAGGCTGCCCCGCTACATGGGTCTTGCCGGGAACCGCTCATTTTATGACTTAGTGCAACACGAAGATATTACAGCGTTTATGTATGTAGTATGTACTGTATGTATGTGCTTCATCTACAGAAGAAACGGCACAGGAGCAGCATCCTGAACCGTCATGGCGGCTTAGCATATGGACGATGTTTCGTGAAACAAACCCATATGCGTTATGCAGTACGCATGTAACAAGATATGATACGAAAAGGGCAAAGGTCGTCGTTCTTGCGTGCTTCACTTTCCTGATTTGTCCATGTCCTGCAAACCCACTCAGATGTTTATTTTTGCTTCTCCTCGTTTGGAGCTGATCGCCTCCATCAGGTAGCAGAAGACGAGCGCCACGAGGCTGTTCGGTTGCGCAGTGTTTTACGACTAGTGGTGTGCTACAGATAGGATGAAAGAAAAAGAACCCCAAAGAAATGCCTATTCCAATATGTGACCTGGTCACACACTAAGACAAGTCCTTCAATTAGTAGTACCACACTCCCAAGTTCCCCATCCGACACTTGTCGTCCTCCTGGTCGCAAGACCTTGGCCCTTGCTAAATCGGGCTGAGAATGGCCTTTTTCTTCCCTGCGCCTCTTACTGCCCTCTAGGTATTCCAAAGACAGCTTACTCGCAGGCTGCGGATGCCTTCCTCCTCTTCCTCAAAGGCTTTGCCGTTTTCAAATATAACAGGCAGGCACCCCTCCTTCTGCCGGTATTATTACTCCATTGCTCTTTCTGGTTTGAACGCCATTTCCTTGCTACGAGCATTATAATTCGCATTGTCTTGATTACTCTTATTCTTTCTACTTCAATTTTCTTTTACACGTGTCTGACAGCATCTGACTTTTTTTCTTTTTTGTTTTGTAATATCTTTTTTATAATTCCATCTCTGCAGCTCCCCCCTCCCCCCGGCTCTTCCATGCCGCATAAACCATCATCGTCACCATCTCGATCCAGCCCAGCCATGCTTGCATAATACTGCATCTAATTTGGCTCTACTTCCTCTTTCATCTCTGCCAGGCAACTGTGTAGCAGCAGACGGGCCTCGCCGAAGTACCAGTGGTTTGCCACACCCTTCTGCCTGTCTAGGCCAATATTTTTCTCTTTTTTTAGCACAAGTGCGCCGCAAACATGTCGAACCCACAGTACGCGCGTCAATCACAGGGGGCGCCCCAGAACAATATGAGCGGTAAGCAAGATCTACATGAGCGGAGTTAGAGACGAGCAGCATCAGGCGGGGGGAAGGGTAGATGAGAGTGCAGCATTGAGCATGAACACACAGTCTTGCACACAAGGATAGGAAGGAGTGACGAGAGCAAAGAGACCCAGAGACGAATAGACGAAGAGACGAAGGAACGGAGAATGGAATCAAACGGACCAAGACCTTTATCGGACAACAAGGACCGCCTACGTCGACCGCCCTAGTGAATTTGCTTGACATTAGACGAGGCCAGGAGAAAGGCAACTGAGCTTCGAGGTGCATTAAGCTACGTGCTGTACGATGCAACAGTACATAGCTTACCGTATTCACAAAATAAAACGGCGACGGGTTCAGTAGTCACCGCTCCGGGACTTAGGTTTCCTTTTTTTCTGGGTGTCCTGTCACATCGGCTGCTACCCCTGTCTGAGCACAGCTACTCTCTACTGCGAAATCCGGCTTACTACGGCGTGCTGCTAGTATTCTCTCGGCCATGGAATAACAGACCAGATGTACGACTCCACGCTTGCTTGCCAAACATTATTCTGAGCAGGCATACAATTTCATAGTCTTTTCAAATCGTGCTAGGGAGAGCCCAGAATTCTCGGACGAAGCAGCATCCAAACGGACTTTCTTACTCTGCGTCTATCTCCCCCCTATTCGTGCTCTCTTTTGCCGTCTTGTTTTTTTTTTGGACTTTGCGCTGCGGGCGGCTTATGCATGCTCTCAGAACACCTGTTAAAGGTTCCGGCTGACATTCTGATCCTTTTTCAATTTCTATTTATGCAGGAGGCGCAAACCAACAAGCCGTCAGACTCGATTACGTCGAAATGCCTCCAAAGCTTGGTGCCACATTCGTCCCTGGAGGTTTCGATGACTACTATATGCCCGAGGTCATCGCTCCATCTCCTCAAAGGTAGGTTTTTCATCCTTTCTTTTCATCTCTTCTTGGTTCTCGTGCTATCCGCGTATTGCACATTTTCTCTACACCTCTTCTGTGCTTGGTTGTCGTTGCCCCTCACCCCACCATCAAGCGTCGCTCTAAGCGGCTGGCCTTCGCCTGGGACACCGGGAGTAGCTTAGGCGAAAAATAGGTCGCCAATAAAAACAAACGGACAGACCGATTTGAAGACAGCTGAACTGATGGTTGGCTTTGTTCGGCTGTAGGGTAATGCCTGAGGTCCCCCAAAATATGCAGGAAGATCTGCAGCGAATGGAACTTGAGGCTCGAGAACCCTTAGGACCCAACACGAAAGCGAATCCAGGCCAAGACTACGCTGCTCCCCGCCAAGTCGCTCAGCAACGCAGTCGCGAACCGTTCTTGTCCAGCGTTTTGACTACCCAGGGTTCTGGCGTCGCCAACACTACAAGCTCTGGCGCGTCTTCCGCCAACAATCCGCCAACATCCGCCGACGACTTCAAGCCCTTCTCACGGGAGAAATACGGAGACATGTCAACGCTTGACGTACCTTCTTTTTCACCCTTTCCGCACGTCAACCAAGGAAACGTGCCACCAAGCGATGACGAGAAGGAGAAAATCCTATACAATGCGCGCCAAGAAGTCCTCAAGTCCAACAACGTGTCTGTGCAGCTAGACTGGGCGCTCGACGTCCTGTTGTGGGTTGAAATTGCTGCCAAGTCGTATGCGCGCGAGAACAAGGACCAAGGCCCTCGTCCGCAGACGCCCCGAATCGAGCATGAGCTTCGTATCGATGCCCTCAACATTATTGAATACTTGGCTTCGCAGAACCACCCCCGAGCTCTCTTCTCTCGGTCAAAATGGTTGGAGTTTGGCAAGTTCGGCTATCGCCAAGACAAGAACGAGGCGTTCTTGGGCTATATGGATGCGGCGAATCGGGGATGGGGCCGTGCCGAGTACCGCATGGGCATGATTTACGAGAACTCCAACGACATAAAGAACGCCGTATTACACTACAATCGGGGGCTAGAGATGGAAGATTCAGCTTCGTCGTACCGTATGGGCATGATGAATCTGATCGGACAGCTCGGCCATACTAAGGATTACCAGACTGGTCTGGATTTGATTCGAAAAGCCGCCGACACCTCCGATGAAGAATCTCCGCAAGGAGCTTACGTCTTCGGCATGCTTATTGCTCGTGAGCTGCCGGACATCAACATTCCCGAAGGCATGTTGCCATTTGATGTTGTCCAGGCTCGCCAATATATTGAGAAGTCGGCGTATTTTGGCTTTGCGAAAGCCCAGCTCAAAATGGGCCAAGCCTATGAGCTGTGTCAACTTGGCTGTGATTTCAACCCGGCTCTTTCTCTGCACTACTATGGACTGGCTGCACACCAAGATCAGCCTGAGGCTGCTCTGGGTGTGAGTCGCTGGTTTCTGTTTGGCTATGAAGGCGTCTTCCTCAAGAATGAGCAGTTGGCCTTCAAGTATGCGCAACAGGCCGCAGATGCCAAGCTTGCTACTGGCGAGTTTGCCATGGGTTATTATCATGAGATTGGCATTCATGTACAGAAGGACCTGCGTGAAGCTCGCCAGTGGTACGAAAGGGCTGCCGAACATGGCAATAAGGATGCCATCAACCGCCTAGAAGGTCTCAATCAGGCGAAGACACTCACGAAACAGGACCACGAGACTACAGCGCTTACACGTATTAAGTCGCAGCACGGATCCCAGCGGGGACGACGGCCAGAGCGCTTCAGCAGTCGACAAAAGGACCCAGCGGCAGCTCTTCCCACGCTTGCAGAGAGCACACCAGCCACACCTGTCCAGAACATACCGGCTGCTAAAACGTCTCCTGGCTACCCCCCTCCATCTCTCCAGGCAGTGTCCCCCCCACAGAATCCTGTCAAAGATATGCCAGAGCCACCGAGGGTTCCTGCATTTTCTATAAATATCGACCAAAGCAATCTAGCTCTCCGGCCAAAATCTGCTGCGCCATACCCTGTTGATGACAAGCCAGCGCCTCTCAATCTTTCCCGGCCAAAGTCGACCGCACCATATCCCGATGATGATGCGTCTGGGTTGCCGCCTTTATCTCCCCACTACAATCCCCAAATTCGACCGAGCAACGGGCAACAGACAGCCACGCGACCTGTAAGTGCTTTTGGTATTCTTCCTTCTAGCACGGCTCCTCAGCAAGGGGGACGGCTATCACAACAAAACTTTGGACCCGATCAACGCCCGTTCTCGGTGAACCTCCCGGCTAGACCTCTTGATAATGACTCGCGCGGTCGTGTTGCCTCCACCGGTTGGGAGCCGCAAGTTCCTAGTGGATACCGAGGAACAAGCCCTGGACCTGGCGGAGCACCTGGTCGTGGCAACCACAATGAGCCATACGATTATGGATATCAACAACAACAACAGCCGCGGCCACCACAGCACCAACAGCAGCAAGGCGCACCGCAACGCCTTTCTGGAGGTATGCCTTCTGCCGCAGACAATTCACGGAACCGCCTGTCTAAGCCTAACCCTAACGCCAATGTGGGTGGCGGCTATGGCCCAGCGCCTGGTCCAGGACCGGCTCCGGGGCCTGGCGCTGGCATACCCGCTCAGCCGGGTAGGGACTACGGCCCGCGCAGCTCTAGTCGGCCCGTATCAAGTATTCACCCAGTTGGTGGCAATGGACGACCAGATCGCGTGGATTCCTTACCTGTCCAAGCACAGGGCGGTCACGCCCGTCTCTCAGTTGGTGGTGCTCCCGGAAATATGGGCCCCGCCGGCGGTCAGTTCAAGAACCGTCCTCAGCTGAACGAAGGAGGCCGCCAGAGCGCACCGCCAGTCCAACCTGGTGGAGGCCCAGGATTTGGCGCACCTCAGGGTCGGCCTGGGTCAGCTGCACCGCCGCGTGTCTCTAGCATGGCTCCTGCCCCTATAAACAGCGGACTGGCTGCCCGACCCGCACCTGCTCCAGCCCCTGTGAGCAGCGGACCGACTGCCCGGCCCGTATCTGCTACTGCCCCTGCAAAACCGAAACCCTCAACAGGCCAAGGGCCGGCGACATTCGAGGAGATGGGAATTCCACAGGGCAAGGGCGACGACGATTGTGTAAGTTGATTCGAAGTTTCCCTGCTATCTTTATTTCATTTCAACCCTTTACAGAAGACTAATTTTTTTGTACCTCTCAGTGTATCATGTAAACGACCGAAGATACTGTCTCTTGCAGTTCAAACTTTTTGTTGTGGAGTGTCCTAGCAGAAAGCTATTTCCTAAATCTTTAATCTATATATCAGGAGACTGGGAATATTATGTTGACCTTCGCCTTTCCTTCATTCCACTAGATCTTGAGCGTGCTGGTTTCTTTATCCAACACGCCGTTTGACAGTCTAGGAGGTCTTCGTGTTTTGGCTTATGATACTACGACTGACTCTCATGAAAAGAAAAGAAGTAAATGTGGAAATTTCGGTGGCATTGCTTTCGTGTCTATTTATGCTTCCGTGAAGCATCCTCTAAACCCACCCATTACCTTGCACATAGATAATATAAGGGTTTCGCTTTTGTATCATATTTTTCCTTCTCTCTCTCTTTATAATCACTCTATCATATTTCGAGCACTGCCCGCACGGGGGCCTCGAAGTGAAAATACTGCGCAGCTAAACGTAGCTCTACTTAATCTTTTAAAATACAGCGACTTGAATATGACATTCCGAAAAGCGCGAAGCTTTCATCCAACATATTTTTATACTACCTAGAGTTTGAAATTTCGTACATTATTATCGTAATAAACTGCGTTACATGTCATAGATTGATCTGCGTGCTAGGGCATTTATAACTGATGTCTCTTTTTGAATCTTCTAGTTGATCCGTCTGATGAAGGAAGAAAATCTTGAAATAGAAAACCTGAAAATAGAACCCATTTCATAAATATCATGGTCATTGTTTGTTTCACGCCGCGCATCCAACACGGTGAAAAGGCTTCAATTGATTAGGTCTGATAGCATGTCATACCCTGCGCCTTTGTTACATAACGCAAGGGCGATCCAGCTCCTAGTTGGCGCTGGCAGCGGAGGAAGTTGACATGTTGTTAGTGACGAACGACTTACAGCACTTAAACGGGCAAACCAATAATCCGGATGCGGGGCTTAATGCCAATTTCACTTTCATTATAGAGGAAGGCGCGACCAATATCAACGTTCAATTTACTAGAGTAGGAAGTGCCTGGTATTTTCTTGTCAAAAGCATGGCCGCTCGAGAAAATAGCCTTCCACGATCCATTCCTTTGCAGCGTATTTGATCTGTTTCTCTCGCCACCATCTCCACCTGAAGCTTTATCTCATATTGCAACGAGATTAGCTGCTGCGACGACGATTGGGCTGTGTACAGTCTTTCAAGATTACCCATGCCTACTACTTCTATCGGGAAGTACTGTTTTCGTTTTCTCGGCCTGACGGTCCCGTAGCGATTGCACTTGCCACACTACACACGACGGATGTTATCGTTGCAAGACGTTTCATTTCTCTTTTCTATATCGGTCGGTAACCGATCATGGATCGCGCCAAGAAGCGTACGTACAATGTTTATGGCTTTGCGACGGGCAGCTAGTTTGGTCTAGCGCGCACAGAAAGCCCGCTGCTCAAAATACTTACGCCCTTTTGGTTTCTTCTCCTTGTCTCTGTTTCAGCTATCTTGCCTTGTGTTTCTAACCTTTTTTTAGGCCAACTACGGGCGTTGAATGAGCGCGCATGGGCAGGGAAAACTGGTAAGAGAAACGCATGCTAACCAGGCAAAATAATACGCATCTACTAACAAACCTATCTAGGCCTGTTCGCCGTGAATAAGTCTCTGGATTCGTCCCTGAAGAAGAACACTGCGTTTATCCGACGCCTTCGAACGGCCATATCTGCTGCGACATTGAACTCTTTCCTGCAAGAAATCGCTTCACTCAGCCTGAGCAAATATCTTTCCGAGATCATTTCCGCTTGCTACGAGGGCCTCTGCCGGTTAAAGACACCAGGTGATATTGAGGCGGGTGTTGAGATCGTGTCTGCCCTCCACCAACGTTTTGGCCCTGTGGATTTCACCGAATACCTAGGATGGCTTCTTGGAAAGGGTATGGCCCCGCCAGACAAGAGCCAGCTGAAGACGCAGACCGCAGAAGCGCGAGAGAAAGACGAGAAGGAGCGCATCACCCTCCAGCGGGTGCTTCTTCGAGTTGTCACCGAGCTTTGGCTCGTTGGTGTTTTGCGTACACTGGAAGATGTCAACAGACCGGACGATACAACTAAAGGTGCTGCTGGTAAGACGGCAGAAGTCAAGTTCCGAACTGGGTCATCAAATAAGGCTGGAAGTGCGGAGCCATTTCCCCTTGCGGTGTTGAAAGATCTTCTTGGGCACGACCGCGACCACACAAACTTACCTTTGCTGGTTACTTTTGTCAAGACTTTCAGCTGGGACATCTTAGGTGTGAAAGCTGCAGGGACCGAGGGTCGGAAGCTTGGTGACGAATTTGGCACGACGACCGCCACCGCCAAAATATCGGAAGAAAGCAGCGTTGACAAAGACGATGCCAAGTCCGATGACATAGCGACAGCTGCTGATGGTAGCAACGAACCGGCGGCTGAACCTCTAACCGCATCCCAGGATTCCGCAGCTGATGATGCGCCCTTCACCCCGCCTGAGCTACAAGAAAAATTCAAGAACATTCTCACGCGCTATTTTGAAGATATCAAAGGCCATCTTGTGCGTGATCAAAAGGCTATCTCAAGCCAATCGCGCCGCAATGCAGAAGCTTATGTCAAGTCTGGCGAAGTATTCGAAGATCGCCAATCTAATTTTGAAAAGCAAGTCAAGGCCCAAGAACGCCTAGTTTCCAATGCTCAGGTTATTGCTGATGTCATTGGAGCCGAGATGCCTGATCTCAAAGACGGAGACGAAGCCCAGTCTTCCACAGGTGGTTCTATCGGAATCGTCAAAGCGGGTGACTATTTGCGGGGGCAAGCTGAAGGATCTGGAATCTGGGAGGACGAAGAAGAGCGCCGCTTTTATGAAAATTTAGTCGACCTCAAGGGCAAGGTGCCCGCTATTTTGTTAGAAGATGGCAAGAAAAAGAAGCTGGAGACAGACGAGCAAGTTGGCAAGAAAGTGGATCAGGCTGAGACTTTGGAAACTGTTAATAAGACGGTGGAGAGCTCTGCCGCGGCGACAGGCTCGTCAAATGACGACCAATCCACTTCGATTGTGAACAAAAGCATTGGAGCTCAGGTCGACACACTGCTTCTTCGACTGCCTGAGTTGACCAATAAAGACGCAATCGACCAGACTGCTATCGACTTTTGTTTTCTCAACTCCAAGGCCTCACGTAACAGGCTGATTAAGGCACTCACAGAAGTACCCAAAGGACGCAGCGATCTTCTGCCGTGCTGGTCTCGTCTCGTTGCAACTCTCGGTCGATACATGCCCGACATTCCAAAAGGATTAGTCGATTATCTTGATGCTGAGTTTCGCAGCCTCCAGCGCCGGAAGGACAAGGACTTTCTTGGCCAGGTGCGTCTCAGCAACATTCGCTACCTGGCGGAACTGACAAAATTCGGTATTGTCCCTGAGCATGTTGTTTTTCATTGTCTCAAAGTTAGCCTCGATGATTTCTCTCGCATGAACATTGAGATAATATCCAATCTACTGGAGAATTGTGGTCGTTACTTGTTGCGCAATCCCGAAACGTCACCTCGCATGGCCTCGTTTTTGGAGACGCTGCAGCGGAAGAAATCGATGCAGCATATCGGCCAGACAGAGCGCATGCTCATTGAGAATGCCGTCTACTATGTGGACCCACCGGAGCGCCCTGCAATTCAACAGAAAGAGAGAACGCCAATGGATCTTTTTATTCGAAAGCTGATCTATGTCGACCTGTGCAAGCGCAATGCCAACAAGATCCTCAGACAGGTTCAAAAGCTTCACTGGGAAGAAAAAGAGGTTCGCACCACCTAGAGCTGTAGTTTCCTGAATGTAAATCACTACCTTTTCCGTTTATGCTGACTACATTTAGGTCGTGGAACTTCTACGGAAGGTGTTTTCTCGTCCAGGAAAGGTCAAATATGGGAATATCCATCTTCTTGCAGGCCTTCTCAGTGCTCTTTACCGACACCATTCTGCGTTTGTTATCGATATTGTCGATGGCGTCATAGAGTCGATCGTTTTTGGACTAGAGCTAAACGATTTCCGATTGAACCAGCGACGTTTAGCCGAAGTCAAGTATTTGGGAGAGTTCTACACTTATCGCCTTCTAGAACATCCTGTCATCTTCGACATGATGTACAAGATCTTATCTCTCGGCCACGGCGGCCCTCCTATTCCTGGACGCATCAATCCACTGGATCTTCCAGATGAGTTTTTCCGAATCCGCCTGGTTGCTACGCTCCTGGAAACCACTGGGGCATACTTCAACAAGGGAGCAGCTGGCAAGAAGCTGGATTATCTGTTGTTTTTCTTTCAGGTTTGTCTCATCTGCCAACAAGCGCATCTTAACGTGATCTGTACTAACAGAGATGGAATTCAGTACTACATCTTTACTAAGAGCCCTTTACCAATGGATATCGAATTCATTGTCCAAGACACCTTCGCCCTTATTCGGCCCCAGTGGAAGCTAGCAACGAATTTTGAAGAAGCCTATAAAGCGTTTCAGCTTTCCATAGCACAGGACCAGAAAGTGTCGGGAGCCGATAAAGCGGTAGAACAGTACGATGGTGCGCCATCCGATGATGAGTCATCAGAAGACGAGAATGAAAATGCAGACGATCTTGCTGTTGGGGAGGCCGAAGGCGATGAAGAATCATCCTCGGCGGATGAGGATGTCGAGGTACATGATAGGCGCTCTTTCCCATTCTCTTATCGCAACTGGAAAACTAACTCTTAATTAAGGATGATGGAGATCGACAAGAGTCTGTGGATCACAGTGAATCTGAAGATGAGGAGATTGTCGTTACACGGGAAGAAGAACAAGTCGATCCTGAGGACGAGGCAGAATTCGAGCGTGAATACGCAAGAATGATGGCAGAAAGTCTGGAATCCCGCAAATTTGATCGGAAGCCATTATTTGACGTTGCCCTCCCTATGCGTCCCAAGATTCGCGAGCCTTCCTCGGCCGCTGCTGATGGCAATGGTGCCGGAAACGGAGAAGAAGGCGCAAATGGAAGTTCTTCAACTATGTCATTTTCTCTTCTTACCAAGCGCGGCAACCGTCAGCAAACCCGGACACTGGAACTTCCGTCAGATTCTGAATTTGCGGTCGCTATGAGAAATCAGCAACAAGCAGAAAGGGAAGAGCAGCAACGGATCAAGAATCTTGTCCTGAATCTAGATCTGCGCGAAAACGAAGAACTTGATGGTAACCTTAAATCCCTTTCCTATTGGCGTACATTTTTATACGGAATATGAATGCTCATATTACATCTAATATAGTTCACGAAAAGCCAGCATCCTACTTTCACAACCGATCTGAGAAAGGGGGCAAAGAACGTACTCAGCGTGTACGCAAGTTACAACTCAGTGATGTTGACTGGTACGGTAATTCCCAAGAGATCTCTCACAGAAAGAAGAGCAAACGAGAACAGCTTCAATTACAGCAGCAAAGGAGTACGGTGGTCACAAGTGTGACCTTACATGTGAGCGAAATATCGTGTTCGTCGAACAGAGAGGCGAATATGGAGCTTAGTTGGCACCATGACAAAGAACGAAGATCAACCAGTGTTGAAACCACGAGGTCCAAGATCACTCACCCTTATAAATGCTCGGGAAGCGTCCATTTGGCGTTATATGTTACCAAGTCTAATGCGATTCTCATAACAGGACATAGGAACGCGTGACTCGTTTGTAGATTCCGCACATCATGGTTCTCCACCGAATCTAAGATAGACAGTGCTCATCTTTTGAGGAATAACCATTCCTTTTGAAACATCTGGAGGCAGGTACCTTCAGCCTTTTGAGACGATATGCTTTTCTGTGTGGCCATTCGACATGACTAACGTAATAGATATAAAGATATCAAAGTGCCGCGAACTGAGGCTCAGCTCCGGAAATGGGTAACATAACACTATAATATTACTCCGTTGACGCTTTGGGCAAGTTGGCGGACAACATCGACTTTTGAAGTCAAACTAAGCTAGACCGCTCTCGTAAACAGCATTGCAGACTCCGCGACGAGGCTTTCCATGAGGATTTTGACAAAGTCGGATTGTAAGCTGATGTTGCTGGAGCAGTTTAATCGCATATCAGCGCTAGAAGGAAGAACATATGGAGCCGTTACTGAAAGAGCTTTAAAGCACAACAGAGAAACGATACGTGTGTGCGTCTACATGGAAACCAACAGCTATTAAGCTGTGATTGTATACATAGTTCCTTCTGCCTCTCGCTGGTTTTCAATTCTAGCGGCGACGTTGGCGAGAAGGCAGAAATAGTGCATTGATTGGGTCGAGAACTCTGATCCTCGCAAAGATCGATTGCATTATTTGTATGCTGCCATTCATCGCGAATAGCTATATTCCAATTTATTTCCTGGCCGTCAATGCAGAAGAAAGCCATTTTACGCCGCATTTCTATGGTCTCGTTGCGGAGCGTTATCTACGCCGCTCAATCGTTTCGGTTGTGTTCCGAGTCCCAAGAAAAGACAATCGTAAATAAGCATAAAAGGGGGAAGGCCAAATGGAGATCCAGATTCCGTGCGAGTCACGTGTAGCCTCACTTACACATAACAACTTGTCTGCCAAGCTTAACACAGAGGTTATGACGCAGACGATGATATATTATTGCCGTTACGTTAATGGCCAAAACGGCCTCTAGCTCTTATTCCGTTGTGGTTCGTCCAGCTGGCTTTTCTCCCTTTCACTGACACTCCCATCGTATTACTATCGATTTTTGGGAAACTTTGGATCTATGCTTCCCTTCCAATGTCATATTCCTTTTGCCTTCTTATGTTTCCCTCCCACCTGATTGCTCCGGATTTCGATACTGGTTTTATTTCCGTGCTCTATTTGTCCGGATTGGTTGCGTATGTCTCCATTATTTGTTTTCCATTTTATCCTAATTACACCCTAGCAGACGACAGAAATCTCTTTAAAAGGCGAGATCGCTACAAGACTAGCCTTAACACGCTGACGAGCTTGGAGAGATGCTCCTCTCTATATTGCATGACGCGTCTTTCATTAGTGCCAAGGTAGGACAAGACAAAGACAGATGAGAGCAGAATGGAAAGTGCCAAGGAGGCAAGTCGAACCTTCCTTTTCTGATCTGTTCGGCTATTACTACTCATGGAGAGAGGTGGCCTCCTCTTCTTCCAGCGCACCTGGATCAAACACTATCATTATGTTTATTTTGTTTCCAAGCTCCACAGAAAGAAGTTGGTGTGGTGCATTCTCTTTCAAAACAGCATTTCGAGGAAGACTTCAAATGAACAGAGGATATTTCCGGCAGGGTCTGCGCTGCACGCTTCCCGGTGTTGTGCGACATGGGACTAAAAAAAGAACAAAGATGAAGCAGAGAACAGGCAGTTCCTGAGCTCTTCTATGCCTTCATTCATCTTATATGCTGATATACTCCTCTATACGTCCATGCCCATTCTTCGTTAAATACAAATCCCCTGTAATGGGCAGGCCATTTCTCTCCTGGGTGCAGGCAGCTAGTACTGTCCTTCAGTTTGTCTCTTAAGCTTCTCACGAGAAACTATTTGCGTGCTTTGTTATACCTATCATTTTCACTTCACCCCCTCCCCCTGTCCCACTTTCTCTCCCGATTCAGGCTGTATTTCGTCTCCGAGGCTCTGTGCCTAAGATTTTTTTTTTACTCTTCTCTTATTCACCCCTTTTCTCTTAGTTCTCAGTGCTTTTTTTTTTCTGCTCTAAATGAAGTTACCAGTAGAGCATTTGTCTTCCGCTCTGTCTCTTCGCTTCTCTCTCCCATTACTCTAATTATTATTGTTATTTTTTTCCTAGAATTTTCTTTTACAGCCAGCCTCTCTGCCGGTGCCGTTTCGGGTCCTCGTCTGCCATTTTCACTTAGTGCTTGCGCATCCCTATTTCTTTGGCCAGCCAGATTGTCACGCCTGGCCACGAGTCTAGAGAGAAGATTTAAATATCAAATGCAAAATAACGGGAGGACGAGAACAACGAAATTACGATGACGAATTAGTTCCGTAAAAAGCTGGAGGAAATCAGATTTCATGGGAGTAAAGGATTGCTGCTCGGGTGGGAAGGGCCACTATGGCTCTGTTCTGTGTTCCAGGTTCATCTATTCTCCTCGTTTCCGTTGTCCTTCCTTATTCTTGCTTTAATAGATTTGCCCAGACACAGCAGGCCGTATTGGCATGCTCAGGCGCTGTTCCAAATTTAATCTTTTCCGCTGTCGTTAATCTCATCTCCCCATTCATTTCTTCTTATGTATTTTTATCTTCTTGCTGAGTGCTCACCTGTCTTTATTCTTGTCATCCATCCTCATATTCCTTTTCTCTACTCATCGTTCGATGCGCTGACTGCAGACGATGCGGTGTTAAACATCTCACATATCTCCTGCTTCGACTTTTCCTTTGTTGTGATAAGTCACCTTTGCATATACGACTCTCCGACTCCTTTTTTAGTTTTGGGTTTCTGGCAAACAAAGCTCGTCATCAGGCCAACTTCTGAACTCAAGCGGAGACATAAAACTCTTCAAGTCTTCGGGGGATTGCCACCCTGAAAGAAGCTTACCGGAATTTTTGTCTCTTCTCGTATAATTTTTTTCTGTGTCACTGTATCACTGTCTTTCTTGTTTTATTGTGGTTTATTTGCCATCAGCGAGCTTAGCCCTCTCAGTGTTTGACGATTTTACGTCGCCCCTACCCAAAGGCGCTTGGTCGCGTTCCACGACTGCATCTCTTTTTGTCTTCGTGCCACTGCCAAATTGAAATTCGCTGGAGCCCACCGGTGGATAGCCGCTTCGTCGAACCCTCGCAACCTTTACGATCTGTCGACTCAACTCGGGCAGAGAGATACAATAGGGCGTCTCAAAAAGGCACGTCGAAAACGAACGACATAGTCGACTCCAGGCCTTCTAACACACACATATTTGACCTCGAGCGCATGAACAAATCCCTTTTTATGGTCGATATCAAGATAGCGACGCCGTTAAACAGACTCCGGATGGCTTCATAACGACTACGTTACCTTCCGCTTTCCTCTCGATCGTCCTCATCCTCCGCCAACTCTAGAGCCCGCCAATTGTATTCTCTCGTCGATTAATCAAACCTTGTTTTTTGGGGGGGGCGTACTGCAAGACTGGGTTGTCCTTGTTGGATCATAACCAGACGAGGCCCGTTCTGCGAGGGGCCTTTATTGGCGCTGTTATCAGGGGCTGTCTTGTGGGCAATCCGTACTTATTAGCCAGTTAGACGGCTTTTAACGACCTTTTTTGAACAAGGAAATATGGCTTCCGACATTACATCGTCATGGCCTATTCATGATGTAAGATCTAATCACAGGCCTAGTTTTCTTACCATTTCAGATGCTAATGAAAACTGGTGTTAGATTGTATACACTTCCATTGTGGGCCTTGTAATGGTGGCGGCGTGCTTGGAATGGTTCCTATGGATTGCCGCTTTCCTGTACTGCCTATGGAAAGTATTCCTCAAAGCCGAACACTGGACTGTTAATGTACTGGCCGTCGTTGTTGGAGTCGCTTTTACATTACTGAGGTGTGTTATGTCGTCCAAAATTCACTGACTACAACTATTGTACAATCTAACCTATGTGATTATTTCCTTAGATGCATCTTCCTGCCTATCATGCTAGTTACTCTTCCGCTTCCCAGTGTGATCGTGAGAATGTGGCCTACCGACATGGTCGTGGTACTTCAATGGTTTGCATTTTGGAGCTTTGCTGGGCTCTTAACCATTCCTTGGCTCTTCTGTGTCTACCAAATCGTCACCCATCAGCTGGGCCGGACAAAGCGCATCAAGCAGGTGCTGGATGAAGTGTCGGCTCCAAAAGTGGTTATTGTTATGCCATGTTATAAGGAAGAACCGGAGGTTCTTATCACAGCTGTCAACTCTGTCGTCGACTGCGACTATCCGCCGTCCTGCATCCATGTGTTCCTTTCCTTCGACGGAGACCAGGAAGATGAACTGTATCTTAACACAATCGAGAAGCTCGGTGTTCCGTTGACCCTTGATTCATACCCGAAAAGCATCGACGTAAGCTATCGTTCTTCGCGCGTCACCGTGTCACGATTTCCACACGGCGGCAAGAGGCACTGCCAGAAGTCGACATTCAAACTGATTGATCGTGTGTACCAACAATATCTCAAGCGCAACGATAATCTTTTTATTCTCTTCATTGACTCCGATTGTATTCTGGACCGTGTCTGCTTGCAAAATTTTGTTTACGACATGGAGCTGAGCCCTGGCAATCGGCGCGATATGTTAGCCATGACCGGTGTCATCACATCAACGACTAAGCGTCATAGTTTGATCACGCTTCTGCAGGATATGGAGTATGTTCACGGCCAGCTCTTTGAGCGCACCGTTGAATCAGGCTGCGGGGCGGTCACTTGCCTACCCGGTGCCTTGACAATGCTGCGCTTTTCTGCGTTCCGCCGCATGGCTAAATATTACTTCGCCGACAAAGCGGAACAGTGCGAAGATCTCTTTGACTTTGCCAAGTGCCATCTGGGTGAAGACCGCTGGCTGACGCACTTATTCATGATCGGCGCCAAAAAGCGGTACCAGATCCAGATGTGCACATCCGCGTTCTGCAAAACGGAAGCTGTGCAGACAGTGCGCTCTCTCATCAAACAGCGCCGCCGCTGGTTCCTAGGATTCATCACGAACGAAGTGTGTATGTTGACCGATTGGCGGCTGTGGAAGCGATACCCGATTCTCGTGCTTGTTCGGTTCATGCAAAATACGATACGCACAACCGCGCTGCTATTTTTCATCATGGTGCTAGCACTGATGACAACGTCGAAGAAGGTCGCCGATCTGCCGATTGGCTTTATAGCTGTATCATTGGGTCTCAACTGGATTATGATGATCTACTTTGGCTTCAAACTGCGTCGATATAAGATTATGATGTATCCGCTCATGTTTGTTCTCAATCCCTTTTTCAACTGGTACTACATGGTCTACGGGATCTTTACGGCCGGCCAGCGCACATGGGGAGGCCCACGTGCAGACGCCGCAGCAGCAGATGGAGATAAGACGACTGTACAGGAAGCGGTTGAACAAGCAGAAAAGGCAGGCGATGACCTCAACATCGTACCAGAGACTTTTCTCCCAGCGGCCGAAGTGCAGCGCCAAAAAAGCAAAAAGGGGCTGCCCGTTGGCAGCAGGGTGCCAAGAGCTGGAATCAGTGGCAGAGCCACGGCAGTGGCTGGAGCCAGACATGGCGGTGCTGCGGCGGCGGCTGCAGCTGGAGCAGAAAGAGTCGCTGAAGCGGTTGCTTTATCGGATCCGAGAATCGCTATAGCAAGACAGGACGGTAGCTTACAAGACACATCTCCTTCCGGATTCGCAGAAACACACGGACAAGGAGAAACCAGCAGTAGTGGTCTCATCAACCGGTCTAAGAGCGGCCGGGTCATGCTGCAGCCACCTGATAAGATCGACGGTATGTTCTCAGCTCCTGAACGCTCGGCATCAGGCTGGTATCACTACCCGGATGACTCGATGCTCAGCCTTAATGTATTGGGATGGCCTTCTCCTCTGGCACAGAACGGCAATGGCCATTACACCGGAGGCCGGGGAAGACAAGAGCAGCATATTCCACTGCACCCGCGCGACTCGTTTGAAAGCTTCTTGTCAAATCATACCAGCACAGGAAGCGGTGGACAGAACTCAGTGTACATGCCACGGAGAGTGGAAAGCCTGATGAGCGAAGAAGACCGACGGAAATACGAAATGGCACAGGCAAGTCAGCTCAGCTTTTCAGCACCGGGAGCCACGGGCAGTTCGAATCTTGGCCGTTATGTTCTAAGTCCACCACCGGGCCAAGTATATGATCTTTCAGACGCGGAGCTGCAACAAGCTGGGTTTGTTACGGAGACCGAAGCAACGGCAGATTCGGAAGCTACCCATGGCCAGAGAGAAAACAACAATGTTCAAAATCATTTGCTGTTCGGCCGACCAGAGCACCGGCGGGTGGCAAGTAGTGAGAGTATTACTTCGGGCCGATCGGCTTCTGGGTCAGCATCTGTTTCCTCCTCTCCGGACTTGCAGCCGCAGGCGTCACTGCCGGCAGTGCCATCGCATGCGCCTCTCGGTGGCAGCACACTGCACACGCCAGGTGCCAGCACAGTTCGACCTAGTCCATTGGGGCGTGTCAGCTACTCAGCGCGGCCGCCCAGCGCTGATGAAGACGAAAACAAAGGTGGCAAAGAGACGGGAGCTAGAAAGAGCGACAAGGCTGCATAGCGAGAGGTGCAAACGTTGCGGCCTACAAGTATTAGGAGACACAGGAGAAAAAGCCGTGCTAATACGAGAAGGAAAGCAAAGAGCATATTTTGCAAACGCGCATTACGGCTTTGAAGAGGTTGCAATAAAAGTTGAAAAGCATTGGCTGGCGTTGTCACATATCTTTCCTCTTTCGGGTTATGTAAATCCGCGTTGTCTTTTATACACCAACGCTTTGTACGTGCGAACCATACGTATATACAAACATATATATGTAGAACAGCTGCACCACGAGTGCAATTGACCAAGAGCATTGAGCATATCTTCTAGTTGCATGCCATACATGTCGAAAGGTGGCTGCAGATGGATCCAGTATTGAGATCCATAAAGCGTAAGCATGGTAAATCATTCTGAGCGCTGCAAGATCTGGCCCTTTGGTATAGATATGTGGGGAAGCATCGAAACAAACAACATTTTCCTGAGAACACAACTGTGAAATCGTAAGATAGGTTTTTATGGTTGGGCATGAAATCCAAGGCGCAGTCGCGAAAAAAGGATCCGACAACGAATTAAAGACAAAGGAAACGTGGTAAGAGAGCGAGTTACTGGGGTACCTAAGTGAGACTTCTGGTGGCGCAAAGCTTGGAAGGCGGTGAGATTGGGCAAAGAAATTCTGCACAAGGAGAAAAGCCGCTTTCTGCCCAGGCGTAATGCTGAGCAGTGCCTAGCAGCGCCTAGAAATACCAAGCAAAAAACGTGCCCCTCCTCGCCCTCCCACCTACCCCTCTTGGGCATTCTGGTTGTCCTGTGCCTGCTTCGTGTGAGATTTCTGTTGCTAGGAGGGTCTCGAAGCTTCTCTGAGGTTCTTTCCGTTGTTGCTATGACGAGGCTGGACAATACATCATACCTGTACTCGTAGAACAAGCACAAATCTTTATTTACGCAGAAAAAAAAAAAAAAAAAAGAAACCCTCAGCTCGCCCGGCTTTTCTGAATTCTCGCGCCTTGATTGTTCTTCTATCTTCCGTCTTCCTTCTTGATATCCTTTACCATCTGTTTACACAGTCTTTCTTCTGTGATTTTTAACATCTTTCCTCAAAAACAGCTCTGATAAGAAGATACTTTACCGGTACTAAATTGCAGCTGTTACTAAAGGCCCGCTTCTTTCGCCCCTGCTCTGTTTGGTGTACGAGTATACGCCCTCTCTCACTCTGTTTCCCCTCCTAGAAACAAACAGAAGAAGAAGTGCCAGAAAAGGAAGAACAGTTGCCCCACTGTTAACCAACATAGCGTCGAACCCGATTTCTAAATTTTTTTTTTTCCCCAGCGACTGTCCCGCGGACTCTGCGATACGCTTGTAAAGAAGAAAAGAGAAGAAAGGCTTCTTTTGTTTTCCTCCTCTCGGCCGCCGCCTAGCATCAGCACAAAAAGATAAAGTCCGCTCTTACACCTTCGAAGCGGATCGCACGAGGTTTCTTCGCAAGCTTTCGTGTAACAAGTTTCTGTGTTCCTGTCGCCTGGGCCAGATCCTGAAGCAAGCTTGTTATCCCACCTTATTTTCCTTTTCCTCCCTTTTTTGAATCTCGTTCCAATCTACGCCTGCCCATCATGACAAGCAGTGCAGTTGTCGGTAAGTCGACATGGGACTGCTTCTCGTCCATGTTTCTCGTTTGCCATCTGACCATTCCTTAGGTGTCGATCTCGGCGCCCTGAACACGGTCATTGCCGTGGCTAGACGGCGCAATGTCGATGTGGTATGTTCCGTGCTCCCTGGTTTGGTTCCCATGTCATTCTTTTTTATCCATCCTAGCAATTATTAACAGGCACTTCTAGATTACCAACGAGGTGTCCAACCGCGCTACTCCGTAAGTATAAAATTTACCCTACAGATGTTTCTAGTGTCGTTGTTGTAACGTCCCTAATGCTATGCGAAACAGGACCCTCGTCGGCTTTGGCCCCAAGTCGCGCTACCTTGGCGAAGCTGCCAAGACGCAAGAGATTTCCAACCTCAAGAACACTGTCAGCTCGCTCAAGCGCCTTGTTGGCCGGTCGTTCAACGAACCCGATATCCAGATCGAGCAGAAGTATATCTCCGCCCCGCTTGTCGACGTCAATGGCGAAGTCGGCGTTGAGGTTTCCTACCTGAACAAGAAGACAAAATTCTCTGCCACTCATCTTCTTGGCATGTACTTGGGCAAGATCAAGCAGATTACCGCCACCGAGACTAAGAGCACGGTCGATGACATTGTCCTGAGTGTGCCGGCTTGGTTCACAGACCGCCAGCGCCGGGCGCTCATTGCAGCTGGTGACATTGCTGGCCTGGATGTGAAGCGCCTCCTCAACGATACTACCGCTGCTGCCTTTGGCTACGGTATCACAAAGCTTGACCTGCCCTCGGCCGAGGAGAAGCCGCGCCGGGTTGTCTTTGTCGATGTCGGCCACTCTACCTACACCGCCTCTGTCGTCGAGTTCCACAAGGGTGAGCTTGTCGTCAAGGGCACCGCCTTCGACCGGCACTATGGCGGTCGCGATTTTGACAATGCCATTGTTGAGCACCTGCAGCAGCACTTCCTCACCGCGTTCAAGATCGACATCAACACGAACGCCAAAGCACGTGCTCGTGTTCTGGTCGCAGCCGAGCGCCTCAAGAAGGTCTTGTCTGCCAACCAGCAGGCGCCCTTGAACATTGAGAATCTCATGAACGACCTCGACGTCAAGGCCATGGTCACGCGCCAGGAGTTCGAGTCCATGGTTGAGACGCTGCTGAACCGGACCGTCGTCCCTCTGGAGCAGGCTCTGGCGGATGCCGGCCTCACCAAGGAAGACATCGATATCATCGAGGTTGTTGGCGGCGGTTCCCGCGTTCCGGCCATCAAGGAGCGCATCCAGGCCTTCTTTGGCAAGCCCCTGTCTTTCACCCTCAACCAGGACGAGGCCATCGCCCGTGGTTGTGCCTTTGCTTGTGTAGCCAGGACCGCCGGCCTCCGCCTGCGCGAGTTTGCCATCCACGATCTCGTGTCCTACCCCATCGAGTTCACCTGGGAGAAGGCAAACGACATTCCCGACGAGGAGCCCAACTTGGTTGTTTTCAGCAAGGGCAACTCTATGCCGTCAACCAAAATCCTGACCTTCTTCCGGAAGCGGCCATTTGACCTCGAGGCCCGGTATTACACGCCTCAGGATCTTCCCGCTGGCACTAAGCCCTGGATTGCCCGCTTCTCCATCAAGGGAGTTAAGCCCACAATTACGGGCCCCGATGATTTCATGACCTGCAAGCTGCGCGTCCGTCTGAATGAGAGCGGCATCTTGCAGCTTGACAAGGCCTACAGTGTTGAGGACCAGGAAATCGAGGAAGAGATCAAGGATGATGAGAAGAAGGACGCAGCTGCTCCTGCTGCCGAAAACAAAGATGCGGATGTAAGTAACGGCCCTCGTAGTGCTGGCAAAGTTTTGGGCGACTTTGAGCTAACAGAACAAAAGGCGATGGACACAGACGCACCGAAGGAGGAGGCTAAGCCCAAGACCCGCATTGTTCGGAAGCAGATAACCAAAGACCAGCTCCCCGTCGTGTCAGCAACACAAACTTTGGATACGCAGGCGGAGAAGGAAGCAGAGGGAGAGATGGCTGCCAACGATAAGCTTGTAGCCCAGACCGAAGAGAAGAAGAACGAGCTTGAGACCTATGTCTACGATACACGAGGCAAACTCTACGACGCATACGACAACTTCTCCAACGACGATGAGAAGGAGAAGATCAGCCAAAAGTTGCAGGAGGTTGAGGTAAGCGATTAGTTGCACTTCATTTTACTCTACACTATGTGTTTTTGTCACTTTTTTTCCTAACTTGATTTATAGGACTGGCTTTACCCGATGGATGAGCCTGAGCAGGAGCCGACCATCTCCCATTTTGTTGCGAAGAAGGAGGAGATCGACCGCCTGGTCGGCCCTGTTCGCCAGCGCTATCTTGACCATGAAGAGCAGAAACGCCAAGAGCTGGAGGCGAAGCTGGCTGCCGAGGCGGCCGCTAAGAAGGCGGCCGATGAGGCGGCAGCCAAGGAGGCCGCTCCGGCTGAAGGTGAAGGCTCTGCTGACGCTGAGATGACCGATGCCGGCGACGCGAAGCCGGCTAGCGTCGAGGAAGCATAAGAGCCGAGAAGTACAAATTTCGGATTCCGTTCCGATCATCTTTTGAGTTCAAAAACGCTGCAATACATAGATAGATAAAACAGGAAGGCAGGGAACATCCTGTGGAGAGGGGATTTTTAACAAGCTTCAATGTATGGACATATCACTATTTAAATGAACATGGGAGAAAATAAATAAATCCAAGACCATAAATGAATTCAAATTTATTAGTTACTTCTAGAGCTGGCAAAACTTGTAAAGGTGTATCAGTGCTGGTGGCCTCATGATACTCGAAGCCTTGCCAGAAGCTATAGTGGCAATGAGAAAGACGGCGGCTTGAAAAATTAGCACGCGAACATTCGCAGTTTGTCGTGCTTCAAGTTGAATCTGAGGATAAACTAGGTCGTCGTCGGGGGCCAGATGCATGACTGTCGCTGCTGAAGGTTGAATCATTGGTAAGAATGCAGCAATAACGCCATGTCCTAAGTTCTTTCCATTGTCGACGTGGCATTCGACATAAGCAGAATATATCAACAGGAGCCTGATGAATGGACATACCTTCTGAAGGGAGGCTGTTGGTAAGTTAAAATATTATCTACAGAAGAGAAATTGCGTGCCAGGGGATTCTATAGAATACATAATCTCTTTTAGATGTGTATCTGCATTTTTTTATCTGAAAAACTATGTGATGTGAGAGAGGAGAGGTGAAGGAAATTTGATCGAGGAATGTGTCAAAAATTACATACAGCCTATTTTTACTCCTTTTTCCTCCGCCCCTCTCTTTTAACAAAAACTGGCATCTCTTTGTTGATATAATAAATTGAATCCTTTTTCACTCCAAATAGTAAGAGCAAACTAATCGTCTGCCTCTTTATGTCTCTACAGCACGTTGAACACAGGCTTCAGCTTGATCAGCAGCTTCCATTCGTCGTCCGTCACGTCCGACCGGTAAAACTCTTTGAGCGTATCGATACTTGCGCGTGAGATCTGGCTGTAGAGCACGTCGGCCTCCTCGAGGTGGCGGCCGTACACTGGCTGGTGTCCTCCCATCTCGATCTTGACAGCAACAGACGGCTGACCCTTCTTGCACACCTGGATCTGCTTGTGCTCACGTTCGATAGAGGTTCTGCAAAACAAGACGTTAGAAGCTGACCTTTAGGCGGCGAGTAATAGTCAGGTTAAAAAAAAATTGCGGTAGGACTTACACTCTGCCGAGACCGATAATCTCCTTCTGGTTGGTGTTGGGGTTCGTCTTCACTGCGGCAATTGGCGTGTTGAGTTTGAGCTGGCCCTCCACGACGTCTACACCTATGACGATGGGCGCCGTCTTGTTGAAAACAGCCACAGTGTTAAGCACGCAAGGGAACACAGCCAGCATCTTGGACTCCTCCTTCTTCTTCTCGCTCAACTCGTTCATGTGCTTGGTGAAGGCGTCAAACAGGTGGTAAATGATGTCGGCCGTGAAGATCTTGATGCCCTGTTCCTCGGCATACTGGGCCGCTTCCTTGTCGACTTTGACATCGAAGCACAGCATTACTGCGTAGTCGGGGCTCTTCTCCAGCATAACACCGCACTGCAGTACGTCGCGCTTGTACACGGGGCCGATACCCACGTTTGCCACGGGGATCTTGCAGTCCTTCAAGAAGTCCAGCAGCGCCTCCAGCGAACCCAGCGTGGATGCTTGCACGCTCACACCGCGGCCAGACTTCTCCACGCGGCTGAACACGGAGTTCAGATCCGACTCCACCTCCTCCTCCAGGTCGTCTTCATCGTCATACTTGCCCACGACCAGCAGCCGTGAACCTGCAATGGCGCCTTCCAGACCCGGCGCGCTGATCTTGATACCCATGGCTGCCTTGACCTCCTTGTTGTGCACATAGGCAGACCGCACACGGAGTTCGCGCAATGGTGCTGGCGTGAGCAGCGCACGAATGTTTGTTTTGATCACACCTTCTACACCGCACAATATAATGCGATCACCTTCGCGTAGAATGCCGTTGGACAAGATCACGTCGATGGTCATGCCGAAGCCCTCGATAGCCTTGACTTCGAGAACGGTCGCCTGCACTTCGGACAGGTACATGAGCGAATCCGTCATGCGCTCTTGCGTCAGCTGCACCAGCAACTTGAGCATGTCCGGCACGCCCTCACCCGTGTGGGCGGAAGTGGGGACCAGCGACACAATGCGCGACATGTTCTTGTTCTCGTAGAAGAGCTCAGCATTGAAACCCTGCTCGGCAAAGGCCACCTTGGTATCCTCAAGACGCTTGCTGAACTCGTTCTGCACGCCACGGTTCTGCAGTGCTAAGCTGTCCTGGAAGCCGTTGTTGTCGACCTTCTTCCATCCGTACAGACGATCGATTTTGTTGAGGGCGACGATGAAAGGGGTCTTGCGCTCACGCAGCATGCGCATAGACTCGAGAGTCTGCGGCTCCAGACCGTGCATGATGTCGACGACCAGGATAGCAATGTTGCAGAGCGACGAACCACGCGAACGCAGATTCGAGAAAGACTCGTGACCAGGCGTGTCGATAATGAGCAGACCGGGAACCTTGAAGTCGAACTTGCCGTCCTTGTTGACCACAGCCGTCTTTTGCTTGATGGCGTCGATAGGAAAGTATGTCGCACCAATCTGTTGCGTAATACCACCTGCTTCGCCCTCCTGCACGTTGGTCTGGCGGACTTTGTCGAGCAGCTTGGTCTTTCCTGTGTCGACGTGGCCCATGATACAGCAAATGGGTGACCGCAGATTGTCCTTGGACCGAGCGTTGAGGGCAGCTTGGTGCTCTTTCTCGCGCAATTCAGCCATCTCCCGCTTCCGCTGTGCCTCGGCAGCTTTTGCAGCCGACTCTTGCTCGTCTTCGCTGCTCTCCTCGTCGCTATCCTCCTCGTCGCTGTCTTCTTCGCTGTCGTCGTCCTCTTCTTTGCTGCCCGCCTTTCCTTTTGGCCGAGACGGCAGAGTCTTGTCGGCAGCACTCTTCTTGGTGGCTTTCTCATCTTCTTCATCCGAAGACGCATCCCAGTTATCCTTGACGTCTTCAGCCTTGCTCTGAGCGGCGGCAGCAGTTTCCCAGTCGTCTTCGAGGTCGCTGTCGGCAGCAGCAGCCTCTGCAGCCTTCCGGGCAGCCTCCTCCTCCGCCTTCTTCTTCGCCTCGCGTTCGCGTTCTTCAGCTTCTTTGGCGAGCCTCTCCGCGTTCAGACGCGCGCGCTCGGCGGCTTCAGCCAGGGCCTTTTCTTCATCGACCTTGTCTTTGCGGCGGTCGTTGCGCTTCCGGTTCTCATACACTGGCTTCTTCCGCTGCTCATCCGCACCAGCCTCCAAGGCGCCGACCTTGACACCGGCAGCCATCATCTGCTGCAGCTTCTGCTCGTTGCGGGCCTTGGCCTCCTTCTGGGCCTTGGTGAGATACTTGCCCTCTTTCTTGAGTTGTTCGATGCGCTCCTTCTCTTTTTGCTTCTTGAGGGCTTTCTGTTCCTCCTTGCGCTTGGCTTCCTCAGCTTCGCGCCGTTCTTCCTCCTCTACGCGTGCCTTCTCTTCAGCAATTAGGCGCTCCTTTTCTTCTTGTTGACGGCGGAGCTCTTCTTGCTGCTTCTGGATGGCCAGCAGGTGTGCCGGAATCTTCTTCTTTTTGCCACCGGCAGCGGGCTCTGCATCGGCAGCAGGTGCTGGAGCAGCAGCGGCCTTGACTTCTTTCTCGGCGGCTGCCGGTGCTGGCTTAGCGGGCTCGGGCTTGGCCGGGGTAGTCGTCTTCTTCTTGGCGGCCTGCTCCTTCTTCCGTTGCTTTTCACGCTCCTTCTTGAGCTTTTCCTTCTCCGCCTTGGTGAGAATGCGGCCGCTGTTGTCGTCGTCCTCGAAGGCGGCGTCTACATCTTTGGCAGCGGCGGCGGGCTTCGCCGGCTTGCCCTTGTTACCGCCCTTGCCCTTTTTGTCGGGAAGCGCAAACTCGTCATCCATCGTGGCCTCTTGGGGCGCCTTGTCGGCCAGGCTCTGCACAGGCTCGGCAGCTTCGCCGTTGCCGTTGGCATCGGCTGACGACTCGGCACCGCCAAAATCCTCCGAGAGACCCTTCTTCTTGCGTTTCTCTTTGTTCTTGCGCAGAACGGCCATCAAACCGCCGCCGCCGGCATCGTCGTCTTCATTTGCGGCATCGTTGCCGTCGGCGGGCGCTGCCGTTGACACAGGGGCGATGCTCTCGCCGAGCTCAGCCTCCCAATCGTCGTTGGCCTTCTTGCCTCCCTTCTTCTTCGGCGGCATTTTGATAATGGGGATATCGAATCTACTTAGTGCTGTTCTGGAAAACACGTGGCCGACAAGATTTCCTCTCTAGATAAGTCTGCTCCTTTTGCTCAAATGAAAAGAAATATAGAACTAAGTGCAACCGATATGCTCAAGTTCTATGCAGGATGTATTTATAACAGAGTAAAGAATCTATGCATATTTCTCAGTTAGTCCTTCTATCCCAGATAAATTTCCAGCCCGCTTCTGTCTGGCAGGGAGAGCCAGACAAAGCTTGAAAGACGAAAACCAAGTCGATTTTCTCCTCCATGTGCTTCTCTTACCTTCTTCCAAGTTAATTTCAGTCTGATTCACACTACAAAAGACTCGAGTGGAACCCGTATACTGCTCCTTGAGAATGAATGGACGACCTGGTCAAACTTCGACCGTCTTTGCTGCTGGAACAACGATGGTCGATACCGAGACATAATCCGGCCAAACGCGAAATCCTGAGATGCTAGGTGGACGGCACGCGAATGATGCTATCGTCTATCTCGCGCCCTTTTTGAGAGAACCCGTCGATCGGTGTTCAAGCGTTTTGAAGTGGCAATAAGCAGAGGGGGGGAGTAAAAGAGAGAAGTCGAAAGCGGCGAAAGAAAAAAAAAAAAAAAAAAATTGGCCCTTGAGGGCAAAATATGCTTTTAGGATTGCCAAAGGCTTGGGAAATCATACGGATGGGCAAAAAATAAAGTCCGACAAGGCCAAACTGCGTTTTGTGTGTGCGAGAGTACATAATAATGTGCAACACGAACATACGCGGGGAAGGAACGACTGGCAAAAAGGAGGGGCAACATCCCATCATAATACAGAATTTAGTGGCCCCCCAAAATCCAGGTCGTCTCGGTCCTTAGTCGCAGCGCTTACTCCACTCCTAGCGTTCCCTGTAAGCTTGGACCTGGCTGGCCATGCAGAAGCCCGGACCAGGCTGAAATTGCCAAGCCAAGACGACACAGGTTCCGTCCACACAATAAATAATTATTCGAAATTTCAAAACGATCTCCTATTTATATATTCATTGTGCGACAGAACCAACCTTTTGCAGGAAGGTTTTTCGTTTCCTTCGCTTCCTTCGCTCTGGTTCTTCTATAGTGACTAGAAGGGAATCGGCCTTGGGGATGCTGATGCATCAAATCCCACTTAGATCGAAGGTTGTAGATATCAAAGAAAAAAAAAATCCATGGGAAATAGTGAATAAAGAGGAAGAGAGAAGGGAAGCCAACAGAGAAACTGATAGATAAATACTATAGTAGGTATTGTAGCTGATTGCAATGACGATGATTGATAATTATTTTACAGTGATTAACTATTATAATAGCTCAACCCTTTCATTGTGCCTCTTGCAAACCATGGTCTGCCTTTGAGGCGCGATGCACCAGTGTGCGCCGCCAACGCCACGGAGCCGCGGTCTGCAGGTCGGGAAGGCTCACGTTCTTCGCCTCTGAGCCAATGTCAAATGTGGCGCGGCTTGCACCAGGCCTAGAACCATCGTTCTGACGCGTGGCGTATTATTTTCTTCTGTTCTTTTCCTCCTCATTCGTTTTGTCCTCGTTTTTTAGTCGCCGACCATAGTTCCACCATCAACCTATTGTTTCTCAGGATCGTGGGCCAGATTGTCGTGATCCTCGGTGTCGTGATTCTTAGTGTCGTGGCTCTCGGTGTCATGATCTTCGTCGGTTCGCTGATCTGTTTGCTCACTTTGATTAACTGGCTGTTCATATGCTCGCAACTTGGGATGTGTGGGGTCGGCGATGTCCATGACCGCCAAGAGATCTCCCCGCCGAGTCACCGGTATCAACTGCGTCCCGCGCGACCACGTACCCATTCCTAAACCCTCGTGCGCGTGCCTGTGTAGCTGGAAGGCGTCGGTGCTCGACCATTCGAGCTTCGCGTACTGGTAGCGTTCCCCGCGGCCCTTGCACCACGACAGCATCGGGGCCAACACGAAGGAGAGCACGATGATGAGGCTGCCGATGACGAGAATCAAGGCCAGGCCGAGGATGCTGACGGAAACAAAACCTTGCACGAGGATTTTCTGTACGCGCATCTCATCAGTCTGCTGTCATGCTTCTTCACCCGTTAGAAGAACAAGAATTACGTTCATACCTGATTTGCACACAACTCCCTACGAGTTGTTGTATTTGGATAGACAACGAGATTGGCAAACTCCGGCTCCGCGAATCCGATTGTCGACTCTACGAAGAGGAACTGCATTTGAGCCATGACCGTGGCATGCCAGTGTTGTACTTCGAGTTGCCATTGATTATTGGGCAGCGGGCCGAGTATTGGTCCATTGAGTCTGTCCCGAGCCGTGAGGACCTGAGTACCGAGCAAGGCTAGAGGGTCTTTTATCCCCGAGTTGGATGCAAACGTTGTCCTCCATAACCAGTACGCCCAATCTTTGTCTTCTTTTTCCCATAGAGCAAATACTTCGTCTTCCGCGTTCCAGCGGCTATTCAGGGAGGTGCATTTTGTTTGCCTGCTTACGCCCGTCAGACACCACTGCTCTTGCTCTTTGCAGGCAAGGGGTGCCCCCGGCTCGTCTTGCCGATAGAAAGTCGTATTTCCCCAGTCACTAACTGTAAGTTTGTACACCTGCGTGGTGTTTGTCGTCCCGCCAAACCACCCGTCGTCGGATGGCCTTGAATATAAAATACGGTCTGATGATAAAAAAAAAAGGGTGTGGCTAGCATTAAGGGGCGCGAGCTCCGGGATGGGTAAGAAGCTTGAGGAATTTGCGTCAACGCTTCCGTTCCAATAGTTGGCGAAATGGAAGCTGCATTACCTCGTTAATGGCTTGTAAAGTAAATTGGGGCAGATATAAAAGACATACCGAATGCTGAAGTCATACGCCGTGTCTTCGCCACTGTGTGTTAGATCCTCAATGTCAGGATATACATCGCTTAAGAACTGTGTCGTATAATTCCTTGTTGTACCGTTAACATTTTCCATCTGGCCATAATAGTACGTGGTGTAAGACTGCTTCGTAGCTTCGTTATATGTACGGAACCGGTATCCATCTGTGGACAAAGGCGCACAGTGCACAGTTCTTCTGAACTGGAGTCTACGGTAAGTGGGAGTGTTGCGGCCGAAGTCGTCGAGGCTGTCTAAAAGTCCGGTATCTATAAACAAGTTTCCAGTTGCACTTTTACATACTTTAGCGTCAAAGGGACAGCTCGCGTTAGTGTTTACAATCTCCGGAACTAGTTGTCTTTTAACATAGGTGCCACAGTTTACTCCGAGGTTGCCGGTCCGATAAGTATAACACTGACGAGCGTATGTCTCTGCTACTTTCATGTTCTCGATTACCAGTGGGCCGTCGGCATCACCAAAGGTGGCCATGTCGTCGGTGTCATGTATATATGAACAGTTCGCGCCCGAGAGCAACACTTGGCTGTTGAGTACAGCAGTGCTGCGTAATGTGAAACCGCTAGCGAGGGCAAAGCCAACAAAAGAAGCCACAGCTATCCCGAATGGCAGAAGCAACCGCGTCCAGACATGCTTTGCGTTTGGTCGCCAGGAGAAGCCCGTATCCGCAAGTGTCCAAACAGTGCCCTCAGGATTGGGCGCATTACGCGAGAAAACTTGGTGTTGATGATGGACGCTGTCGCTGGGGCTGTCTTGCGAAGAGAGGTAGCGAAGAACAAGGCACCCAAGTCTCCAAAAGCGAATGCCGACGAGAGTCACGAAGAAGGCCAGAAATGCGATCAACAGGTTGCCGCCTTGGCGAGTGAGAGTCAGGGTAGCGCCAAGTATACGACCCCTTGACCAATCAGTCCAGGCTCCCAGATAGACGGCGTATGAAGTTGTTGCATCAATAGACATGGTTTTGATCTGATCTCGGAGAACGAAGAGGTCTGAGATAGGACGAACTCTGGAATCAGAGACGTACAACAGGATGCGGAGTAGCCCTGTAACAAATGGTTGTGGTAGAATAATACACCAGGCTAAGACAGAGTCCAAATCCTTATACGCCTATAACTAAGCAACGCTAACTGCCTCCGTCACGGCAGCAAAATACATCTTATTGGGTTCAATTATACTCTTACCTACTGCTTAACCTCAAAGACCTATAATTAAAGGAGGGTGGAGAAATGGCTCAGGATAAGGGACATAATTTCATCGAGTACGATGTATGATCACCAAAAACTACACCACGCATTAGATTGAGGCACAGCTGCCGTGCTGCTGTTGGCGCCGGGTAAATGTAATGTGTCGATAATCGAAACCAGGATCAGCTATTCAGAGCGTTTCCCTTAATGACAATATATTGAATTAGTTTTGTTTTTTAGTTTCATATAGCTCCAGAGAGTATATCTTGTCGGACTGGCGCTCCCTTTGTAACTCTACTCTGCCTAACTCTCAGTCCCCGTCAGCCTCCAAAGGATGAGGGCAGATGATAATATGTGATCATCCCTGAAACTCTGAACATGTTGCTTAAAGGATTGTTAAGATTGATGTCGCTATGTTTACAAGAATTGTTTTTGGCTTTTTGTAAAATAAGATCACTAGATGGGAGAAGAACGAACAGCTTCGGTTAATTGCTTTTATAGTCGATCCGGCTTGTTGTTGTTGGTTTGACAAGGATTGCCATGGCGGGCACTATTGAGTTCACCCTGAGAATTTGCACCGACCGGAGGGTTCTACTAACAACCCCGGAAGTCAACGGCTAAACATAGGTATAAAATTAAAATAAAAGAAGGGAAAGAAGTTAAGAGTACGAGAGAGAGACGTTCGGAAAAGAAGGACTTTATTTTATACTTCGTATGCCGTCGTTAAAGAGGCCACCGGGACGGGGCCAACCAGCAACGACCTTTTAGCCCCATATTTCCCGATTGAGAAGGCCGCCTACTCTGGGCGGGTACAACATGTTTAAACTTATAAAAAAAGACATGGATTTACTTTTTTCTAAAATACATCTCCAGCAAGACGCTGCCAATTGTCCTGATTGTTTTTTTTCTATTCCCTGCGTCTTTCCATTGCATTTCCTTTCTATTTCACATTACCGGAGCTAAATAATACTCTAGAATGTCGTAAAGCAAGGCTAAATAGTTGCTTTTCTGTTCTTCGAAGTTTCCTTGGTGCTCCGCATTCTCCTCGTCTTCCAGTTCTTTGATATTTTCTCGGGCGTCGATGCCCTTCCCTTTTCCAGGGAACCCAGCCGTCCACCGACCGCCGTCCAGCTTGTCCAGAAACTCAAAGAGCTTTGTTGCAGATGTCTTCTCTGCAAAGAGCTCCTCAAGAGTTTGTTTTTCAAGACACCGCTGCAGCATGTCTCCGTCAACTTGCATACCAGCCCTCTGATCGACTTCGGGCTCCGCATCAAAATCGCAGTCAGCGTCCTCGTAAGAAAACGGGTAGAGGGTAGGAGATGTGAGCGCCAGATTCTGCACTAGCCGTAGAACTCTCCAAATAGGTAAGCTGAGAAGTGTAAAATGCTGCACGGATCCATCGATGGACATGCCCAAAATCTCTGCCGCATCTGGCGTGCTAGGCACCAGTCCATATCGCACATCGCGGCATGCTTGTTGCCAGCTTGGCCGAGTTCTTCCACGAGCAAGCTTGCGAACCGATGCTGGGAGATCAGCTTCAAAAACCACAGTGCAGTCTCTACCAGGCTGTTGCCATGGCACCCACAAGCCAGCAACGCCACAACTCCGGTCACAGACGAGCAACACGGACGAGTCCAGGTCTCCATCTGCTGCCTTGCTGCCTATCTCTATCATATGCGCTGCAGTGCGCGATTCTGAGTCAGCGTGGTGGAGCGTCATGTCACCCGCATCGCCTCCGGTTATATCAATGACTTCTAAGGAGTCGCGGTCCGTTAGCGCAACAACCTTCCGGTTCACAATTCGTAAGGTCGTTGCAAAAGAGCCAAGCTCAAAGGTCCCCTGGGTCCTCAGGCGTCTGTCTGTTAGATCAAGCTGATCCCAGTAGATAGTGGATCCCACGCAGTAGAATACGTTGTTGTTCCACCCAACGACCGAGTAAACTGGATCTGAAAACTTAGGTCTCTTGTACCGCGTCCAATATTTGATTTTCGGTCGTTGTCCATCCGTGCCGCTGTCTCCCTGCATAGTAGAAAGCACTAGAAGACGCCCACCCTTGGTGGAAACTAGTAAAAATATCCACTTGTCTCCCTCTCGTTCATATTGCCATTCGTTCAGCCCAAGAATTTGATCGCCAACTTTTCCCAGGCCGGACACAAACTCAACCGGCTCATTGTTCCTGTCCGTTGGGCACGATAAATCCTCTCCTGTATCCGGGTCAAGAAACTGAATGGTCGCTCGATCTTCTAGATCCTTAATCGCAACAACTAAGCAATCGAGTACGTGAGAATAGATCAATCTCACGGGAGTACCGCCTACCGGTAGGCTGCGATGTACTGGCCCGGGCTGGGAATGCAGCTCGGAAAGCATGATGTGAGATTTGGCAGAGAACACCAACTGTGTCTTGTTTTGGCGGCCTGGTAAACCGCTGTGAAGGATCGAAGCAGCGCTTATAAACGGTGACGGCTTGGTAAAGTCCCCGGCGTCAACGACCCAAACCATCTGCAGCGATCGGAATTTTGCACTCTGTACGTCAAGGTCTGCATGGAGAGACACTCGACCGCCACAGACAACCAATACTGATTTTTTCAAGCTAGCATCGTCGACAAGAGTGATTTGTGTAGCAGTTAGGCCGACCTTTTCCGAATTGACAGCTAATATCTTCCCAGATTCATTAAAAGTCAACGTCACGACGTCCCCCCCTCTTGTGCCGCAGACGATCGGAGTTATATTTTCTTCTTGCGGCAGTATGACAATGCTGCTCAATGCTTCTAGTGAAGGCAAAGATTGGCTTCTTGTAAGACCGCTTCGTAATGATCGGAGTGTCGAAATCTCTTCTACATAAAACAATAGAAAAATTAACGTCCGGAAATGCATAGATCAGATCGTATGTGTCTTCCAACTTCTACACACCTGAATTTAAATTAATGATAAGTGGCGGATATGATTCGCTCCCGTTGAGGCGGTATACTGCTATTGAAGGGCTATTGTTTTCAAAGAGTCCGGCAGCAATGTACGGCGAAGTGGCGATGGTGGACAGACATAGAGACGTCACATCGCCAGAAGGCTGAATAGTGCTCAGGACTTTAATATTACCACTTCTTTCAAGCTGCAGGAGATAGATTCGAAATTGTGAACCAATGTGAGTCGATGTGGCAACTAGGCTTCCGTGAATACAAGCATCGACGATAGTCACTTCTTTTGCCTGGAAAATATCAGTGTAAAGATGCCGAATGCTGCGCACACTACTACCGCGATATGTCAGCTTTCACCGGCGCAGAAAACGAGTGGCTAGTAATTTAACTACCGCCAATTCTTTGCGACGTTGGATAGTACCTTTGATTTGTGTTGGAAAATACAATATGGCTTTCTGTAACCTGCAAAACAACGCCTTCCGATAATTGTGCTGCGGCCACTGTCCGAGAAGATAAATCGTATGGTATTGTGTCTTCTTCTAGCTGGTCGGCTTGTGTAAGGTCAGGAGAAAGATGTAGAGCCACGGACTTGTCGAATAAGGAAATCAGCATATGGTATCCAGAATTAGAATCGCCTGACGACATAGAGAAAATCCAAGATTGCTTGACGGGCATCTCATAATCTATATCCAAGCCGATATTAGCACGCAACCCGTATCGAAACTCTGTAATGGCACCGGTCACACCCCGTCCAGAAGTAGAGAAAATTCGATCGGGGTTCAAAAAGTTGCCTGTCGAAAATTCCTTCCATGGCACCATTTTGTTGCCCTTTGCTCCTGTTAGTTGATTGCAAGTCGCAAACTCGTCAGTTGTGACAAAATCGACCGCTGGGGACCAGTTCGGGATGACACCGAGCTGGATATTCGGTCCCCGTGGCGGAATCTGCGAAACAGATAGTCAGAAACCACGAATTCACCTCGTTCTACCAGTTCTGCTTCCCTTGCTTTCTCCGGGCCTCTCTTCTCTCTTCACGTACCTGCCAGATTGTGCCAGGTCCAGAGTCGCCGCCCATAATCAAAATATCACTGAAGTCATCGAAGAGGCTGCAAAAGGACGTCCCAATATTACAGTCAAATTTGCCAATTTCGACAGACGCTCCAAGAATATTCTCTGAATCAATATCTAAAAACATGATGACACCATCTTCGCGGGCGAGGTAAATATTGTCCCGCGTAGTGCTGTAGGTGGGAAGCCTGTATGGCCGGGTCCATGCAGCCCACAACGGCACGCCGCGGCCATGGTGGAAGCGAGAGGTTTCCTGGACGTCTATCATGAAGTCGTGGAATTCGGCTGGCAAATTTAGCACATCCTTACAGACGCCAATATGATGGGCCGATATAGCAAAGAAAGCTGAGTGAACCGTCAACGGAACCACCAAAAGAGGCATCTGATGTTGAGGAGGCAAGGATTGCCCTCTTTTTTCTTCAGCTAGTACGGCTGCCAAGTCGTCACCGGCCTCCCAGTCGTATATGACCATTCGCGATTTGCCGTTTCTCACAATTATGAGGAGCAGAATAATGTGGTAATCATCATCGGGGTGCGGGTATAAGAATTCCATCTTGTGGATCACGCCTTGCACTGCACGAGGCCGAAAGGACTTGATAGGTCGGAGGGCTTCATCGCGGCCATATGATCGACCTAGGTTCTGAGGAGACTCCAGCTCGTAAACGACAAAAATGCCCTCTGTACAGGCAAGGGCCATATATCGAGAACTCGGGTCAACGGCAGCATGGAATCCAGGCTGAATAATGCGGTTTCCGTGCGGCTGATACCGGGTCATCGCAAATTCGCACTGGTTTGTGGTTCCCTGGCGAACAAAAAGAAAAACGCAGTCTCCGGACTCCAAAACAATCAGAAGCTGCTGCGGAGGTAGACGGTGGCGGGGCGTTGGTGCAGCTCGAGGAACCGGGCCTGTGCCACCCATGTAGATATCACCATCGCTATCATCACTATCATCATCGCCAACAGAGTCATTATCTTCTGTCTTGATTTTGATGTCATCCTCATTTTGCTCTTCACGCTTGGAGTTCTCAGGGGGTGAGCCTATCACTTTCGCATTTCGGATGCGTGATCCAAAATCGGTCTTGCGAATGACATCTCGAAGCCGCCCGTCTCGGCCCAGTTCGCTAATTTGCACGTAGTGATCCTTGACTAGGTCAGAGCCTGGATGTTAAGTGAGGGTAGGAGAGGAAAATCAGAGAAGCGGCCAAATGTGACGAGAGAGAGCAAACTCACACCGATAATAGCTACATCCATGTGTTGCGCCGATCGGAGCCGCACGGGTAAGATCCAATGCGCCACGGGGCTCTCGATGATAGTTTTCGTGAGAATACCATATCCAGGAGGTTGGGCGGTGCGTTGCCGGAGAGGCTTATTTACCGATGAGTTGGCTTTCAAGACGGTTTGGAGATCGACTGTCTCGGTAACCCACTCGCCATGGCGGAGCACGTTTGTTTGAAAAGCCATGCTGCACCCCGTCTCACAGCCCAAGGGCCTACCAAACCGGACAACTCCTTTGGCCGAGACAACCTATGGGGACGAAATCAAACAACGGAAAACCCTTATTCGAAAAGAGCGAGCGATACACCGGCTGGGTTGCGGGAACAGGACGATGGGACCCGTCTAAATGCGCACTAGGCGGCATACGGTGGTCCCCACAACAATCTTTCGAACGCCTGTGTCTGCGAGTTAGGACCATCGAGTTTTACCAAACTCAGGCTGCTAGCGGAATTGACAGCTGGTGTTTGAATCTGCAACGCCTCTCCTCCAAATGATGCCAAACAAAGGTGCAATACCAATTTGACGCCACCTTAGTGGCTGCAATCCCGAATGGGCAGTGGTAGAGACTGGAAGAGAAGCAAAACAGAAAAACAAGGGAAGGAGGTGTGACGAACAGGGAAACGCAAACAAAATTCAGAGGCTGTCCTCAGAAAAAGAGGAAACGCCTGCCCCTCTTACAAATCATGTTCAGTTCACCAATAGGCAACGAAGCTGCATCGAGAAGCGGGAGGGGAGGGTTATCGGATGCGCGATGGGAAATTGTCGTAGCGACTCGAGTATTAGAGGATGCTTCGAGAAGAAATCTGGTCAACGGAGAAAAGGGGGGTCCAAGAACAGAGCAGACGACGAGAAAGGGGGAAAAAATAAACCATAGAAAATATAAGAGGGATTGAAGTGAGCAGAGATATATATATATATAAAATCAAAGATGTGAAAGTACACGAAACGGCCTATGGAGGGTAGTATTTTGGACAGCATAAAAAGGCAACTTCAAGCGGTATCCGATAGGGACGGAGGCAAGCTCTAACTGGGTTCTGCATATAGGAGAATAACACACAGACGATTAGAAGGGAAAGAAAAGTAGCACAACCAGAGAAGACAGAGGTGAGAAATCAAAACAGGGGAAGAGCTCGCCAAGGGGATATTGACAAATACCGGCGGAAGGAAAAGGCACTGAGAAGATGGCAAGAGGAAGACCAAAAGTGAAGCACGGGCCAGAGGACACCAGTAAGAGACGCACACCTTTTTTTTTCTTTTGTACATACAGCCAGCAGTGACGATGGTCGGGTCGTCTCAGCCAGGCAAGCTCTTGCGAGTCTCAGTTGTTAGGACCAGTTCACACAAGCGGCTCAATGGTGGGATTTGTGCGTCAAGTGGAGTTGGGAGGTGAGAGTGGTAGGTCGATAACGTGGGTTTTGGGGGGAGTGGGCGCGCGTCAACTTCAGCTAGATGCAAACGGGAGAGTGGAGAGAAGAAATAAAACTGAAAAATGCCGGAAGGCAAGCAGAAGATATCGCCGGCAGCTGGTGGTCAAGTTGCGTGAATATATGCCGAGCTGGAGCGGCCTCGCGTATGCTAGTCAAGACAGGAAGGCACGAGAGCTGTCAGACGCTGCAAGCATGATCATTTATTTTTGGCTTCTTTTTTCTCTATGCGATTTTGAATTCTTGTTCTGTGGCTATTTTCCTCTCATTACGCGCACAAATCCGCAAAATTTTGGTCCGGCGATGAGAGCGTTGTGGTTGCGGCAGACGGAACAAGCCAGGATGGGTGTAAGGCGGTAAAGCGCGCATGCAAAAAGCAGACTGGAAGGAACGGTGGTTTATTAAGGCAGCAACCGAGCGTGGTGCTGGGACACAGGGCGAGGCGCAGAGGAGGGGCAGAAGGAGCTAAAAATCAAATCAAGTCATAAATTAGGAAGGCGCGAACAGCGTGGAGCATGTATTCATACGTGCGTATCTTACATGCAACTAAGTGCCACCACTGTTTATTAGTACCTACTAATTTTTTTGCGGGCCTGGCCAAGGTTCTCGACCGCATCAGCTTTAGTTCTCAACTCCACCGTTCTTTCTTTTCTGGCTCTCTTCTTGGCTGTCGTGTTACGCTTATGAACGTATTTGCGACTCTTGACTACACATACCTCCGACACCTTCGCTTTGTCTCATAATGTTTCTTATATTCTTCTTCCCAATCGGCTGCTCCCATTCAACTTGCTTTGCTGCCCTTTTTGTCTGCAGATTCGTGCTGCTGTGCCCCTCTTCGGGTGCCGCCGTTTGCCTTACGGACCCCTCCACTCATCGGCAAGGATCCGACACTGTAATAATGACCGCTACTTCTTTATATAGACTCATCCTTCTTGGATAGATGGTCCGGGGTTAGAGAGATAACCGCGGAGATCGTCCTGAATAGAGGCCATCTCCGCCATTCCTTCCAGGACAATATAAGCGTATGCATTTAATTCATACGGGATTCGGCGACTAACTCTAGCCAAATACATCAACACCAACGAAAAGCGGACATTAGCAGCAAAGACAATAATGATGCCAGCGATCATGATAGTCACAAAGCAACAGGCAGAGCAAAGGTTGAAGCGCACCTTGGGAGAGCAGCACGAAGCTGAATTTTCATGTCGCTTAATTCAATGCACATCGAATCGATATGACAGAGATGGTCGAGGAAGCTAGGTAGCGGGCAAGCCCGCCAGCCAGCCCGCCAGCCATGGTTTTAATGCGACTGTACTTGGTCTGCTGCGGCCATTCACCGGTTCCGCAGCCTGCAGAATCTCTCTTCATCCCGCCTCCTCCCCGCCTTTTTGGTCTCTGAATCCTTTTCCACAGCGACGAACCAGCCGGACAAATCGGTTCAATAAAACAATTCATCAAAGCGGCAGACGATATCCAAGGAACATGTCTTGACATAACTGATTGCGTAGAAGCGGAGCCACACAAGAACAAGAAAATGGGCTGCATGCGTGAGCTCTGTCCGAGCGTGCAGAAGCGAGGGGAGTGAAATGCTCTTCAAAGGAGTGCACCAGGAACCTTCACATAGCCTACGGATCACTTTCGATCTCGGACGAGTTGCTATTGTTGCATGTCTTCCGTCGAGGATGACAATAGCATTATGCTGCTCTGCGGACCCGAGACCTACAGCGCTTGATTGCTCGTACAAATCTACATATATCGGCGTGAATGAATCATGCAAGTGCCGAGAATCACAAGCGCGCATGTTATCTCTTAGCAAGTTTATCCATGTTTTATTCCTCTTGTCCCTAAGAAAACAGGAGAGATGATCAGCGACGCTGCAGAGGGAGCCAAACAATTCAAGCTAAATGAGGTTTCGCAGCGAAAATAGGGAGACAGAGACATAGCTGGGAGCAGACAACAATAAAGGAGGCCAACAAACAGAAGCGGTCGTTGTTTGAGCGATGGGCAGTATTCGTACAGAAGTACCAAAAAGGAACGAAACAGAACACACCTGCAGAATATTCCACGGGTGGAAGCACACGGGGAGCCGCCCCACTGGTTTTGCCTTGTTTCGAGTGACGAGTCATTTTCGATCTGTCAGCTGTGCACGAGTGGCAGACGAGAACCGAATGAGACTACTCGTAAGAGGCGCACATCGTAGCAAAGAAAAGAAAAAGCAATAAAGAGGCAGCGGGAGACAACGAGGCGAACAAAAGAAGAAATCCCCAGACAGCACCAGCAACCGCCAGGAGACGATTCCGCAGCTGAAAACTGAAGGCTTGTTTGAAACTGCGGCATGAGTCGACACATCGCGCCATATCTTACGTTCTGTCCAAATCTACGTGTACCCTCCATCTGGCTGTGTCGAGCCGACCCCTGTTCTCGTTGTGCGTGTAGTGTGCATGTATGTATTGTAAATCGTCCGGATGCCTCCCAGTGTCTTCTGGCTGCCTCTGCCAGCTTTGGGCTAGTGTGTTACACGAACAGAATCTTGCTGTATCGTATCCGTGGAGGGAGTTCCCGCTACTGCTGTGGGAAACAGAGTTGGGGGGGGGGGGGGCATTAGTGGGGTTCTGTGACTTACCAGTGCAGGAGGTGCTAAAACAGTGCAGGAAACAGTGAAGTGGATTCTCCAACGGTGACAAGAATAAGACTGTCGCTCCCTATATGGACGCCCCTATTATTATGTGGCAGAGCCAAGCTACTACCAAACTCCGACACTGGCATGTACGATACTCTTTAAGCTCTCCATCGAACAAACAACAGGGACAAGCGACAAGGGACAATACGTCTTTGCACCGCACCCGCATCCACAGTTCGCCAGCGCACACTAGGATCTCTGTTTCCTCCAAGCGTGTGCAGGCGTATTGCAGCATCGGACCACACAAACGTGGTGACCAAGTCCGAAGGGTGACACGCCAGACTGTGGTCCCTTTTGTTCTCGTGCCATTTGCCCATCTCATCCCGCCTGCGTCCGGGGCTGTATGGGCCTTTTGATATCGACAAGGGAATCGAAAGCCACCTTCCGTCCTGACAGCCTACACGGGTTCTTCCTTGCAGGCTTCCGTCCAAGAGCATCATTACCACCAAACCTCTCCTGTTTTGCATCGTTTCTTCCCACCGTTACGTCCTTGCATCTCCAGATTGTAATTCTACTTCCGGCTACCGACTGAAGTCCGTGTGTTTCACATCTCAAATTGCTGCTGATAATGCAACGGTAGCGTTTTCTTAACTCTTGGCTTCGAGCACAAAGAAGTGAAGATAGCTCTTGGCTTGTTGTATTGCCCAGCCCTTCTGTGGCTATCTGTCGGTCATTGGACGGAGAGACCGATTCCAGCGAAGCACCTCAAAGAGCAACCCCCATTTAGTTTTTCCTCCAAATTCCCTACTCGGTCTGGACCCTCGTTTGCGAGCCTTTGTGCCTTATTTGGCCCCCAACCTACAGCGGTTGTGGAGAACACAGGCTAGAAACCAAGGCACGGGCAAATCTGCTTCTCGCGTCTCCCTATCCGGCAGTAGTAGGAGCCCTACGACTTGGCACTGGCCAGGCCCAATCCGACCACATCAGGCCATCGACAGTGGTCTGCCGGCTCGTGCTTCTTACTTCTCACCCAACCACACCAGGCATAGCGGCATACTTCAAGGTCGCAACTTGCAAATATGTCCTCAGAGGATGGCGGTCCAAACCGCGTCGGCACAGTGCCACGGAATGCAAATTATCTTGAGGCAGAGAAGGCTGACCCAGCCCGCTCACCAAAGGACCAACAAAATGGATTCCCTACATCAGGAACTCAAGGAGACGCTGACAACGAGGACATGATATCATCTGCTCAGTCCCAGAGAGCTGAGCAACATAGTGCGGCATCTGCAATTTTACCCCTGCCTCTAGAGACTCTCGGCGACGAAGAAGAAAAACGGAAAGCCGAGGTACGCGAAGCTGAAAATGCAGCCACAGCATCCAAGAAGCAGCAGATACGTGATGCTTGCATCCGTGGCGACTTTCCACAGCTGCAGCTATTGGCCGAGTCTGATGGAGGTTTCCTCACCGATGAGTTGCGGCAGATAACATGTAGGCTTCATCGACGTTGTCGTTTCCGGTTTGTTTTGGTTGTCCGTCATGCATGCTGACAAGAACAGGGCCCGTCTTGCTCGGAATTCCGGTGGACGACAATGGTCATATTGACGCCAAGGATGCCGCTATTGCGGCTGGCATGTCATCTGATGACGATGGTGCCTGGAAAGAGCTACCGCCCCACCGGGACGAAGAACAGGTCCAACTAGACGTAAACCGGGCGTTTGTGCATTACCCAAGTCGTAAGTGTTTTTCGGGATATCGCGATCTTGTATTCCATGCCTCTCGCTGTCTTAGCAGTCCCCATACTTCTTTCGTTTCCATCTCTGCCTACTCCGAATCGTCTTCATTTTAACAGACCAAACCTAGACAGTAATGACGCGGAAGAAGCCCGTCAGAAGCAGGCGCTGTCGGCATTGATCGTTGAGGTCCTCCGCCGGTATCCCTTCCTGTGCTACTTCCAGGGCTTCCACGACATCTGCCAGGTGTTCTTGCTGGTGCTGCCTCCCCCGCTGCGCACGCCCGCCGTCGTCCGCCTGGCCGTCCTCCGCATCCGCGACTTCATGCTGCCCTCCATCGACGCGGCGGTGCAGCAGCTGCAGTTGCTGCCAGATATACTGCGCGCCGCCGACCCACCACTCTGGAACCACCTGCGGCTGGCACAGCACCCGCGGCCCTTCTTCGCCCTCAGCGGCACGCTCACCATGTATGCCCATGACGTGCAGTCGCTAGGCGCCATCGCACGCCTGTTCGATGTGCTGCTGGCCCGCGGCCCGGCCTTCTCCCTATATTTGTTCGCCGCCATCGCCTGCGCCCACCGCGCGGCGCTGTTCGCCACGCCTGCCGACGAACCCGAGATGCTGCACCACATCCTGTCTAAGCTGCCGGGGCGCACAGGAAGCAGCGGGGGCCCGAATGCCAGCAGCGGATATGACGACCTCGACGACCTCGGCATGGACGGCAGCATCTCTTCTGCCTCTGTCGCGCCGTCCCTAGACGATCTGATCACCGCCGCAGCAAAGCTAGCGGCGGCTCACCCCCCCCACACGCTACCGGCCTGGCGCCAGATCTCTACGGCATCCGTGCTCAAGACCGCAGATGACGCCCCCATCGCTGGCGGGCCTGGTGCGGCAAAGACACCGACGACCAAACCCCTGGCGGCGGGCCTGACCGTCGCTGACGGCGAGCGCCTATTCCACGAGCACGTGCGCGATCTCGCACGGGCCGAGCGGCGGCGGAAGCAGCAGGCGCACGTTCGGCAGCTGCTGCGCAAGTACCGCGGGCCCATCCGGGTGGTCGGCGCGGCCGTGCTTGTGGGTGTGATCGCCGTGCTGCTGGGGCGGGCAGGAGTCGGGCGGGGAGAAGGAGGCAGAGGCGCGGCAGCAGGGGCGCTTTCGCTCGTGTCTGGTGCCGCCTCCAGAGCGTCTTCCCTGCTCTCTCGCCTCGGCATCTGAGTCGGGGCTGACCTGCCTTGCTTGGGTTTTCTATTTTGTTGCCGTTTACTTTGTATAGGTAGATACGACTCTGAACGACTGGTAGTTTTACTTTTTGATTCCCTCATAGACTTCTCTTTTTAGGACCATCTATTTCAAGGAGCACACACTTTATGTTTCGGGATGTTCGAATATACTACGCCATGAATAAAAAAAAAAGCTATGATTAAAAGTCTTTTTTCTACAAAAACCGCTTGCAGCAGACGAACCCATTTTAAAACTATGTAGAAAAAAAAATTCACTTTACAGTGATAAAACTCCTTTCTCTTGCCTCCGACGGGTGGGAGGCGGAGAGGGGAGACTTCGTTACGCCCCTTCCTGAAACGCCGTCTTCAGTCCCTCAAGGTGCTGCTTCTGCTCCGCGGCCAACTTGCCGCCGTGGACGTCGCTGATGATAGTCAGCACCAGCGAGTAGTTGTTGTACAGGAACCGCTCGCGCTTGCGCCGGTCTCCTCCGCTTCCCCCGCGTCCCTTGCCACCGCCGCCACCGCCGAAGCACACCTGGCTGTACCGCGTCAGAAAGGCCTCAACCTCATTGCGCAGCCGCTGCAGACTGGTCACGACGGGCTCGTCGTCGCCGGCCTCGGTGCTCAGCGCCAGGATGCCGTGCAGCAGCTGGCCAAAGCGTTGCGTGATGACGTGCGGCGCGGCCGACGCGGACGCAGCGCCACCGGGAGCAGCGCCGCTGCCGGCAGCGAGGCCACCGGCCAGCTGGTGCATGCTCTCGCAGTGGTGGTCCATAATGACCTGGAAGCGCGGCCACAACAACATGTTGGTCGCGTTGATGTAGCCGTCGACGGCGGGGATCTTGCGCCGCTGTAGCTCGAATGCGGCATGCTGGTTGAGCCGGATGCACAGCAATACGCCCAGGCAGTCGTAGGTGTCAGCAGTCAGAGTGCGGGTCAGCGTCTGGCCCAGCGCGAATGTGGGCTCGAACGTGTAGTTGAAGTGCTTCGAGATGGTGGCGAAGGACAGGGCCGGGGCAAAAAAAGATGCCATGAACGTGTACTCGGCAGTGGCGTTGTCGATCAGGGCGAGATTGAAGTGCCGGAACGGCACCTCCAGATAGTGAGTCGCCTTGTCCTCTTCGGCCATGTATGACGACAAGGCCACCTGGCTGGGGCCCTTTAGGAGATCAATCCGCCGGCCCAAGCTGAAAGCGTCGTGGGGCGGGCCGGAGATCTTCGCGCTGCTCCGGCGAGAGAGGTGGTCATCGTGACCGAGCACGTCGCCCTTGTCGAGCGTATGCAGCTTTAATTTTTCCAGTGACTTTGCGTAGCTCGCAAACTGGTTGCTGTAGTACCATCTCATGGTGTTCATATAGGCGAGGCAGATTTCGTCTGCCAGGGTCGCTTGGTGCTTGTGCAGAAACGTGTACAGATCTCTGAATTTGAGGAAGGTCTGTTGTTGAATGATCTGAGCGTTGATGTGCGGGGATCGCAAGGCTTTGATCTGTGCTACAAGGAAATCTCGTATCCGTTCAACAGCCTAGCATGGGAAAGAGGGCTGGTTAGCACGATGTGACATGGCATGACGTGGTTGCACAAGGCTTTCTGAAGGGAAACAGAAGACATACCTTCAGAACAAGCTTGTCCAGCAACGGCAGCAGATCTGCGGCGGCTTTGGTCCGCTGTTGCTGCTGATTTGTGGAACTTCTTAGAGAGGCTGTTCGCTTGTCCACTTCTTTGAGACTCTGCACCCATTGCTCGTCGATATGGCCCTCCACGATCTTGTTCACGAGAACTGGTGACACGCTAAGGTCTTCTACTATAGATGACAGCCCCTTTTCAACTGCTTTGCGGTTTTCGAGCCGCACATTGAGCGCAGTCGACCGGGCCTGCAGGTTTTCTATATCGGCAGACACCACGGCCAGGTCGTTCCGAAAGCTCGTCAGGTTGGTCTCTACTGAGTTAAGGACTTCGTCGCAGGCACGGATCGACTTGTGCAGCTCCTCGAATTTTATCCGGTCCTCCTCGACTAGACATGTCTGTTAGCAGGGAGGGGCATGAAAGACTACAAAACGGTAAAGTACATCATACGTACGCTCCTCGGCTGTCCGCGTTGAGTGTAAGCCATCATGGCTCTCCAGTCCAGGGCCTTCCCAAGCCAGCTCGCGCAAGGAGAGGCCGCCAAAATCGTAGTCAAGGTCAAGATCCTCGTCTGTTATTGTTGGCACGGCATTGGGGTCTGCAGCCTGATCCTCGTCGGCGATGCCAACAACCTTCTCCAGCAGCGCCAGCGCCGCCGCATCGCGCGCCTTGTTCTCCTCCTCAGAATCTATAGTCGTAGACTGCTTCAGAGACGAGCCATTCGGCTTCCGAGATGCCAGCAGTGAGGTTGATGAATCGTTGGAGACTAGAGAGAGCGAGGAGCCGCGTGCGGACCGCTGTGATGTTACGTAAGGGGCTCGGCTGGCACCGGACGTTCTCCGTGGTAGAGGTGATCCTGAACGGCTAGCATTGTTCTGCGGAGATGCCGCGCCAGAATGGCCCAACCGGTCGAGCCACATGGCGAGGTGGTCGACATACAAAGGTCAAGAAAGACGGGAGTAGACAGGAGAGAAGGGAAAAAAGGCACGGCAGCTATCGGGGCGCAGCAGTCATGCCTGGCGCTCGTCAAAGGGACGGCAGCAAGCACATATAGGAGCGAGCCAGCGCCAAATGAGCTCCTCCGCGATCTCTATAAGAAAGAATCAGGACGAAGACCCGGGTTTCTAGGAACGAGGTGTGCGTGTTTTGCTTCGTTATATTCTAGTTCTCGCGGATGGCTTAGCCAGAGTTTAGCGGGTCTAAGAAGCATGTGTCTTTCTCCAACTGCTTGGCAGCTTTCCCTAGGGGATTGGCCCCTGCGCCTGAGCTCAAGTTCCCAGAAACGGCTGTGGCCGCAGAGCAATTCATGCCGATTACATAACAGGCCCACAGTTTCAGATCCACTTCTCTTGACGTCGGTTTATGTAAGCAGAACAATAATCGTTGATAGCCATAGGGCCAGGCCAACAGCAGGCCGTTACCAAGAGCCGTCGTGTACTACACCGATTTGACCTGGGACCTACAGCGTACATGCTACTGCATGGTCGTGTGTGTGCTTATTGTTATGTTTTTCTCGGCTGTCCCTCCTTACTCGTCTTGAAGATGCCCAACGTGGAGCGAGACGCCGACGCTGGAACGCAGTGCTGCATAATTCGTCATTCTGCTTGCATACTACTCTCCCTTTATGACTGGACAAAACCTTTGAAAACGCAGCATCTGAGATTCCGCGAACAAAAAAAAAAGAGTTCCTTTCTATCTGTCTCCCCTCTCTTCGGAATTCGAAGCTTTTGTTGGTTCTACAAGTAGTAAATTTGTGTAGAGTCGCCAGCAACCTCTGCCGTCTCGGGCTTGAGTCAAGCGTCTCGCTATTGTGATGCAATGTTGGTTGTCTGTCTTGCCTGCTTTGTTCTGTTGGATCAACAAGATCGAGCCATTGCAGAGACCAGACCAATTGTAGCACCACTATAGGGATGAGTTTCTGTATCCTTTTGCCATTGACAAGCGTATTCCGTAGCATATACTGAATTATTTCGTCACCCAAGCCTGCCTAGGGACCCTGCGTACATATGCATATTGTCGTCCTCATTGGTACCTCTCTTTGTCTGCAACTTTCTTTTTTTTTTCCCTCTTTTTTTTTTAACTTCTTTCACTGTCCTTTTTTTTAATGGAAGGTCCAAACTGCGGTCGTCTCTAAGCTGCGGTTGCCGGACTTTGCATTGCTCTTGCCTCCCCACCCTATGTATACAGTAGTACGCTTAGGCTTAGACGGGTGAAGGCGAGAAAAAAATTATAAAATAATACAAACCCACACAAATCCGCCTTCACCCCGCCCCTCTTCTGAAAATTCCCTGGCTACTCATTCGCTCTTTCCCCTCCACCACTCTCTGTGTTTTCCTCATTGTCTTTCCGTTCCTCCCTCCGTTCTCTCTCTCCCCGTTAATATTTTTTTTCTTTTCCTCCTGTGAATTGAGAGACTATTTTGGTACAAACACAATTTTTTTTCTTCCTCTTCCCACCTTCGCCATCTTCACTCTTCTTTTCTTCGCCAGTTTATAGCCTGTTCTTTCTCAATCTCTCAAAATGGCTGACGACTCCCAGGTAAGACCTTAAATTTTAATTTCTCGTGAGCATGCTACGGCCGAAAGAGGGCAAAGTCAAGTAAAGAAGCAAAGGCAAAAAAAAAAAGGAAAATGCATCACCCCGCAATCGCGAAAACACAACGGAAATCCCCCACGACCTCACAACCGCGGCGTATGCCCTCAACAACTCTCGCACAACTCTCGCTGTGCTCTCCGGTTGCTGCATTTTGCCGTTCTTTTGCACCGTATTTGGCCATGGGTTGAACGTGGACATGTGCTTGCTGTATACTTCTGCTGCTGCAGCCTTCCGTTCTCAAAGCCTTGCCGCGAACAACGAGGTCGCCTGCCAACCGCTCGCATGTTCCCTTTGCCTTGTCCAAACCTCCCTTGCTTGCGGCGCACTATGAAACGCCTCGCTTTTCGCTTCTTTGTCCTCTGACGCGCATATGGCTCTCCTCGATTTTTTTTTTTGGTCCTTTATCTGCATATCACTAGCAGCTTTCATATGCTGATATTTTCCCTACTATAGCATGAGCACACCTTCGACTCGGCTGACGCCGGTGCGTCTACCACTTTCCCCATGCAGTGCTCCGCCCTGAGAAAGAACGGTTTCGTCGTCATCAAGGGCCGCCCCTGCAAGATCGTGGACATGTCGACCTCTAAGACTGGCAAGCACGGTCACGCTAAGGTCCATCTTGTTGCCCTTGACATCTTCACTGGCAAGAAGCTTGAGGATCTCTGCCCGTCCACCCACAACATGGATGTCCCCAACGTGACTCGCCGCGAGTACCAGCTTGTAAGAACCTTTTCTTTTGTTTGATTTCCTCAGCAATATGCGAGTGCTGATGTTTTCGGTTTTCAGCTCGACATCTCGGACGATGGTTTCCTCTCCCTGATGAACGACGACGGTGACACCAAGGATGATGTGAAGATGCCCGATGGTGAGATTGGTGAGAAGATCAACAAGCTCTTCAAGGTTGAGGAGAAGGACACTAGTGAGTTCCCCTTTCCATCGTCATGTTTGACCGTTTTGTGCGCGCGTGTGTGCGTATGCGCATGATCGCTCGCAGTTGGTCATGTCTGAGACATCATTACTAACGCAGAGACACATAGACGTTGTCATTCTCACTGCCATGGGTGAGGAGGCCGCCGTTGAGGCCAAGGAGGCTCCCCGCCAGTAGACGAAAAGTTTTTGTTTACATTTTGCTATTTTCAACCCTGTTGTGTCGTTATTGTATCATCGTTGCTTGTGGCTGGAACGTGTCTATTCTGAAAGACACCTTGCCTCGGCAATATAACAGTCTCTGTTCTGGCTTCAGTCTAGCAAGCAGGCGAGGCCCCTGGGGGCGTTGTTTTCTGGTGGAATAGGAAACTAGAGGAGGACATTGCGGCATATGTGACAGCATCGTGTCTATTGTTTCTTCTGCTTGATTCCCGTCTTGACTTCACGACAGATGTATACTTCTGCTCATTCTCAGACAATGCCTTGTTAAAGGCAAAATGAAGTATATTTACAGCGGAAACTACAAGGCTTTCACTGTATCCAGAGCTGCGAGTATCAAATGCAAATTGTGCAAGTCGTAAGATGTAAAGTGAATGTAGTGTGTCCCAATTATACGTTGATCAAAGACGTTTTGTGTGGAATTAACTGGGCCACTGTGCTCCACCCAGAATTCTATTTGGGTGTTAGCAGATTTTTTGTTGGTGGCTGTAGGAACCGTTAACAGCTTGAAAGTCTTAACAGCCTACCCCAACGTTCGCCTTTCATGCCATATACTTTTTCCTTTTTTTGTTTATCTTTAATTTTCATCTAAATACCTTCCTAAGTCCTCTCTGAGACATTGACATGCGTGTCTGACGTTTTTTATTAAGTCTGATCAAACAATATGTTGGTGAACTGCTTATTGACGGCTTGTCGACGAGGTGTCCCTTTGCACGTTTGATGTGGGCGGCTGAGCGCCGCAAAAGCTGCCGCGATAATCTTCTATCTCCTGTGACCTGATTTATTCGGCCCTTTAGGTGTACAATGGATCTCGCTAAGGGCCGTCGTGTCCTGCATCGCTTCCGCGATGGCGAGTCGTGCGACGAGTGCAACGCACGGCGGTGGTATGCCGACAGCGGCTTTCGCTACTGCGAACATGGTCATCGAATTGAGGTGTGCACAGCCTCTATGCTATGAAATGATTTTCTGCAATTCTCTTCACGCTGACAGCCTCCCTCGTTTCCTTAGTCCTACGTCTCCTTTGACCACGAAGACGAGGACAACTTTGGCGGCGGCGGCCATGTCGCCAGGCGGCAGAAAGCGGTCCGCGAGCGCGAGACCCGCCACCTGTCCGGCACCGACGCGCGCGAGCTGTACCTCGAGTGCCTGCAGCTGCTGCTGCGCAAGCAGCTCGCCTGGCTGCAGCAGCGGCAGCGGGACCACCTCGCGGCGGGAGATGGCTACGGCAGCGGCGGCCCCGCTGGCCCTGGCGGCTCGGCGGCGTCCGTCGTGCTGCCCCCCGACACGGCGCTCGAGTCTGTGGTCCGCGACCTGTGGGACCTGCGCGTGCGCTATTTCCACGGCTTGACGGTGACAGCGCTGGCGGCCCACGACTCGCGGAGCCAGACGCGCAGCCGCAGCCGCAGCCAAGGGACCGGCAGTGCTAGTAGCAGTGGCGGCGCTGGCGGCGGAGGTGGCAGCAGCTCGGCGCCGTCGGGTAGCGATTCCGAGGGACGGACGGTCTACAGCTCGCAGCCGGAGACAACCGACGGCGAAGGCAGCACTTCCGGCGGCGGCGGTGGCGCGAAGCGCCGGTCGCGAAAGCCGAAATCGCGGGCCGCCCGCAGCTGGCGATCCAAGGCTGACGAGCGCTGGAATTTACCGGCGGTGATCGAGACCCTGGCCATGTGCTACCTGGGCGGCGTTCTCCTGCGGCTGCCGTACCGCATCGGCGACTTTTTCCGCTGGGCCAAGAACAACCAGATTCCCTATCTGGGAGCCGTATGTCCCTTGCCACGCGCATCCAATCCAGTGAATAATTGTGATGTACGTCTTCTTACTCCTACTAGATACAGTATATTCCCAAACCCATGTTGGATCGGCTGCCTCCCGGCTACCAAACGGCCTTGAAAACGAATCGGATCGCCTTCGCAGGAGGCGAGCTGCACCAAGCCGTCCTCGACCTAGTCCGGGGCTACAACATCAACAATGAACTGCGGTTCCCTGGGCTCAACGTACCACCAATCTTGTGGAGGTGGATACGAGAGCTAGGTCTCCCTAGTACGGTCTTTCCTATCTATGACGTGTTCGGCTACAGCTTGCCTCGACATACAAGGACTAACTAGGAAGCAGTTGATATTTACGTTGGCGTCTTGGAGCTGACTCGACTATCCCAAGAGTCGTTTTGTTATCCGTTGGACCAGACTAGGATCTTCTGGCTGGACTACCCTGATATATTTCTCCTGTCGACCATTGTCTTCACTACAAAGCTTCTGTACCCTTTCACTGCCTCGGCCAATTCTGCGAGAGGGGAGAGCCGCTATAAATTTGAAGAAGACAGCGAAGAGGACGAGAACGACGATGTGAATCAAGCCACACACGTGGATATAGATCTACCTACCGTCCGTATGGATTGGAAGAAGTGGCAGACCATAGTTGCTGGAACAACGCAGGAATCGCGAGTACAGGCAGAGAAGCTCAACCCACGAGATCTTGCGAAGCTGCGCGCCAAGGACATATGGGCCTTGACTGGAGCACAGATCGACGACTACCTAGATTGGTACCAGACGACATGCATCAAAGAGAAAGAAGGTCAGTTTCCGAAAAAGAGAAGACAGGTCTGAGTGGACTTAGCAAACTAATCACAGTCTTTCATTGAAGATCCGCGCCACATGCTGCGACTGTTTCCTCTGCGAGCGCCAGGCACAGGGCCACAAGTTTTAGAAGAATCAGAGGAAAGGATCAATGCGCGCTACCGCCGCATCCAACAAGCCTGCCTTGAGCCAGTAGACAAGGGAGAGGATGGGGTACCACAAAAGAAGGCACGAAAACGGCCAGCTACTGGAGAGGCCTCAAATTCCTTGCCATGGCGCTTGAGCCACATACATCACTATTCTCTTGACCACTATCGCAAGGAAGAGGAATTACCAGACACTGCGCATTCTTTCTATAGCAAAGCAGGTGAGGGCAGATACAAGTCCCATTTCATACAAACTTGTGTCAATGCTGACCCTTTTTTGATAGCCGAACTTGGGGGTATTACGGTCACTATCTTGGTTCGCGAAGTTTACAGGCTAGAGAACCGTTGGAAGGCTTGGAATGAAGCCAAGGATGAAGCTGAGGTGGTGGAACATGAAGAGGATGAAGTAGAAAGTGCTGCCTATGAAAAGGCAGAAGAGCAAGAGGAAGAGAGTATAAGAGAAGCGGCAGAAGAACAATATTCATACATGTCTAGCAGTCCTCCTGGTTCGGCCTTTATCAAAGAGGAATACATGTCACCATGACCGATTTGCCGATAGCTAGCTGCAAAGCCTAGGGAGAGTCCTACAAACATAGGAGCTACATACTGTACATAGGAGCTGCAAAGATTGCGACGGTCCTAGCTTTGGAAGAGAAGGAGATGTACCAATGTACATATTTTCACGTGATAGGGTTTTTTTTCTCCTTTCTAATTCACATTTGGGGCTTATTACATAACACGCCAACGCTCTTCTTCGGCAAGCGGGGCGAAATTTTTCCACCCTAGTTTTTCCCTGCACTTTTTCCGAGATTTTTGGTGTGTCCCGCACCACAATTTTGTATAGGGTGTGACTTTTCCTGCCTTTTTTGTTCTCTTTTCCAATTTTACCTACGACATCACCACATACACACTTCACGACTATCGCCAAGAGTAAGTTGCTACAATGGACATTTGTTCTTGATTATGCGGAAAGGGAAGAGTTACTAACATTGTATTTCTCTTTAACAGTGCAGATGTAAGATATTCCAATCCCCCAAGTCCACTTCGAGGTCCCCCATCGAAATCAACGCCGTCTAAGCGAGTCGATCATTCAATGTGTCGAAGTTACGAGAGGAGAACGATGACCAGTTTTTGGGGGAACCTGTTGTTAAAAGACCAGATGGGGCAAGGAACTGAGAAACTAACGATCGAAACAGCTTCGTGAAGACCCTTACGGGCAAGACCATCACCTTGGAGGTCGAGTCCTCGGACACGATCGACAATGTCAAGTCCAAGATCCAGGACAAGGAGGGCATTCCCCCAGACCAGCAGCGCCTAATTTTCGCCGGCAAGCAGCTCGAGGATGGCCGCACTCTCTCCGACTACAACATCCAGAAGGAGTCAACTCTGCACCTGGTGCTCCGCCTGCGTGGTGGTATCATTGAGCCCTCGCTCAAGGCCCTGGCCAGCAAGTTCAACTGCGACAAGATGATCTGCCGCAAGTGCTACGTACGTTCCCGCGATCTCCCCCGAAGTGTGTTCTCGAGAGAGTCGTTCTTTTCCCTAAATGCTGACTGTCCCTTTCTCCAGGCCCGCCTGCCACCCCGTGCCACTAACTGCCGCAAGCGCAAGTGCGGCCACACCAACCAGCTCCGCCCCAAGAAGAAGCTCAAATAAGCGGATCGCCCCCCTTGTATTTGTGTTGGGAGGATGGGAGGGTCGGTGTCGTTGGAAAACGACGCAGGTGCAGCGGAAGGACGAAAAAGGGACCTTGCGGAGGTTACGGCGTCATTTTTGTGGTTTATCACACATGCAATTTTTTTTTCATATGATTATTATAACATGAAAAAAAGAAATAAAATCAGTCAAAAGAAAGATGAGTTCGGCTCTTGCGACAAGTGCGATGAGCCGCCACAAATGCGTAAGGAATAGATGTGATTCTCACTGCCACCAATAGAAATGAGCATGCGCATATTCTGCGAGCTGCGTAATGCTGCTGCTACGGCTCTATGCTCTGTACACGACGTCGTAGTTTTCGATTGCGCGTGAAATTTAGGTGCAATGCCAGATTGAGTACTTTAGTAGCAGAATGAGGAATTGAATGCCTTCCAGCAGCCAAGTTTGCTGTGTGGAAAATAATAGGCTTAGCTGTCTACGGGCCGTCAAGTTGGGATTGCCAGCTGGTAAAACGAAATGTGGCCCAAGCTCCACGTGCGCAACGCGACGTCTCCTTTCCTTAAATGGGGACCTAGCGAGATACGCAATCTACTTTACAGGGTGTCATTCCTCTGAAGTGACCTCGACACGACATATTAGTTCGGCCGCCTGCGAACGCGCATAACTACTTCATCGACACAAAACAAACGTCAACACTAAGACGCCCACGAAGTCTATAATATCCGATCGAACCAGGCCTGAGAAGACATAACTCAGGGTTTCATAATGGCGGGAGCAGGTTATGATGCCGTCGTTGACGTCGACGATGAGGTGCGTTATATATGCTGCTGCGGTGGTTTTGGTCTCTGACTTCACTTCGAACTTGCTAACCTCGTATCCCTTTTTCTTGCCACTTCCTGTAGGGGGATTTGGGACACACCGATCTGGACGATCTCGAATTCCATAACTCCAACTTCGCCGACTCTACACGACAGGGCGGCCGCAAAGGCGGCAGCGGCGGCGGCGGCCTGCCGCTGCCAGCAACAGCTTCCAACGGTGGCGGTAGCAGTGGCGGCGCAGGTAGCAAGCGGTTTCTCTGGACAATGTCCTTCTATGCCCAGTTTTTTGACGTGGACACATCCTCGGTGCTGTCGCGGTGCTGGGCTGCTCTCTATCCACGGGCGAACTTCCTCGACGTGCTCGAGGGCAACCCAGACCTGTACGGGCCGCTCTGGATTGCAACAACTGTTGTATTTATCCTCTTCCTGAGCGGAACGATCAGCCAGTACTTGGCAAACACGACAGGAGAGCCGTTTGCGTACGATTTTACGCTGCTGAGCGGTGAGTTCCCACCTCTTCCCCTTTTCCTGCAAGATGGGGCTGTTTCGTTTACTGACTTGAATTTTCAAATGCAGGCGCTGCCGGACTGATCTACGGTTACACCCTCGTCATCCCGATGATCCTCTTTGCCGCCCTCCGGTACTTCGGCTCAGAGTCCGCCAACCTGCTCGAGTGCTGGGCCCTCTACGGCTACGGCAACCTGATCTGGATTCCTGTTGCGCTGATCGGCTGGTCGCACATCGACATCCTGAACTGGGTGTTTGTCGCTGTCGGCTGCGGTATGTCGACCATGTTCCTGCTACGCAACTTGTACCCGGTCTTGTCGGCCACGGACCGGCAGACGAGCAAGATGCTGCTGATTATCGTCGTGGTACTGCACCTGGGTTTGGCCGTGACGATCAAGTTCCTGTTCTTTGCACATCATAGCCCCGTGGTTAAGAGCCCGCCTTCTGGCGGCTCGGGTGGCGCTGGCGACGGCGCAGGTGGTGACGCACCGCCGCCTTCCATGTGGTGATTTTGATCAGCTGCAAGAGTGCGACATTATGGCTCGGAAGTAAGAGATGTGCGGGGCGTGTATTATCTCATGACACATCTTTTCGTGAGGCAAGAGCGTGTATTGTTTTAGCCCCGTTTACTTAATCTTTTTGGTGGTGACACATTATATTGTCGGGATACAGGAAGCAAACGGAAAGCCAAGGCTAGCAGGAGAAACAAAGCTCCTCCCCAGTCAGCTTATGAGGGTACATGCTGGAAAGCATGCTGTAAGATATACTTATGATAGAAATTTGGCAGTTTTTCTTGTTCTTTTCACGCACACGCGCTTTCTATATGAAAACTTCTAATGTTTTGTGTCTATATGTCCTGATATTGTTCAAGCTGTGTAGCTTAACAAAGCTTAACCAAGTAAACTACACCTCTGTCCTTCGTCTTCACCGCTCGACTGCGCCGCCCTTGCCGGACCAATCAAGCCAGCTACCCGGGTACTCGCCAACGTTAGTCCACCCGGCGTCCTTAGCCAGTCCAGCCGCAGCCCGGCTACGCACCCCAGCCTTGCAGTAGAAGACAACCTCGGTGTCGGGGCTGGGACGAGAGAAGCCGAAGCGGTTCTCGAACTCTTCTTCGGGCAAGAAGAAGCTGTCCGGCGCGGATGTGACGGGGATGTTGATGGCGCCTGGGATGTAGCCGGTGTCCTTAAGCTCAGCGGGTTCACGGACGTCTGCAAAGTTTTTTGTGTCCGAGTCATTAGCACTCTCAAGCGGCCAAAGATAAGTCTCGGCTCCTAGGCGCAAGAGACGGGGCGATGAGGGAGGCAAGGGGCAACCCTACCAACAATGACTACAGGCGAATCGGATGCTTTTGTGAGTTTTTGGATCTGTCGTCTCTCGGTCAGCCTATGTAAATGAGTACCGTTAGTTCTATCCCTCTTTTCTATCTTGGCTTACATCTTCAAACGACCAGATCTTGCTCTCCGGCGGCGGTACCGAAGACGAGGAGTAGGCCGCGCGCTGAAACAGGGCGGCTGACCGAGTCACCGGCAGACTAGCTGCGCTAACACGGCCAGAAGAGAAGTGAGCAGATGCCGGTGCCAATTGGCCGCAGCTGGGGGCCGTCCCTGCTGCCGTTGCTACGGTCCGCGCAACAGCAGCCGTGCCATGCCGGCGAGAGGAGGCGCGGAGAGATGCGAGGGTGGGGGAAGAAGGCTTTGCGGCTGTCCGCAGGAGAGTCGCGATGGCCTGTGCAGCCGGTCTGCTCGTAGTAAGAGACATTTTAGAGGAGCCAGGTAAAATGTTTAAGAGACAAAAAGAGGAAGAGATCGAAATACTGTAGTTGGTTGTTCTCGCCATAAACTCGGCAATTATTCATAAACGATTCAGCTAGCTCCCCCTCTTTCGCCAGCCAAAGCCGGAGCTAAGCTTACGCTCTACTAAAACCCAGCTAAACCCCCGCTGATGTCAGCGATAGCTGTCACCGCTGCTTCAAGCCAGTCAAAGATATAGAACTCAATAATTAACGCTTTGCAATATACATATAAATTTAATGCTGGATGGTTTTGTATGAAGAAGTTTGTTTGTTTCGGGTGAGTATCTTTGCGTATCTTTCCATGCAATCTTTATATATATATTTTCAACGGGTGTTGGGTACCAAGATCAAAAAGCATTCGACAGCCGCCATCAATTCTCGCCTTCACTCCTCTACTCATCAGCCACCTGGATGCCCTCCCGCAGGCCTTCGACCACCAGCTCCTCTCCTGCGCACCGGCGGTAGATATCCTTGACATCGTCGGTGGTCGTCTCGAAGTGGCTGGTTGCGTCATAGCTCTTGGAGATGAAGATGCTGTCTTGAGTGCCGTCTTCAATTGGCTCGTACAGAGGAATCGGGGCGCCCTGTTTTTTGTCAGTAAATCATCTGTGGCATTCCAGAAAGATGTGGGGGGGAAAGGGAGAAAAAAAAGAAGAAAAAAAAAAGAAAAGAAGCTGCTCTGCAGAAATTCCCGTACCATAAACTGCTCCTCGATCGCGCCCAGCCGGTCCAGACCTGGCTGCAGCTCGAGGTGGTGGTTGGCGGACGTCTCGGCAATTGTGGAGACAATAGCAATCCAGTAGCCCTTGGGGGCAACATTGTGAGCAGAGGACACGCAAGCAATGTAGATATCTGTTCAGCATTAGTACACTGATAGTTGACGTAAATGCAGCCTTGGCTCTCAGACAGGCGCAGATATGCAAAACTGACCGTTTTTCCGGCCGACCTGGCTCTGGGGGATGATCAGCTGGCACGAGTCGGCATCGTTGGTGTTTGCCAGAGGGTGCTTCAGAATGCAGATAGCCCGCAGTACGTGGCCGACCACCTTGACCTTGCTCGAGAAGTAGGACGGGTCACCGATGATAAACTTGGCCTTCGTCTCGAAGTTGACCTTGTCTTCGCCGTTGAGCATGGTCGCCTTGATGCCCACAGCCTTGCCGCCCTCATACTGGACCTCATCGACGTCCGTGTTGAGCATGTAAGTGCCACCGTAGATGGCGGACAAGCGGGCGAAGCCCTGGGGCAGCTCGCCGAGGCCGTACAGCGGGTAGATATAGGGCGACTTGCCGTAGCGCGCAACGCTGTTGCCGTAGAGGCGGATGCGCTCGATGGCCTCGGGGGCACCACCGGGGGTGTCGATGTAGCTATCAGTCAGGTAGAGAGCCATGGCGTGGCCGATAAAGTCCTTGGTGGCCGTCTCCAGGCCGAACTTGTCGTACACCTCCTTCATGGTGCAAGTCTGCATGTCGAGGCCTGGACATGTCAGCACGAGACTGCGGCAGCGCGGCGCATAAAAATGAAATCAAAAGGAGAGGGCCTCTGGCCGCAGAGCATCCATACCCTTGTGCGTGGCAGGGTCCTTGGGGTTGAAGGCGCCCACCCACTCAATAAAGCTCTTCATGCGGCGCTTCTCGAAGATGCCCATAAGGGGTGACCGCAGGGCCTCGGCGGCATCGGCGGGAACCTTGGCCACGGTGGCCTTGGGGCCACCGCCCTGCTGGACGTAGCTGCCGGCAATCTGGCGGAACTCGAGGTAGCGGGTCACGTCGGTGGAGACGAGGATGTTGGTAAGCTCGCCCGAGGAGATGAGGAACTTGGGGACGAGATCGATGTTCCAGTCGTTGACGCGGCCGTACTTCTTCCAGGGCTCCGAGCCGCTGGGGAAGTTGCCGTACTTCTTGAACAGCTGAGGGAGAGCAAGAGCATTAGAGTGGGGATGGGGCACAAAAGGAGGATCCCGATAGGATGTGTTGGGCAGGAGCTTACCGCCTCGATGTTCAGAGATGCTGCCTCGCTATGCAAGCTGTCAGCCGAGGCCCGTCTCTTCTTCATATATATATGCTTTTCAAGTTTCCTCAGTTCCTCGCTTTTCTCCAGACCTACCCGCCGTAGTGATCATTTCTGTCGATGTGGAGGACCTTCTTGCCCTTGACGCTCAGGACACTAATGAATAGAAGAGAAGAGGTTAGTTTGGCGCCAGTTCTGCTGATTTTGGTCAAAGCTTGTTGCTTATAAGGAGCAGAGGAACTTACCCAGAGAGAATGCACTCGGTCAAGCCTGGAGAGTAGAAATGCCTGCAGTTAGCCAAGCTGCATGCTTCCTGGTCCTCCCACGGTCTGGGTCTCAGCGTCCTTCATAATCTCTTACCTGTGCCCAGCACAATGACATCGTATTCCTTGGCAATCTCGTCCATGGTTGTGGTTCTAGAAAGATGAAGTGGTATTAATGAATTCTGGCGTTTGACTACAAGAAAACAAAGAAGTTGTGAGAAAAGGAAACAAGCAAAAGCCAGCAGCAAGCCTAATTAATCGGTGTAAAAGAAAAAGGGCGGGAATCTTTGGGTTCTGTCACAGGAGGCGGTTTGGCCTGGTGTTGGAAAAGGGAAAGGAGGGACAGGACCAAGCAACGTAGAGCCCCGCAATTGCAGATTGGCGGAGGGGACGCCCAGCAACGAACGGGGGGAGGGGCGGTGACCGTTCTCCCAACCGCCCTATCTCTACGGCCATAGCATAGTATGAAAAGCTCCCTTGTTTGGGTATGGTGCAGGGGGGCCAAGAAGATGATTAGGCTCTGGCCAGGTCGGCTTGGGTGGGTCTGGCTACTGTCAACGAGCTCGATTGGGGGTGTGGTGACGACCTCCAATACCGTCTGCATAGAACTGCAGAATAATCTGTGTGAGAGAGCGGTTGAGCCACTGCAGCGGCGCGCTTATTCTTTTTTTCTTTCTTTTTCCATACTGACCCGTTTCGGCAAGCAGCTTTGGCACAATGCATTGTGGTGGTAGAGTCTCAGGAGGTTTATGCTCTTCATTGTTCTCTTTGTCTTCTCACTTGCTGCCTTGTACCCATTTTCCCACTCGTTCAAGGAAACCCCTTCTGGAAGTTCGTGGTCAATTTATTTCTTGCTTCTCGTCAAGCCATGTTTATTTTTTCCTTCCTCATAGAAAACATCACGCTTCCAACGTTGATAGAAATAATGATACATTATCGACAGGTTGGATCTCATATATGATGCTAATATACACTTTTTGTGATATTGAAAGGTACAGCTTGCCCCTTGGTTTGCTGTTCGTTATCTTTCTTTCGTTCTTTCTTTCTCTTTTCTCCGATGCCCCTTGTTCTATATGCAGATCCAGGCGGCACAGCGGATTAGTGGAAGACAAGATTTCGCTTGACTAACTAGCCTTGCTTCACCTCAACGGAGCTCTCTGCTCGCTTGCCGGTGCGTCTACCGTTCCTGCCACCGCCTCTTTGCTCAATTCCTCAGGCTCTTCTACTTCCGCCTCTTCTAGGTATGCCTTGGGCTGGAAAGCCGGCCCTTCGCCGGACAGGTCGATTTCTGGGTCAGACTGCGCCAGGTCCACGGCGTCCTCCCACACGTAGAACCGCTCAGTAAGCACGTGCTTGATTCCGCGCATAGTTTGGCGGACCTGGCCCAAAAAAAGACATTAGTCTGTGATTCCAGAAGTACGAGAGGGGAGGAACGCAAGAGCAAAACCGTAGTAGAGATAGGGAGAAAGTAAACGGAAAAGGAAGAGCCAAATAAAACATAGAGACCACATGGGGGGCTTACCGCGGCGTCCCGCTCGCCGGCTTCGTGGTCGCCAAAGCCTAGATCAAAGTGCTTCCGCGCATACGTCGCCGTTGCGATCCGGTTGCGCTCCTTCACGCACACCCACCACAGCCGGTGCAGGTCGTCCCAGCTCTTGCGCCGCAGCTCCTCCACCGTCCAGGCGCGCCCGAAGGCAGCGTCCTTGATGGGCGTCTGGGCCACCTGCTGGTCGTAGAAGAACTCCCAGAGCCCGTGCGCCGGATCGATCGCGGGCTGCGCCGCCGCCGGCACCGCCTCTTTGATGGCCGCACGCATGGCCGGACGCGGCAGCGGCGAGTCCGACACAGACAGGAACTCGCGCGGTCCCGTGCGGCGGATAGAAGACACGCCGCGCAGGCGGTTGTTGTCGCGGGGGTGGTAGCGGCGGCGCTTCTCGAGGGCGGGGGAGGTGGAGAACGACGACCGCTGTTGTGACGATAGTAGAGGCGAAGAGGACGCCAATTGTGTCTGAGAGACTGCTGCTCGCTGTCGTAAAGCGACTTGTGACTGTTGTGCCGCATGTAGCTGTGGCTGGCATCCTCCGAGAAGGGCAACGCACCGACCCGGGCCGGACGCAGTCCGGGTGCGCGCCGCAAAGGGGCCTAGTGCGGCCATTGTCGATATGTGAAAAGTAGCTAAATGCCCCTTCACGTCAGATTGAGTACGGAGGAAGAGTGTTTGGAGGAACGAGCATGCGTATGGAGGTCGACACAACTGATCGCATGTCCAACACCTGATAATTGAAGCTCTAGGAAGACAGGCTATATTTTTTTTTTCGCACTGAAAGTGAAGACCCACAATTTTTGTTCCTGGCTGGCGGGTAGTAATTTTTGACTGGCAATGGTAGCCGTGGCTGACCTGTGGCGGTGCCAAATTTTCATATGAGACGACGACGACAAGCACTGGTGAACTTCAATGAGCAAACCTCGCTCTTCAACTCAAAATGTCGTTCTGGAGGTGAGCCGAGTGTATGGTATGGGGATTTAATCTTCATTGGTGTTCATCACTAACGCCTCAAGTTCATATCGCGCCCTTTCGCCTAACACGCGCATTGGCGTCGGCATCGGCGTGCTGCTCTGGGGTGCGGCCGGGCTTTACTTTTCAGATGCTGCAGCCGATCGAATGGGCATGACACCGACAGAAGCGGATAAAGAGGCACTTGCCAAGATAACTCCTCGAATTCACGTAGCCGACCGGCAAGACCGTGATCGGTAGAGACAAAGTCTGTACGGAAACGGCAGAACTCGCCAGAACAACCTCTGCCTGCAGAAGCTAGAGGGAACACGTTGCACAACTGTCCATTCTATTTGTGCAAATACGATGTGCCATATTTTAAACTGTTCGCAGCCTGGCGGCTGTGTGAATATCGGCTGTGCTAAAGTCTCCATCTGGAGTCTGATTTACTCTTAAAGAGAGCTTACTCTTAGAATGTCACTTAAACCAACAACAGTCACTGTTCAGCTCGGATGCTGCTTGCCCAGATTTTATTGCCGGTCTCTTTTCTGGATAATACTTGGATAAGGGTATATTCTTTATTTTTGTACTCTTTTCGTTATACATATGAACATGGCGTCACAAAATGAACAAAACCACCCGTTAAAACGTATCATCTAAAATATCTGCATTCATTTTTACCATCGTTGGGCTGTATTCAGAGGACCTGTCCATGTCGTCGCCCGCTGTGAGAAGGATGTCTTCGACGATCCGCTTGCTTGCTTCGCGTGCTATGTCTTGTCAGCAACAGGGTGGTTCTATCTTTTTTAGAAAATGAGAGGAGGGCCTACCTGGCGTCTGCAGGAGCTTCGACGGCGGCAGTGCGAAGTTGATGGTCTTGGGCGGGCTCATGCCGCCGTAGAGGTCGTCGCCGTCCTCGTCGCTGCTCTCCCACGTGATCTCATCCGGGTCTCGCTTGGTCTTCCCTGTGGCGGTGGCGGCGGCGCCAAACCGCGCCGTCTTCTGCGCTCCCGTCTCCGTCGTCTCAATGTCGTCAAACATGACGTCTCGGGTCTTGCTCCGGGCCGGCGTCTGGATGCTGACCCCGGGCGTGCGCGGCCCCGCGGCTACTGCCGCCAGCTTGTTGCGGTAGGCGGCGCGCACCGGCGACAAAAAGGCGGCGCTGCGCAGCTTGGGCACGGCCATCTCGGGGGACGACATGGGTGACGATTCCTGCCACGCCGGCACCGGCTTCCGGGCCCTGCTCTCCAGCTCGTCTCTTTCTGACACTCGGAGCCGCATCGGCGAGATCCCCGCCGCCTTGTGCGGCGTCGCCTGGATCCGGTACGTCTTGTCAAGCACGCGGTGCAGGAGCGGGTCCTTGTGGCTCCGCGAAGCCGCCTGCGCCTCCTCGGTCGTGTGCCGCCTGCGCTCGTCGGGCGACTGCCGCGGCGTCATCGACATGTCCGGCAGGCGGGCGGTGCGCTCGGCCAGAAGCGCAGAGTCGGCCGCCGACGAGTCTATATCGTCGTCGTCGTTGTTGTCGTTGTCGCGATTGCCGTCGTCCACGTCCATCAGGATGCTCGACCCGTCGGCGGCTGCTGCCCGCGACCGCGATCCAGATCGAGACCGCGACTTGGACGGCCCGCCGCTGCCCGTGCGCATCTCCCTCCGCAGATTCTCGTAGGGCGAGTCCATGTCGGCAAACTGCGGCCGCAGCGACTTGGTGGCCGGCGGCCGCGGCGTGCTGCCCGATAGGTCGCCGTCTCCGTCTGTCAGAAGCGACTCGTCCCGCGTGGTGTGGTACGTCGCCGTCTGGTCGGCCTCTTCTTCGTCCCGCGGCCGCAGCGTGTAGTCGGCCGAGGTCTCATCGTGCGTGGCCGTGGTCGTCTCCTCAGCGCCCGTTGTATCTTCGTCGTTGGCGAGCTCTTCGTATCCCGAGAGGGACACGTTGGCTGCCGCTTCAAAGAATTGCTTCCAGAACTGTAGAAAATAACAGCGTGTCAGGAAGGGTACATGCACAGCACATGACGCAGCTGCATGCCTTGGGTATTCTCACCTTCGACGCGTCCCAGACAGCTCTGCAATGCTCGCCGTACTGCTCCACCACGGGCAAGATACTCGTCGTGACAATGCGGTGCGCTTTGCTGAAGTTGTGGTCAATTTCTACGTATAATGTCGGTTAGTGACAATCACACTAGAAGCCAAAGCACGGCCTTGTATCCTCAAGGTCCATTGTCAGGTCGCATTTACAGACCTTGTAGTGTCAGTGTGATTGACTGCTCTAGCTTTTCCAGCTCTTCCGTTGTAGAGAGCGGCCGGTTGGCCAGGGAGCTGTTGGGGCCAGACATTTCTCAGATGACACTGTCAAAAAAAAGAATCAGATTCGTTTTGTCCAGATATCATCGCAGTTGTCATTGATATTCTGCTTTTGTCATTCCTATTGCGTCCGAGATGAAGTTAATGAAAGTAAATAGATTTTCCTAGAGCGCGCGTTACTAGACGCGTTAGGGTGCGGGGCATACATATAAGTCCCCTCTACTCCGTAACTAGCAGCCTGTCAATTTGGCGGTGGGGGGGGGGGGTTGGGGGGGTGATTGTAGCGTGTTAAGTTAACTGGTATCTCTACAACAGCGCAGCTGAGGTTCACCCAAGATTCTGAATCTGCGCAAGCCTCTACTAATACATTCTTACTATATCTGAACCTTGTGAGGGTCTTTCTAGCTGTGATCGTCATCACCGTCCACGCCCTCGCCCGCCTCTCGCTCTTCCTCGTGCGCGACCCCGCGCTGCACCGCGAGCTTTGCTTCCACCTCGCGCAGCCTTTGGTGGCGGTCTCTCGACCTTCTCATCTTCGTCTTCGTCTTCCTCCTCCTCTTCATCATCATCTTCTTCCCTTTCCTCGTCACCGTCATCTTCCTCATCTTCCTCCTTCTCTCCGTCATCATCTTCTTCGTCTCCATCACTGCTTCCTTCTTCCTGGTCTTCTTCCTTTTCCTCGTCTTCCTCCGCCTCGTCTTCTTCCTCCTCCTCTTCTTCTTCCTCTACTTCACGCTTGGGCGTTGGCTTCTTGGCTTTTGAGGCTCCTCGTTTGCCGCTTCGAGTGCCCCGCCCCGCTGGAGCCGGAGATGGCGCTGCCGAGGCAAGTTCAGAGCTCTCCACAGTCGAGGATCTTGTACGGAGAGTATCTCCCCGCTTCCGCTTTTTCAGATTTGGTTTGCTGGCCGCTGGCGCCGTGTGCGTCGCCGTGTGCGTCGCCGTGTGCGTTGCCGTTGGTGTCTCTTTTGCAGCCTCTCCTCCTTCACCGCCCGCCGCTGAACTCAGGGGCAAGGGGTCGTCAGGATTCCACTGCCCGGGCGAGGTGACCGTGGACCCATCGTCGTCGGCGAGCGCACGCTCTAGCATGGCGTTTCGGAAGTCGGTGATGGGCAGTGAAAACTCCTTGTAGCGAGACTCGAAGTCGCTCTCATCGACGTAGTCCAAGGAGTTGTCGCGCTCGTTAATCATCTCCAGCTCGTACTCGGTACCAAGCTCTTTCCAGATCCCTGGGATGCGCGTGTGCTGGTAGACGTCGGGGTCGAACCCGCGGCAGCGTAGATGCTCGGATATTGCAATCATGCGGAAATGCCTGTGCATTCCTGTATAGGCGTGTGTTAGCTACCAAGCCTTGCCTTCTTGCCTTTTTCAGGCTCTCCTAAAGGCGAGCCCAGTCCCCGGCCCCTCGGGTCCCGCATCTACTCTGAAGTAGCAACACTCACCCGAGGGCTTCCACCGAATGACGGCTGAGAACAGGCCTGCTTTTTGCTCTGACGTCCAGCAGCTGTTCAAGACACTTTCTGCGAACTGCGCCGGTATTGTGGTTGTCGGCGTCTCAGCAGGCTGCGGCGTGTCGATATCCATGGCGTCGTCGTCGCGACTCGGCGTCGCGGCTGTTTGCGCAGCGCCGGCGCGTCCTCTTCTTTTTGGTGCCATCGAATTGGCCCAAGTTTTGTAGATCTGCAGAGCAAAGTTGGTCTTCCCCAATTGAATTTCTCCCGTGGAGCACAGGACACGAGGCAGCTCTTCTGAGCTTACGCGATATATCAGTTGAAAATTTTTGGTAACTTAAATCTGATGCGCAACACAAAGACGCTGCAGCCGCTCACTAGGCGGGTGGATTTAGCGGGCTTTCAGCAAGTAACGCACTAAGCATGCGGAAAAGGCAGACCTCGCAGAGCTCTCCAATCACGAGCGCCACAAACGCCACATAGAAGCCCGACGCGTTTGCAGGAGAACGCGTCTAAGCTATTTGAAGAAAAGTGAGTCCCATTTGTGGCGTTCGTTCCCACTTTGTTTTTGCAACGTCACTTGTACCTTTTTCTGGACGACCTTTGATTGTTTGAAGCGACCCAAGACCGTCCCTTTGCCGATATGAGTCTATATCGTATGCCCATGTTTTGAAGACAAGCTATCTTCAACCTCGACGCCATGCCGGACGGTGATCCTGCCGACCTGTTTGCTATACCCGACTTCTGGCAGCTTTCGTCCTGGCAGCAACAGCCTCCCCTCGCGGCCGAGCAGAGGCAAGATGGGTTCTTCAGTCTCGAGATAACCGGTATGTGAAGACACCTGAAGCATCGACTACGCTTGTGCTAAGATTCATTGAATAGGTGGCGACCAGATCACTTTCTTTCTTGGAAATGACGACCCACAGCCTGATATACGAAAGGATGAAGACGTCTTCTTCAAGATCCCGACCTTTCTGAGCCAGTTACAGCCGGCAGAGACCATCGAAGACCCCAAAGCAGCAGGAAATCAGACGTTAGCCCCAAATGAAGACTCCGCTAGACTTCCAACTTCTGTTATTGAAGATATCTGGCTGTCTGTGGATGACAGTCTAGCCTCTCCACCTCCTGTCATATATAGGACATGGGCGTCATTCGAGAACACCGATATTGCAAACAGCACGCCACTCTTTGCAACCGAGCAAGGGCCTAGCTTTTTGGATGCACTCGTAGAGGCGGCTGACAATCCTCTTCGCCTTGCTAGGCCACCACAACATAGTCGCAAGGGGGCTGCAGACGATATTTTGGATCCTGGTGGTTATCGTGCTTGTCTCCTGGCTTTGGCGCTAGGGAGGAGCTCAGTGTTATTTACGTGGGATGAAAGCAAGAGGTCCTTTATCGCCACGCTAGAATCCGCAAGGATATCGGGTTTCACGCCAGATCTGCTACGGAGCGTCGAAGCAGCGTGCTTGGAGTGTGGGAACAACAGCAGGTTTCTTCGAGCATTTGTCGACCATACATATGCCACCGCAGCCCATTCCAACACTCCGTCACGGGTTGCGCTGGCAAAAGGCATTGATGGGCTGCTTCTTACTGTACAAAGCGAGCTTGGAATTCGTGGACAGAAGACCCGGTCATTGCTGCAGCTGCAGGCTCTAATTCAGCGCGTTGCTTCTCTCGTAAAGTTCATCCGCGAGCTGGTTACGAGACTCTCGCGATTAACAGCATCCGCCAATGCTCCTGATGAGAAATTTATGACTCTGCTTTTCCAAGAAGCGCAGTCAATGGAATACAGCGCTGTCTTCATGCACGACGTCATCAAGCAAATCCTGCAGCTCGTATCTGAACCATGGCTTGCATTCGTCCGCCAGTGGATCGGCCTTGACCCGCGAAGCAAGTCCACTTTGTGGACGGGCAAGTTCCAAAGCAAAAGCTTTGTGCGGCTCGATGACCGAATATGGATTGACGACATGGGTATTGAGCTGGCAGAACCCGACTATTTTTTAGACCAAGACAAGATGCCTGCTTTCATTCCGGAAGAGATGGCAAAATCACTCTTTGAGACAGGACGGAACTTGCGCTTTCTCTGGACGAACCACCCAGAACATCCACTGTCTGACCTAGCAACCTTTGCTCTTGCCGAACCGCCTCCACTGGCATGGCAATTTAGCTGGGAATCGATCCGTGCATTGGAGACCAAGGCACTGGAATATGAGCAGAGCCTCATACATGCCATCGCTATCCAGGCGCAGCATCAACTTCTGGACACAGCCATGCCCCCGTACCCTTTCCAGCAGCTGCAACATCTCCACGATCAGCGCAGTTCTCAAGGAGGGTCGGCAGCCAGATGGCGCATGCCAACCCTTGGGCTTCAGCTCTTCGGGAAAGATGATTCTCAGATTGAACAAAGCGTCAAAGCATCTATGGCACGGCTAGATGGGCCTATTCCGCTTCCTGTGGAAGACGATCTTGCTTCGGTCCTCCGCAAACAACTGTTCAATGATGCAAGCGACGACGATGCTATTCTAGCGGTTCTTGGCGAGTTTGCGCCGCACTGGTCGCTCCTCCCACTGCTCTCTTTTGGACCGGTCATCTCAGCCCAGGCCCGGCTCACCAGTCGGGCATGCATGAAACTATTATTTGGCGTCCACGCCATCCGAAGGCATCTTTCGCTGCTGCGCGACTTCCAGTTGCTGGGAAATGGCTTTTTTTGTAGCCGGTTGTCACACGCGCTATTCGATCCTGATCTTGCCAGAGCCGAGCAGAAAACAGGTATCGAGTTGTCAAGCGGCGGTCTCGGCCTCCGATTGTCAGACCGCAAGAACGAAAACTGGCCACCGGCCAGTTCAGAGCTTCGGCTTGCACTAATGGGCGTCCTGGTAGAGAGCTACGGCCAAGGACGCGAAGACGGCGCCAATACGGGAGGCGTTGCCATTAAGCAAGAGCTTCCAGGTAACCTAAGCTTTGCCGTCCGTGACTTATCCTTGGAGGAAATGGATAGATGCATGGATCCAGACTCGCTGGAAGCTCTCGATTTCCTCCGCCTATCCTATAAACCACCGTCTGCACTCATGTCCATTATTACGCCGGCAATTCTCAGCAAATACGATCGCGTCTTCAAGCTTTTATTGCGGGTGCTGCGCATGTATTACGTTGTTAATCAGCTCATGCGCGAGGCATCGCACGGCTTCTCGCGTCTGCGACGTGATCATCGTGACAATGTGCCGACTCGATTTCGCAATGAGGCCCGCCATTTCGTGTCTAACATTATGGCCTATTTTCTAGACACGGGAGTGGGTATGCCATGGCAGAGATTTGGCGACTGGCTGGACAGTGTACAGAAAAATCTGGGCGAGGATGACCAGCGCGCATCACATCCATCAGGTGCGCGGTCAGATCAGATCAGCCCCGAGAGACTGAGAGAGCGGCACGAACAAGCACTAGACGAGATCATGCTAGCTCTGCTCCTGCGAAAGCGGCAGCAGCCCCTGCTTCAATTGCTCGAGGCAATATTTGGGCTGATCCTTGAGTTTGCCAAAAGTTCACACCTGCAGGGAGCTTGGGCAGCAGCAGCAGATGATGACAAAGACGCAAAGGAGGAGATGCGAAGGACAAATCAGGCGAAGTCCAAAAAGCTATACGCCTCCTTTCGCAAGAAAGTGGCCGCATTTCTCGTGGTTTGTCGAGGACTGAGCGAAAAGGAAGCTGACAGCGTGGCGAGAAAGGATTACCAGCAACAACAACAATACCAGGATGGATCACGGGCAGGAGAAGGAAGCTCACTATCCATTCTGATTCTGATGCTGGACTATAACGGGTCCTATACGTCAGCCAGATGATAAGACACGGAACTGGTCGATGTCACATAATGAGCAAAAGTTTTTCATGCATCGCGACGAATGAATAATATGATAGATCAGCTTTATAGTAGAAGTTGTGGAATGCACCCAGTTGATTGGTGTTCAGCTTCTGTATTGTTATTTACTATTCACACATCTATATAATATCGGCTATTTCAACGGTCAGTCTCGGCCAAGCAAGGTATCCTTCTTGGATCCCGAGAATGCATCGCAAGTCAACAGAACAATAGGCGGAGCCTCGGAGACTGTAGACCCACTAGACAAAGATGCAGACCAAAGCAGAATTACAAGATGCCACATGGCAGGGTCGAGACTCTCTCTGGCATGTAACACGAAATGCTGCCGGCACTACTCCAAATGCTTTGTTTAATTATATGCGAACGAATTCGTTCGAACAGACCCATCGACGCCAGCGAGCGATGCAGTCTCTTCGCGTTGCGTGGCCAAGCTTCTCCACTTCCCGAGATAGAGGGTCCCCTGGAAGAAGTCCTCAGCAATTACCTGAGGTGCGACTGCACCATATAGTCAGACACCAGGTCTTCACAAAGCGAAAGGTCCCCCAGCTAGCCGCTATTTCCGATCAGTGGTAGAAGTCCCATTGCAGCTTATTTAGGAGGGCCAACGGGTTTTGCCCGCTGAAGAAGAATTGTCCAACACCATCGGACTCTCGGGAGCGTATGCTCTAGCGCTACGATGCAGCGGCGGATATAAGCCCGGGTTCTATGCCCGTACCTGAGGACATTTCGTCAATGTCGAAATCAGATAATAATACAACTAAGCGGAAGAGGCCGCCTATCAGACGCATATGCAAGTAGTTGCGAAAGGAACATCTGTGAGAGAGAGATGATGACAGCAAGTCTTGCCGAGATCGTTTGCGGTATCAGTGAATACTACCGGAACTGGCTTATGAGGGTGGCTGGGAGAGCGCAGACGACGACATCGGCAAGTCACAGCAACCCTCCGCGGTCCGTATCTTACGACAACGAAGGTGTGCATGCACTATGAGACGCGCTACTGTCTGTCTTCTGCTGGCGCCAAGAGCGAACCATCGGCAGGAGAAGAGTGGGTGACGGGGGGCTACGAATTACGGTAAGGCAGCTAACATTCTCAAGTAATCATTCCATAATCCTCCAGGGGAGCTTCAAAAAGTGGTCTAGCTAACATTTGCTGCTCAACACCAGGGCAAATCTAGGCAAGACAATGTTATTTTCTACCTCGGGGAGACCAGAAGTTCCCCTTCAGGAAAAATCATAACAATTCACATGGGGGTGTGGCTAGGAGCAGCGGCCTTTTGTTCGGCTCTCACAAAGATGCAACTGTCGTCCGTGTCTTCTTTCCTCTTACAGCAAAGAAGACCAGTACTATAAATGTGCACATGGCACGCATAATCTAGTAAACAGCATCTAGTAAACAGCAAGACGTTGCAATGTACGCATGGTGTCAGGCCAATGTCTGCTATACACGTAGTAAGGCATTGTGCCTATAGGGGCATGTCGTCGAAGCAGCAAATAAGGGGCGAGAGAATTACTCTTTTCTGCGCTTCACATGATAGAAACATAATAGCGTTGGGCTGCTGGCGGGATTCAAATAGAGGCCGGCGTCTTCACCGACGGTCGGAGACGGGCGTCCGACATCGAGTATGCGCACTGGAAACCCTCCGAAAATGGGAAAATGGTATATTTGAACTTTTAGCCCCTTATCCGAGAAAGCAATTTTGCAAAATTGCGGTCAAACATGCTGGAATCGGTATTTCCCCGAGCATCCGCGCTCTCGCTGCATTGGGGGCAGCACGAAACACAGCAGACCCTACACATACGACAACCAAACAAATACAAAACATTGGGTTAAAAGCGGTCGACACAAGGGACCGGCGGTGACAGAGAAGGAGACACCCTAGCTCAAAAGGTGAAAAAGTGGAAAAAAGTGCCGAGATGAGTACAAACATTCGGGGGATTGGCATGCTAAGGATGTCGACAATCGCGCTCAAAAGTCCCTAAGATATGGCGCGAAGAGTGCTAGAAAACTACAGAATCTAAAATTTGAGTGTGTACTTCGTACTCCGTAGAACCATCCGCTTTACATGTAGCGCCGCCTCCCTATCCTGGGGCAAATGGCAGATGGGAAATGAGCGGAATACAATATCCGTTATGAAAAGCGAACTGTCGTATTTTGCTTGTCAGTGGCATGTACAAGTGAAATTATAGAACGATACCTGGCGAGAGACGCGGAGCAGGGGGGTGGAATAAATAAGACCCCAACCATTTTTCTGTAGCTGCTGTAAACTCCCATGGTCGGATTGCCCTTCTGAGTAGTGCCGCCGCGTTTGGCAAAATTGGAGTGGTAGGTACATTCGCACTGCATTTTTCGAGTACACGAGGGCGGGTGAGTGCACAGCTGCCCCTATATCTCCGGTGCCTTTATCTCTCTGTGCTGTCTTGTTTTAGCTCTCTTATTTTACATCCCACGCTCAATTTATTTAACTCCCCTTATGCAACCAGATCCGGGAAACGCCGCGATTTGATTAGAATTCTGGAAATTTTAAAGCAGACTGTTGGGTTCCATGTATTGCATAGTACTTTGCTGGCTAATATAGCTTGTATCCAAATCTGCTTGCTGCGCTTGCCAAGAAGTATTCCTCCTGAAAACATGCAGATCTTTTTTATCAATTTTGGGAGAGGAGGGGGGTTGATTTTCCTTATTCTGGCGTATGTCTATGCCTCTACACTTTGATACGGCTTCTGCGACATTCACAAAGCTGTGCCAAACCATCTGTGAATTGCTGTTGTATGAGGCGCGGGTTATGAGTTATTTGCCTTCGGTGTTTTCTGCCTTACCGTTGTGTACTTTTTCTACTTTTTTTTGTTCTTGATTTTATTGTCTAATTTTATTCACACCATTTTGTTAAGCAGAGAAAATCGTTAGTGTCTTCGCTTGCTTCATTATTCCCTCTTGCAGCCGGAGGCCAACAACACAAACACACTAAAAAAAATTGATCAGTTTCCAAATGCGTCTCTTTTTCTTCTCTCTCTTTATACTCAGTATTGTAGACTGTGTTGTAGAGCATAGTAAGTTCGCATAGTCGACCCTCGTGCGCTCTCATTGGAGAGAAAATGTATTCCTACGCCGGAGTACTCCGTGTGTAGCCACGCTCAACATGGAAGGTGAAAGGCAAAAATACAAGTACAGTCTTTTGTTTGCTATTCTAAGAGAAGGGTTTCATTCCAACTTATGTACCCGTACGGTTTTTGTTTGTTCCCTTACTTGTTTTTCTACTGCTCGAGAAGAGGTAGGAAGAACAAACTTTCTTCTCGACCCTCCATCGGGCCAAGCTCGGAGCAGAGGAACCAGCATTCTCCCCACCTTCCCACCCCCCTTTCTCCTTGTTCTTCTTTTTTTCCCTGCTATTTTTCCCTTCAACAGTTCGATTTTCGTTCCAGTGGCAGACTCGTCCTAAACGGAGAGAAAACCCTGGTCACAGATGAGATACGCAACTCTTTCCCTCTTTGAAACGAATGGCAAAACAATCACGGGGTGGGAATGAAAAAATACGACATGTAAGAAAAACCTGCTGGCTCTTACAGTATCTCGAAGTCTTACTCCCACGGGGAGTTTGTGACGTTATGTCAGTGTAAACCTTTCGTCTTTCACATAAAATTTATTTTTATATTTTTGGGGGCTGGCGTGTTCTGGCGAAGTCAGTGCTATGAAATGTACGTGTACGTCGTGCATTTGGGAATATGTGGGCACCGTAAGCTTGTGCTCGTACCAGCAATTCTGCACATTCGAGTCAGAAAAATCGGAATCTTTCCAACTTGGGCAAACAGCTCATGTGGGTATTTTGTCCTCTTCTCTCCTTTCGTTGTAGCGCTGCGAGGGGGCAGGCAAAAGAGAGACCAGTGAGGTCCATCGTATCCGCGCAAGGTATTTCGTTTCCAACGTTCCGTGGTGAATCCACTCACGCTCATCCAGAATACCGGGAATCCGTTTACCACCCACTTTTTTTTTGCAGCCCTCTACACTTGCCTAAAGCATAACTGAAAAAAGATTCTGTTAGTCTGGGTTTTTTTTTTTGACGCCTTTGGTTTGAACCTCATTCCTTCGTTTCTTCCTTCCCTCCTTCTATTTGCATCTTCTCAAACTTATACGTGATTAATTTTAAGGCTCCCTCCTTTTTTTTCCTATGAGCTTCCTTCCCTCTCTGTCTAGTAGCGTTTAAGAGTAGAGCATGCGCGGGCTTTGTCAGAGCACCCATAAATCCTTCGGAAAGGGGGCTGGAATGTGTGAGCTTTGGGTTTTCGGTTGGCGCTGGTGTCAGATGTGCGTAAGACGAAATACAAGAAAACAGCTTTATTTCCGCCGCAAGCGCCAGCGACGGTTAAAAAATGATATTAAAAATTCAAGGAAATAATAAAGGAAAAGACTTAGGAAACTCCGGCGGCGGTCACGGAAAAAAGCAACCCCATGTCGGCTCTTTGCATTGAGTACATAGAACACAGCTATTATATATGCGTGTGTAGGTCAAATTTCAGGGGGTTTGTCATTTTGCTTTCATTGTCTTAGCACCATTTTCTTTTTTCTTTTTCTTTTTTTTTTTTTTTTTTGCTTGTCCGTTCCTAGACTTTGCCCCTCCACGAGATGCTATCTAGTTTTGTTACATTGTAGATGTGAGGATAAAGCCGGCCAAAAAAAAAAAAATCGCAATGCGTTCTTTGTCTAGCCTCCCAGATTCTGTAGACTTTCCCGTTCTTTTTGAAAAGTTATTCCCAGGCACCCGGATGTACGGGCTGGTGGGTCAAGTTCCTCGTCACTAGGGGCCAAAAAAATGGGTAAACGATTTTTGAATTCGTGCAGCCTCAATGTCTTTTCGCACGACGACCATCGCTCGTGTTCCATAACGCCTCAGTAGCGACGTGAAGGTGTAAACGGGAGCACTGTAGGAGGCGCAGAAGCTCAATGTATAATATGGCTTTATTATAGGTAGACAAAATGCTACCAGAAGCTGTGCCTTTTTTATTTGTTTTTGGTTTGGCTCCATTTTCATGCTTTGCGGCATCTGGAACCAAATCTTGCAGGTCTTAGTGGTGACCTGCAATGTGTCATGTGCGAAGGGGATGGCGGATTCCATCGTAGATGGGGCAATGGACAGGGGAAGCGAGGTACTGCGAAAAAACCCCCTCTGGCTTGTTGGTTGCTATATGTACCTCTTTGCCATATTTCGAAAATACTTTCAGCTAAGTGCAACAAAACTTGCACAATGCTGCAGGAAATTGCGGTGAGCACCCATCTCATTCAAACTTCATTTAAAGTAGGCTTAGAGTTATCACACAGATTTCAATCTGAGTGGGAGAACGTAGGAAACTGCCACGGTGAAGACACTCTAATTTGGCACGGCGCTCCACCCAAAATACGGCCCTCCCAGAGCCTCTAGAACAATCCGCACCAGTTCCATCCCACGTTTTTGCACATTTAACACACTATATTTTCAGTGGGGACCTCTCTAATTCGTACGCGTGCTCAATTATGCTGTTATTAAACTCCAGACTATCTATCGTACCTGATGAACACCTCAGGGGGGAAATACCTGGGTATCCACTTCAAAAAGCTCTGTTTATTCTAAGAATACGGAGTACATACATGGCCGCTGTTCCACTGAATATCACATTATGTATAGTCAATGACCACGAGACAGCCCTCCTTTCGCGTCGGCACATCGCGACTCATAGGCGGTTACATTTTAGGTTTCAGAAGGTAATTTTCAGAATTGCAGTCTACTCCTTTTAAGCACTATTGAGTGGGAGAACCTCTTGATGCGTCCCACACAAATTTCCCTAGGGTTCTTTCACGTCCTTCTTGACGTTTTCAACAGAAAAATTCATTTAACTCTTGGCAGTTCTGTTCTCATTTCTTCCCTATTTCATAGTCGCTTTTCTCTGGTTCATTATTTTTGCCGCTCCTCACAGGTATCAAGCAGTCAGCCTGGCGCTCAATTGTAAAGAGATCAGGCGCCTATGCAGTCAACAATACACCTGGATAGCGAGTAGCTGGAGTTGGCCAGGCCAGTCGCACCAGCACCAGCAACCAAGCTACTGGGCGGTGTGGCTCGCAAATTAGATTCTTGGTACATAGGTACGTGTATTATTACTGGGGCGTCAGCCAGGCAAGGCGATGGCAGCCATTAGTAATATTCAGGAAATACTCGTACATAATACATACTGACGGTAAATTTCACAAGCCGTTCTCCGCCGGCTACGCGGTTGAGTGGAAGTGGCGTTCTGATCACCTCCAGAAAGGTATCATTGCTATACACAAATAGTGGGGAAATACTTTGAATAGCTAATGCATCCTATCGTCTACCTCGCCCCCCCCCCCCCCCCCCCCCCCCCAAAAAAAGCAATCACTAAAAGTTTCAGCTCAAGGCAGGGCAGCAATTAAGGAAGGAAAGAGACAACGAAACTTCAATGTTGCGCCTGTTGCGCATCCTGGGCACTCCCACTGCAGGTTGGTGTCTTTGTTCTACCGGTCAAACTGAATCACGCGCCCTGTGAGTTTTCGGTTGAATGCCCCTTTATTGCAGCAAGCCAGGAGGGAAATCAAAATTTCAGTCTTCTTCTTTTTAGGCGAACTGCCAGCCACCTCGGAACTCGGGCTATATCCCGAACGCATGTAACGCCAAGGTACCTTGTTTTTAGATCTCACACGAAGTAGAGTCAGTAACATACTCCGTATTATTTTTCTCTGTTTTGTATTCCCTTTTCCAGCATCAATTGCCTATGCTTCTTTGTTTAGCTCTGGGCTGCACAGCACTGGAGGATCTTGTTCAAATCCGCGTATGTGCTCATCCGTACCGTAAACTTCTCGCCCCTTTGCTTTTCCATCCCCCACCTCTTCATCTGCAGCGATTACTTTTCATCGAGGATTAGCTGGCCTTCTAGAAGCCCTTTTTCCCGCTGGGCTCCGCTGAACAAGGTTCCTTTGGTGTTACGCACACCGCACTACGGAGTATGTGGGACGCAGTTGTGCCCCATCTGAAGTGCTTGTACAGATGTAGCTTTCTTTTCTTTTTCTTTGTGGAGTTTGTGCACAACATACATACTGTCACATGCACTGTCCTACACGGTTTATAAGCTGCGAATTTTATACTCGTCCTAGCCAAGGGCGTCCGACATAATCCGTCGGCCATGCCACATTTTTGAGAGCTGGCAAAATCTATTGAATAAGTTGGCACTTGTAACATAGAGCTGATCGCCAAAAGGGGGGGGGGGGGGGTCAGGTCAGAGCAAGTCGATCGCCGTGGCCTCACATGTTACAAGAAAAGCAAACAGCAAACGTGTGCGAGTACATAGTACTGTTTTCCGATACTCTTGGCCGCTGAAAATTGAAACACAGCACAAGTATTTGCGACGATGCGGGCGCAGAATGTAGTCAAAAACGGGCAAGGAGCAAAAAGTTAGTAAATTTTACAGCGCTTACGAGCAGCTGTCTTCTTTGTCTCTTCTGTGTAAGGATCTCCCTTGGAAATGACCACAACCGACGGAAATAAATAAATCCCAATCTAAGTAATATTCCGGAAATTTTAGCGCCAGCCATGAGAGACAAGAGTGTCTCAGATCTTAGCAATATGCACTCGAATTCTAGTTTTCAAAAAAAAAAAAAAAAAAAAATTTGCAAGAGATATTTGGGGATGTAACTCGTATACAAAAGACTCTGGCATGGGATGGAGCTAGTATGCAAACTCGTCCGTGTATCTACTTCCAGCGCATTTCTTGGTACAGAACAGCTCCAACGCACATCGAGCATGTACGAGTTGCGCACCAGTCTCGCGTCGATTGAAAATTGTACTTTCGTCTACTAGATATACGGGCAATGCTTAATGCCGACCTGGATCTAGGAGACACGTTTAATTGTTGGTTCACTGCGCCTAAATCTCTTTCTAAAGACAACCTGCCGCCATAGCCTTTCGTCCATTATTCACAGATGTCGGTGTCTATTTGAGCCCTTTGACACCCAACAGGTTCTACGAACGCATAGGCTTACTCGTACGATTATACTGTAATACTTGTATTTCTGCTCCTTCTCTTCGTTTGGAGTTACAGCGTACTTTGTATCGTACTGTCAATTTCGCATATCCGTGCGCATCCATGGGTTGCCCCCTAACAAAACAACGATCAAAAGAGTAGGCCCGACCTTCTGGATTTGGTACTGTGCGTTAGTGGCCGATTTCCGGAGTACAAGAGTTGTTGCAGTGTCTCTTCTCAAACACGCTCTTACGAGTAGCTGTGTATGTATATATCACCTGCCAGGTCTCGGCATATTTTGCTCAGGCCTATGTTGTCGCGTCATTGACAATCTTCGTACCCTCAATGCCTAATACGTGTTGTAATATTTCTATTATTGTGAACATTCATTATTGCATTTCTCGTTTTGGGCCAAGGACAACCCGTTTTTGAGTCAAGACTAGTCTCAAAACAACCGCCACTTGCGGTCTCACTCTCCCAATCCAGACAAACGCCGGAACGCCTTAGCCTACTTAGTATTACGTATGTGAAAAGTACATACCAATAGAGCAGTAAATTGCCGTAAATTGCTGCTCTCCAATAGCTCTTGTTGTACACCAACAAGACGAATACGTACGAATGATGTATGCATTAGGGGTACGAGTCCTCCTCACATGTTTCCGGGCAGAAATCTCACGAGAGTTCGTGAACAAAATATTGAGGCACACCCTCTATTTGAGTTCTAAATACTCCGCACGCAAGATTTTGCGGAGAGGGTAGAATTCCTTGTCTCTCTCTCTTGAAAGATGTGCACCCGGCTTCGTAGTTTGGAGAGCTGAATAGACACAATTCTCCCTTTGGAAAAGAAAACAGAGCATCAGCCGGGTGCCCAATGGTATGCAATACATGGTGAAAAGTGTGAATGGGTTCTTCGTAGGGCGAAGTGATGGATGATCACGCCCCTTATTTTGCTTTTTTTTTTTTTTTTTTTTTTCTTATTTTGGAGCTGAGCACAGGCAACGCATTCGGTAGTATAAGCGACCTTATCAGAGCGAAACGAGATGAAAACAAAAAGGAAGCATGTCAAAATAAAATGGTCTTAGACAGCCCATCCTCCCTTCCCACCCCTGCTCCAAGGTACCCCCTCTCCCCGTTATTGCGTGTCATAGCCGGCCAAGCTCAGAAGCCAAAACAGCCCGCAGTGTTTCTCGCGTGTCAACGAAGGGAATACTCCGTGCAAGGGGATGGCTGAGGCAACGCCTTTGCTGCTCACTTCAGGAGAAAAACTACTCGCATGCCACGTTCACTACACGCCAGTGCAAATATGCTTTCCAGCTCTTGCTCCTTCACATGGATTTTTCTTTCTGAATTCCTAGCATATTCTCAGATATCGAAAACTTTTTCTGTCATCCGACCTTCATCCATCCTCGCTGTAAATATGCAGAACTATCTGTTTGGTGTGCTTCGCTGGCTAACCCATCATGCAGTAGTGCCATCTTAGCGAAGGTCTAACTTCTTCTTTTTTTATCTCTTGAATTTTTTTTGTCCCTCTATGCTGCAACTCCCGAGCAATCGGCAATCGACCACTCTTCCTAACTGAAATCCACTATTATTCTAATTTTCGGGGCAGCCAGATGCTACCTCCAGGGCATATGGCTGGGCCCTGTCTGCGCAGGGCCTGTCATTTTGTTTGCCCATGCCAGGTAATGACTGGGCTTGCTCTTTTAGATTCGTACAGCACACGAAATTCACGCTTGGGTCAAACTAACTAACCTAATTAGGGAATGTTCGTGAGCTAAAATATATACTGCACACATCGTACGGAGTATATGTGGTACACATCAAAATTGGAATCAACTAGGCCGCCATTATGCCAAGAACCATACCCAAGTTACGACATGACATATTAAGATTCATACAAGGGATAGGAGACGGGTTTTAACAGCCTCTCTTTTCATTGGACACATTATTTCTTAAAAAGAGTAGGCTTAGAAGCAAGAAAATCAAGCTCCTTTTTTTTTTTTTTTTTTTTTTTTTTTTGCGCCGAGGTTATTTTCTCACTTTATAGTTAGGAGAAAGTCTGATACCACGATGCCAAGAACATCCAGCTTTTCAGGAGGAAAGATGGTTTTCACAAATTAGGACATATTCATCCATGAAAGAACTAAAACAGCGAAAGCTTTATATCACATGTATTCATATATGTAAGAGGCCGTCAGAACCACATCATTAACTGGAACTAGAGACGGCGTCTTATATCCTGCTCCAATCGTCCTAGAATTATCAGGTAGCTCAATCCAGGCGGTGGAACACTCTGCCGTAAGGTTTGGTTCTACTACATAGGTGCTTTCCGTGTGAGAGAAAGCGGAGATCAGACCAGGCGCTGTCCAACACGAGATAAAGTCAATTCTAGCCTGGTAGGATATACAGTAGCAGATGTGACAAGAAATAGGTTGGTCAGCATAAGCCTAAAATATCAGAATCGTTCATGTATAAAAGTATATGGTCGAGACGGCGACCACGCCGTCATCGATTCTTAGACGGACGCATCGTCAACACTTAGAGCAGTATTTTTGTGCTGTGCAGGCTTACTATTGTAAATTTCGCATATGTTTCTTCTCGTGTTGTTACGTTGGCGTGCATTGCAAGGATGTATGGCGATGTACCCACGATACAGATTAGTGATTGCCAATAGCAAATTGTCGGAGCCCGAATCCTCTATCTAACAAGCTAAAGTTGTGTTCTTTGGCGTCCTTTCTATGCACTTCGTCTTTCTATTTGTTCAGTAATTATATATACATATATTCGCACAAAATTCGAAACCGCATGCGTGCAATTCTTGACATTTGTCATTGCAAATATGTACTTCGTATTAGGAAATAGTTGTAATAAGATCTATACGGGGGGCGAATAAGCACACATGCAGCTGTGGTAGCTGTGGCAGCGTCTCCTCCACTACTTCGTACAAGTACAGCGCCCTAGTGAGGTGGTCTCGGCTAATAGTGTAGGGTGCCTCGTGTGCTGGTCGTAATCTCCCCGTCGTCTCAATTTCTTGATTCCTCCCCCTAACTTCCCAAAGGTAACCAACCAAATAGCTTTCCAAAAGAAGGAAGACACCTTCCCTCTTCCCTACGAAAGCTTTTCCCTAAGCATACACCCCCTAGCCCCTTAACAACTACTTTCCGACACGTACTCGTGTGAAATATTCCAGCGCCGTAAAGTACTCCGTGCTCTCCGATCGTTCTCTCTTCACGGCCGTCTGTCCTTTTTGTACTTGCCCCTACCCGAAATTTGGATCTTTGCTTTTACCTTGTTGCCTCTCATTTCTTCTGAAGTCACCTGCTTCTTATTCTGGCCTTCTTTGCAACGTCGTTCACGTTCTCCGCGTTTTCTCCGGAAATCTCAAACCTCAAGTCTAGCTATTTTCTTTCTTTCTTTTCTTTTTGTTCTTTGTGTCCCTGTTTCTCTCAAGCCAAGATTCGGAACCGCCTCCCTCGCTATCCAGGTCATCCTCGCTTCCAAATAGCTCGTGGCCGGACCGAGAAAAAAAAAAACGTGGCAAGTCGCGTCTACCACCTTTGTGCGTTCGCTACCGCTTGCATCGGTCACTGTTTTTGCCTGCGTTATTGCCACTAGCCAGAGACGAAAACTCTGGTCGGAGCTGCGGATAAGCGTTTTTCTCCTTCACCTTTTCTGGATTTCCTCCGTTCTCTTTACCTCTTAGCCCTTTGTTTCCTCTTCCACTCTTCCATCATCTATTCTCTCTTTCGCAGGTACACTCCTGCCGCTGCCTGCGCGCTATAATATCTGTTTCTTTCTCTGGCCCTGCCTCACACCATCTGGTCAGACGCCATTGATTTGACCGTCGTTTTCCGACAGGTAGGTGTGTTGAATAATTTTTGCCCACATTTTCCCCCCTTCTTTCTTTGTCTACTTTCCAGATGCTGGTCTCAGTGTTGCGAAAAGAGAAGCTGGCTTGCTCAAAACATTGTCTATCTATATATATGTATATATATATCTAGAAGGTGTTCCCTTCTTGGCCATGCCGTCTCCACCTGTCCACTTTTCCCATCTCTCCCTCTGCTTCTCAACGAATCCACCCTCAATATCCACTCCCATCTATCCGTCCCAGCCCACCATCACCCGTTTTGACCGCCGTTCAACGGCTCTTGCTCACACAAAGAAAACAGCACTATACAGGCTGCCGCAGTGCTACCACGAAACTCACAACCCACTGAAAAGAATCCACCCTTCCCGGGCCACGGACCACGGTACCTGACAGGTGCCCCTCCCCAGTCAAGACACAAAACAGGTAAGACAAGGAAAGCTGCGAAGGGACAAACCACAGACCAGAAAGAGAAAAGAAGGAGAGAAAAATAGGAAAAGCAAGAAAAAAAATTATTTCCATCACCGCCACTCACATCACACCAACACGACACCACATCACACTCCCTCAGGCCAATCTCACCTCGTTCCGTCCATTCTTTTCCTAGCTTAATTTTCCCTTTTTTTTTTTTTTTTTTGCCATTTCTTTCTCGTCAACACCCAACCACACACGCGGCGCACACACAACGCACGCACACAAACGCATACACGCATACACACGCACCAGACCCAAACAAACCCAGACACACCCAACCCTCCCTCCCCCAAATACATCGACCCTCGCTCATCCCAAGTCTCCACTCCCTCTTCTTCTTCTCTTTTCTTTCCGCTCTTCCACTTTTTTTTTCTTCCTCCCACTCTCTTACCCCCAACTTCCCATAACAAACCTCGACTCAGGAAAACTTCCTTTCTTTCTTTTCCTACCCTCCACTTTTGAAAGAAACCACATTTAAGCCTCACCATATCCACTCTTTCTGCAAATCTCCACCCATACATACCTCGATACAATTCCATCGTTGTTTGCCGCTCTGCTAATCAACGACGATACGGCTCGCAGGAAGGAATAAAGGTAAGACCGAAAAAGATGCACGCACACAATCAAGCACGCGCACGCAGGCACAGATTCCAGAGATGCGGGATACAAGAGATCGCGGTCAAGGGGAGGCAGAAAGAGCAAAGCAGTGAGAGAGCCCACAGCAAACGCAGTTGCATCAAGACACAGTCGCGCAGAGTGAAAGAAGACCAGCGCGTGTGAGAAGACAATGTCTGCAACCCCAGACGAAGAAAAGCTTGGTCGCAAAGCTGGAAAATTTCATGCTTCATATCGCGAGTTTTTTTTGTCTTGATTTTTTGTTCTGCTTTTCTTCCGCGCTCGGCAGCAGAAGGGGTAAAAAAAAAACAAAATCCCAATTCGGGTTGGGGGGCCCACTCCAAAACACCACGCATTCTAAAGACGCGACGAGAAGACTTCGCAGCCCGTCTTATGGCAACAAAACGAAGCAGAGAACGGAGTGGAATAGGGACGTGCAGTTGAGCCGAAAAGAACAAGAAATAGTAAAACGGACAAGAAAGGGATCCAGCAGAAGGGGGGGAATCATATCCCAAAAAAAGAAAGAACTGAAGAACGAAGAAAAGAACACACGGTCGGCGCCAGTTCGGTCGGGGATTTTCCTTTTGCTTTTCAGCCTGTTGTGAGCCGCCAGATCGTCGACGAACGGCTCACCGGATTGCCTCGTACGTGGCAAACACAGCCGAGTTTCTTACTTCTCAGGCTTTAGCTGGTGCTGCTCTTTCAGTTCCTGCTGTCCCATTCTGTTTCCGACGAACCATTACAGTGATTGCCTATCACCGCTTAATGGTGCTGCCACTTCTTGTCCTGCCAATTTTGGTGCCGCTCTTGGCGGTCTCCTGCAAGAGCTCTATTTCGCTACCCTCTGCTGCCTGCAAATCTGGCCCCCTGGCTCTCTTTTGCGTTCCTTCGTGTCTGGGGAGTACTGTGCCTGCCAGGTTTCCACATCTCCACCACACTTGCCCGCAATTCCTCGTCTGGAGTCTCGAGTCTTCTGCTCTCCCCAAAGCAAACCTCTAAATCTCTCTTTGTCTTTTGTTGCTTTGACCCATTTCTCTCTAGATCTTGGACAGTTAGAAAAGCCACCAAACGGCTTTTTGGATCTGTGCTGTCCGATCGTCCCCTTGGCCCTCATATTGTAGCTTACTTGCTTATTTTCTCTCCGACTCTCTTTCGCTGCGGAAATCTTCTACGCGCCCCATTTTTTCGTGCTTTTGCTAACATTTACTCTCTATTAAAGGAAGGTAGATCTCGGAGGACTACAGGAGGAATACTATGGACGGAACGCACTACTCGTCTAATGTGATTAACGGCACATCAACTCCGTCTTACCCATCATCAGCTGCTTCTACGCCACAGAGTCTTCAACCTCATACTCTTCCACCGCTCCAGCAGCACCAGCAGCACCCCCAACACCAGCATCAGCACAACGGGATTATGCAAACTGCAACTCCCTACGGGAGCTACCCCCATACGCCGCGTACGCCTGCTACACCCAACACCCCCGGACCCGCCAATATGGCCTCCTATCCTCCTCCGCCAAACACCAACGGCGGTCGTGGTTCGTACCAGATGATGCCCAACAGCGCCTACCAACCTCACCAGGCCTACGCAGCGACTTCGTCTGCTATGCTTCCTCAGACCACCACCGCGATGGCCCACCCGCAACCTATTGCTCCCGCTCCAGCTCCGGGATCGAGAGGTCCCCCAGTTTTGCGTCCCATGCCTGCTGGTGGTGTCATGCCACAACCTGGCATGTCGTCGCCTTACAGCCAGAGCCCGTTAATGCCCCAGTCCATGCTCCCAGAAAATGAGCAGCCCACTCACGTTGTGGGCTCTCAGGGACGACGTGGCATTTTGCCCAGCGCCCCAGGTCGGCCTGCACCACCTGCCGCAGGATCTGTGAATAAGAACCAGATTCCGCAGAAGGACGCAGACGGCAAATTCCCTTGCCCGCACTGTACCAAGACATACCTGCATGCGAAACACCTGAAGCGCCATCTTCTACGACGTAAGTTTTTGCCCCAGTTTTCTGTTCAGTGTTGTCCGTGCACTGGACTTCTTTTTCTACCCCTGTTTCTATATTCTGTCTCGTCCTCCATTTTTGAGGATCTAACAATCATAGACACTGGTGACCGCCCGTACATGTGCGTATTGTGCCGCGATACTTTCTCGCGTAGCGACATTCTGAAGCGTCACTTTCAAAAGTGCTCCATCCGCCGTGGCAATCCCACTGGTGTAAGCCACTTGTCGCACCCACATGCCCATGTCAAGAAGAGTCAGCAGCAGGCGCAGAAGCACATGGCAGAGAACGGTGATTTAAACCACATGAATGGTGGCATGGGCAATGTGCAGCCCGATGGCCTGGTTCACCCCTTTGGTCTGATTCCTTCGGCCGCTGCTGACGGGTTGCCCAACAACCTCTCCAACGATCAGGCTCAGCTCTCCCGATCGAGCAGCATGAACCGTATGAACGACCCTTCCGCTGGTGATCCCAACCAGCGCAATGGTGCCGGTGCTCCCGGTGCTCCTGGCAATGTAATGGGTGGTCCCTCCCGTGTCGCAAATGGGAGCGCGGGTGCGCCGGGTGGTGGTCCAGGCGGTGCAGGCTCGTATGATCAGTCTGCTGCTTACAATGGCACTGGCATGAACCCTCAGCTGGCCAACTATAACATGTCGGCCGGCCAGAATGGCATGCCCATGTTTGCAGGGCAGAATGCCAATCCACAATCGGGACTTGATTGGTCCTCGATGTTTCAGGCTGGTGCGCCCCCCACATACGTCAATCATCATCAGAATTTCCCAGCTAATACTGGGCAGACGCAGAACGCAATCAAGCAAGAACCTAACGCCGCCGGCGTGCTTTCCGCTGACCTTCACGCGGAAGGAGGTCACGATGACAATATCCCCGGCGACCGATCGATATTCTTCGGGCACTGGGGTCCGCCTCAGGCGCAGGATCCCTTCCAGCAGCTCTCGACCAACATTATTAGCTTCCTGCATCCTCCTAACCTTGTCGTTGACCCCTCTATTGCGGCAAACATAACCATGTATTTCTCTCCAGAAAACGTTAAAGCTTTCCTCGACATGTACATCCATTTTCACGTTCATTTTCCTGTTCTTCATATTCCTACGTTTCGTATATTAGAAGCCTACACCGGTCTCCTGGCCGCCATGATCTGCATCGGCGCATGCTACGCTAAAAGTCTCACCGCAAACCAGGTCCGCGAGATGACCAATGTTGTTCACACTGCTCTGCAACGCGAGTCTCCCATGCTTGCTGCCCTTCCTACGGCCACGGCCGACCAGCAGACGCTTGACCTCAAGTATGAGGACGGATCGTTTGCCGGTAGCACTCGCGACGTAGAAGAGCTGCATGCGATCTTGTTGATGCTAATGCTTTTGTGTTGGAATGGCACCCCTGAGCAACGCGCACAAGCTCGCGAGATTCATCCATTACTTGCTTTACTAGCACGCAAAGCGAATCTAGCCAAGGTTTCTTCGGCAGCCTCCGCACCCATGCTCCCTTTCAGCATTCTACATCAACCTGACTTCGTGTCAACCAGCTTATCGCCGTCTACACCTTTCGACTGGGTTGCCTGGGTGGACCAAGAAAGACGCATTCGCATCATGCACAGTGTTCTCGCTTGCGACGCTGCTTTTGGCTTATATTTCAACTCCCCCCCCTTACTTGATCCCCTCGAGGTCTCCATTCCACTCCCTGCGGACGATGCGGCTTGGGAAGCAGATGATGCTGTCACGTGTGCCGAAGCCTTAGGTCTGCATGGACTTGAGGCAAGTTCCCAGCAAAATCCTGATGGCACACAACGTGCAAAGCAACCAGAACTCAGCTTTGCTTTGCGCGCTCTTCTGCACAACTCCTACCAGATACAAACCGGATCCACAAATTTGTATGGCAAGTTTCTTCTAATTCACTCGCTTCTCGCTTTACTCCGACGGGCACAAACCGAAGGGAGCTTAGCACTCGCCACCGGCGGTACTCCGCTGCCTCAGCTGGACTGGATTGTAGGCTACGGTCAAGATGCCTCTGGTTCTGCCTCTGGCATGACTATTAATGGAAGCGCGAACAACAGTGCACACGGAACACCTGTTGAGGGTCTGCTTTCGCCACAAACGACCAACACCTTTTTGACCGCCCTCGACAAGTTCAAGCGTAACTGGGATCTAGACATGGCTAGTCAATTTCTGCCGTCATCAACGAATCCGAGACGTCAAGGGTTTTCTAGAGACGGTATTCACTACTATTGGCTTGCCAAATACTTGTTGAAAAATACAAAGCCGAGTGATTTGCAGCTACCTTCCGATCACCGTTTTTGTCAGGTCATTTATTTCCTCAAATCTGTCAAGACCTGGGTGATGTCAGACGCTGCATCTCGGGGTGAAGAGCTGGGGTCCATTGGTGAGATCGATCAGGGCTATGGCTCAGTGGATCTCACATTAGACTTTACCAACCTCTTTACGCCTTTGCCAAAAATTGTGGAAACGGCACCTGCGTTTTCATCTGTCAAAACAGAATAGCGGAACGTTACCGGTCGGCATCTCGTGTAAAAAGATTTTCCTTACCTCATTTCCTTCTTGGGACGGTCATCGGTTGTTTTCCTCGCATATGCAGGCGTTTTCTTCTTGTTCGCCTCCCTTCTCGTTTATATTTTTACGCCATATTGACAAAGTTGTTACGCTTTTTCCATTTTATGCGAATTTTTCATCCTCAGTCTCGCCGTTGTTACCAGTACTACTGCTACGTTCTGTCTTGTATGTCTCCCATACACTTTTTTCATCCCTTTCCCTCACTCTTGAGACAAAGAAAAGTATTTTCAATTGCCCATGTTGCATCAGATTGGAACAACGGTGGTATGTTGGCTTTCTGCATTTTTTCACGGATGGGATCGGTAACTGATAGACGTTTAAATATTTTTTGGTTGTTTTTCCCTTTTCTGCATTTAGATTTCCTTCCATACAAAAATGTTTGTTTTGTTTTTTTCGCTGTCTTTCTTTTGTTCACTGGTTGTCGCCTGTTTCCTTGACCTATATTGTTTGGGCTCAGTCCTCTAACTTCCAATACCAACTGCATTACTGATAGACCGAAAATCCACGATCTAGGGGGGAGGGTGAAAATCGCTTTGAGCTATTCTTGTCGTCCCGAACGTGTTCCCTCGTCAAAAAAAATCCAGCGAAGGAAAGCAAAGTTGGATTTGTTGGTTTTTCCTTGACACTGTACTGCCTCTCTAAAGATATATACATAACAATCAAGAAGATACAATTACCTTCTAAAAACAATAGTTCGCATTTTCTCGTGATGAATCCCTGGTTGGTTGTAAGCTGCTTCTTCTAATATCGGTTTGCGTCTGTTGTCAGTGCATCTCGGCCGTTTGTAATTTTGGACTGATGAGCGCATTCCATATTTGAATTTGTGTACTGTAAATGAGACTCGTCTCAGTAATTGCCTTCCACAAAACTTACACTTCTCAAAAAAAAAAATTGGGTAAATAAAACACATTGCGATTCTAAGGTGTCTAGAAAAAAGAACGAAAGAAGAAAACCAGCAAATATCTCCAGAAAACATAACAAAAAAATTCACTCCAGAGCCATTTTCCAGCTGCCGTTATTTCAGCTTGCCCACATCTCTTACGCTACCTTTCCTCCGTCTCAGCCCTCTCTCCCATCCGACTCCGAGTGTACTGTTCTCCTCTCTTATAATCTGTCCCCATCAAATTCCCCCAAAAAGGAACTTCCGATGTGCTTTGAATATGTAACCAAGTCACGGATGCACGCGGGGCCAGCGCCTTCATGAGAAAGGCGGAGACCTCTGTGCTCCATTTTCCAGGTCGACCATGGACTGTCTTGTGGCACCCTGCTTTGTGCAGGTCATTTTTCAATAAAGAAATACTCTGCAGGGGACACAGCATTTAGTTCCTCGCCGACCCAAAGTTAGATGAGTAGCGGTGCGGTCAGTGCCCAGCCTGCTAGATGGTTTCTGATTCTACGCGGCTCCAGAAGGACTGAAAATTGCTAGGGAAGCCAACATAAAACCAAGTGGAAGCAAGAAGACCATTGTTGTGCTGTTTTTTTCTTCTTCACAGAAGGAAAGAAAAATGAAAGTTTCGAAAAACTGGAATAAGAAGCCAAAAAGTCTGGTTTCTGGCTTCTTTAGCGTTTGGCGTGCTGATGGTACTTGCGCGGCCAGAAGGAAGCCCGAGTGCCGAAGCTGCAGAAGCTGAACACCGAAGCGGCGTCTTCGCTATCGCTGCTAAAGTCGCAGGATTTGCGTGGAGTCGTCATGCAGGCCTTCTGGGACCGCTTAAGATCCCGCTGCAGCTCCTTCTTCCGCTGCTTCTCGGCCTTCTTGGCGGCCCTGGCGGCCTGGCGGGCTTCAACCTCGCGGTCGAGGGCGGCGTACTCCTGGTCGCTTGGCACGTGGGTGATGGCAGAGACGAGCGCGCGCGCGGTGTCGCGGTCGACGTTGGCGTAAGGGTTGGCAGAGTAGTAGAGATCAGGCATGATGGGCAGTTTGTCGTCGATCGATTAGTTTTTTTAAGTTTTGTAGATTTGATATGTGGTAGACTGGATGCTATGATGTGCGGTTGGAAGACAAAAAACGACTACCAGTGGCTATCCAGATCTTTTCGAGGGGGAATAGCAAGATGTTTTATAGATGTTTTGGACTGTTTTTGATGCAAGTTGACCTCAAAAGTATGTGGCTGCTATGGTAGCTGAAATGACTTTTTTTTTTTTTTTGGTTGTTGATGCCTTCTTCCCATGTAACACTCCAGAAGCTGCTGCCTGGTTGCTATTAATATAGAAACCGAGCACCCACTTGGATGCTTTGTTTACTGCCTCCTGTTCTCGATTTTGTTTGGTAAGATACGTCACCAACGAAAGAACCGCTGCACTCTGTGTACAGGTAGCCTTACATCTCATTGCTAGCGTACCAGCCCCTTCCTTCAAGTGCCACAATATATGGAATAAACATGATAGGATGGAGCAAGAGTGGCATAAGGCATCCACTGATGTCTTGCTTCTTTTTTAGTCATGGGAACGCGAGGCAGTGTAATGAGAAGGAGTGTTCCTACTCAGCAAAGACATACATGCAGGAGGCGCCAAGACGAAAATACCATACGGCTATACAAATGACTGTCTAATTGGTGACTCAGTTGGCTGTCCTATAATTTTGCAGTCTGTAGAGAGAATAAAAGATGCATAGTGTGCTAGAACGGCAATTAGCTCTAGCCCGGAGCCCGCCTTGTCATGCCATGTAGTCGGGTAGTGTTCAATGCTCTACAACTATAAGACGAGCCTAAAAGAAAGACTTGTGGCTCAGCTCTCATGGTTGAAATATTAATGACATAAGAATACATGATATTTAAACGGGCTAGACCCAGGAAAACAGGAAGAGGGTAAGAGGGTTCTATTAAAAGCGTGAGGCTGCCTCCTCTTCGCTCAAAATCAATTATCCAGTTTTAGCCGTACGGCGCGGCGAGGGGGCTCAATGGTTCCGGGACACTTTTTGTGTTTGCCTTCTCTGACTACACAGATTTTTTCTTACATGATTGTTTCGATATTTCCTAGATACGTACCGTGATTGAAGGAGGTGTGGGAAAGGTCCTGCACAGCCAAGTTCGAAGGGCTGCGTTACATCTGAAATTTGGAATGCGAGATGCATGGTCATTCGTAGGATTTGCTCAGACCTACGTAAAAATTAGGCGAGACAATTATATCTGCCCCATGTGATAACCTTATACCTGTTCTTGGTTCCCGTTAGAGATACTTGTTGCCTAGCGGCCTCTTCATCAAGGCCATTTCACTCCTTAGCCTGTGACATCACTCGAGGAAGCTCGGGTTCACCAAACTTCTTCTGTCCACAGTTGCGATACTTCACAGTGCAGCTCTGTGAGGAATATTTCTGGTCATCAGCACGCCTGATATTGTGGCTTGCTGATAAAATACCTCGTGGTAGCCAGTTTAGCATTATTGTTGGGCTCCATTTCCTAAGAACTGAATCTATCTTAGAGGGAATGATAGAACAGGCAGTCTCCTGATTTTCTGACGAAATCTTCTAGAAAGCCAGGTATTCTAGTTCATGATTTCTTAAGCTCCGTCGCCTAGGATAACTAAAGAGCATAAGGAATAACTCCTGCTTTGATGTCGTTGGGTGTGGGTAGAAGCCGCAGAGATGTTGGCCGCAATGTGCGCAATCTCGTGGTTACCTGAATTCCATGGCTACATGGAAATACGTAGAGAAAAAAAGAGAAATATCTTCACGTTAAAGGAAGGCTATGCCAACTGTATGGCTATTTTTTTTATGTGACATTATGACAATGGCCTCTGCCTATACACTCACATTTGGTTACTGTTTTGCTGGAGATATGAAGAGTACTCTGCAGTCTCCATCGGATTCTCTCATTCTCCTTACACCCCGTATTCTTCTTTTCAAAGATAAGAAGCCTTTTATTCAGGTGAATGAGATTATCTGTGCATAGATTGAAACTATGTCCTATGTTATACACGCTTTCTATTATCAAAGCCTTACATCTCCTTTCCGTCATCATTTGTTGTTCGTCCGAGGCTGCGAGGCTGCATACAGCTGGCTACGGCCGTCCAGGCTTCGGCTCTTATTCTGCCAGCTGGTTGAATTTTGTCCAGCATATCTGAATGCGAGAAAAGGGCGGTGAGTGGAGCTCTCAAGTCCGAAGTCCGAGGCGTGTTTCCTGGCTGGGTACCCATTGGCCAATGATAGGTGCGCCCTTTTTTTTTCCCCGAAGCGACGAAATGTCCCCTGAATCAAATAACCTTGGGCGTTGTCAAGCCGTTGCTGTTGGTGGGATAAGGCCCGCTAGCGAGCAAATCTGCACGTACTGCGCAGGCCTGTAAGAGTCCTGCTCATCGTAAGATTTCTTAGCTCCCGGAATGGACACTATCCGTGGAACGAGCGGCAAGACTGCCCGCACAGGAGCCAATGCTGCGCAGCCCATCACTCTCCTTCTCCACTGATTTTTACGAGTGCGTTCATGATGTGCTGCAATTCCAACTGACGGCGGTCCTTGTCGTCATTCTCCGTACTCGTACTCGTGTGCGTATTCAATTATTCGTAGATACATTCTCACGCGCCAATGACGATCTTATTGTATGTACATATGCTGGCAGAGACGGAGGCACTTTCTTTCATAGCATCCGCCTGAATCTCATCTTACTAATCACCTGTAGCATTTATCTTTCTACGAATTTGTTGTTTTCCCAACAAAAAGTCGTTGTAGCAGTCCCTCCGAATCTTGCTTCCGTCTCACGACTCCTGATAAAACTCGAAGTTAGAACGGGGCCTTTCGTGATTTTTGCCATGCGAGGTTCTTCTGGCATGTTTTTAATTCTTATCGTACCATTCTCTTTGAACAGCTGCACTTTCTTCAGTGTGGAGTAGATTGGTAAGACAGCCGTTGAGAGCTTTTAGCAGTTAGCACATAGGGGACCCCACAGAGATTTTGTGATGCGTAATACGTATATACGAAATTAGGAGAATCTAAATGGGCTTGTACGAGTACCTGGGAAAATGCGTCTTTTGCAATTTCCGCATTGAAAGAGAGAAATGTTAGGGGGAGCATTTTGCGGTTCTGAAAATTTCAGAGCAAATAATAAATATGCCATTTTATGTTGCTGCAGCATGATCCCGTAAAAGATTAGCAACAGCGACCCGGCCCCCCTTTCCTTCTACCCCCATAATAATTATCTTCAGTTCAGCCCACATCTCAACTCCGTAGTCCCGTACCTTTCCCATGTTCGCCAGGTCGTCCTTATCCAATACATCATCAATCACTTTCCCTTCCCCTTCATCTCCCTCGTCCTCTTCTCTCTCCCCCCTTATAATAACCTCCCCTTGCTCCCTCCCCCCCCGGGTACGGCTCTCTTCTCCCTCGCCATCCACATCGGGACTAGGACAAATAATCCGCCGACCCACTCGACCCGCGGAGACATTCTCTCTAGTCGAGCCCACTACCTTTATTTTTCTGCGCGGTCGCCTTTGTTTTCCCTTCTCCTTTTTCCTTCTACTCGTGAACGCACCCGAGGAAAACTTCTCCACGTCCAACAACCATCCCAACTCGCACGATGGAGGCCACCAACGCGACGTCTTTTGCGTCGCCAATTGCGCAAGCCAAGGTTGTTGCCAGCGCGCTGCCGGCACAGCTCGAACCTGTTATCAACGCTATTGCGGGTGCCAGTGTATGGACTATCCTGTTGACCTTGCTGGCTGTGGCTGTTGTCTATGATCAGTGTATGTCTTTCTTTTGTGGCCCTCGGTGGTCTGTCCCTCAGATAGACAATGAAGGAAGGCGGAGAGGAAAACGAGATGGGAAGAAAACCTGCGGAGCAATTCGAGGGTTGGATTCGCTCGATAAGATTTGTTTCGGTTGCTGATTGTGACATTGTCTGCTTAAACAGTTAGCTATATCTGGCGCAAAGGTTCGATTGTCGGCCCAGCATGGAAGCTCCCGTTTATGGGCCCCTTCCTGCAGAGCGTGAACCCAAAGTTTGAGGAGTACTATGCCAAATGGCAGAGTGGTCCGTTGAGCTGCGTTTCAGTCTTCCACAAGTATGTCTTCTCCCCGGCTGCACCAAGCGAAGAAAGCAGCGCCACGAGGAAATCTTGATCATTAACTGTTCAAACTACCTTTGCCTCTAGGTTCGTCGTGATTGCTTCGACTCGTGACATGGCCCGCAAGGTGTTCAATGCCCCCGGATTCGTCAAACCCTGCGTAGTCGATGCCGCGTACAAGCTGCTGGGTGCCGACAACTGGGTCTTCCTTGACGGCAAGGCCCATGTCGATTTCCGCAAGGGCCTCAACGGTCTCTTCACGCGCAAGGCCCTTCAGAGCTACCTGCCGGGTCAAGACGAGGTATACCGTCAGTATTTTAAGCGCTTTGTCAGCGTCACCAAAGAAGCCGGCGGCAAACCTGTCCCCTTCATGGGCGAGTTCCGTGAAGTCATGTGTGCCGTGTCCTGCCGCACCTTTGTGGGCCACTATCTACCTGACGAAGCCCTCAAGAAGATTGCCGATGACTACTATCTGATCACCGCCGCGCTGGAGCTCGTCAACTTCCCTATCATCATCCCATTCACCAGAACCTGGTATGGCAAGAAGGCGGCCGAGCTGGTGCTGCGCGAGTTCTCCAAGTGTGCTGCCAAGAGCAAGGTCCGCATGCGGGCTGACGGCGAGGTGACTTGCATTATGGACGCCTGGGTTAAGCAGATGATCGAGTCGGAGCGCTGGCGCGAGGCTGAGGCCAAGGGCGAGAGCCTCGAGGGTGTGGAGAAGCCGTCGCCGCTTCTGCGAGACTTCACCGACTATGAGATCGCACAGACTGTCTTTACCTTCCTATTCGCTTCCCAGGATGCGACGAGCAGCGCCTGCACCTGGCTTTTCCAGATTATGGCCCAGCGCCCGGAGATTTTGGACCGGATTCGCGACGAGAACTTGAAGACCCGGAACAACGACCCGTACGCACCTGTGGACATGGATCAGCTCGAGTCGATGCTCTACACGCGCGCCGTTGTCCGCGAGCTGCTTCGCTACCGCCCCCCCGTTCTTATGGTGCCGTACCTTGCGAAGAAGGACTTCCCTATCTCCGATAACTATACTGTTCCCAAGGGTGAGCCAGTTTTCCTTTTGCTTTTTTTTTTTTTTTTTTTTTTTTTTTTTTTTTTTTGTTTGTTGCAACACACCTTGTGTTCGACTGTTTGCATTCGCTTTCCTGTTGCTAACGTAAATAGGCTCAATGGTCATCCCTACCACGTACATGGCTCTGCGCGATCCCGAGGTATACACGAACCCGGATGTGTTCGACCCGGAGCGGTACTACACTGGTGACGCCGAGGCGAAGGGTGCCAAGAATTACCTCGTCTTTGGCGTGGGTCCGCATTATTGCCTTGGCCAGCAGTATGCTCAGCTCAACCTGGCACTTATGATCGGAATGGCTTCTCTGATGCTCGAGTGGGAGCACCATCCTACGCCGCTGTCTGAAGAGATTAAGGTGTTTGCCACAATCTTCCCCAAGGTACGTTAGCTGGTGTATTATTTTCAGCGTCTCTGCCCTCTTTTTTCCTTGTGTCTTACCACATGTGCTAACAATTGCGTCTAGGATGACTGCCCGTTGACATTCACTGAGCGGAAGTGGTAGAGTGTACATATGAGAGATAATGAGTGAAATATCAAACCTGAGCAGTTGAGCGTTCGCCGATGCTTGGCACCAACTGCCAAAGAGCAAGGTGATGGGAGAGCAGCGGTTCTGGCCGTCCCTGAAGCGCTTGCTAGTCCAGCCTCATGTGTCTTTTTGTCGTTTCTCCTGGGAAGTCAGCCCGCAAATGAGGCTAAATTTTGAAGCATCTGGAGTACTCAACCTTTTTTTTTTTTGGTACACTGCTGTGTCGTGCTGGGTTTTCTATTATTTCATTGCAATGACCACCATGACGCATCGTTTTGCGTGAGCAGCATGGTTTCCTATTTATTGGTTTTCTGGTGTGGTTAGAGAAAGGATAAGAGGAGAAAACCTTACTTTTTTATATAGTTGTAATGCCTAGTATATGTTGACTGTCGCCCCTATTTGATTTGCTTTGTGACGTGCGCTATTCTTTGGCAAACAAGACAGAATTCTCGTGGTATATATATGTCATCCTTTCCCTTCGTATATTTTGGAGTCCCGTATCTCAGACCAGCAAATATGTACATGTGCTAGAAGCAATTAGATGCTCCTGTACGTCATTTTTGGTCTCTCATAGGGTGAGATCCGTTCGCTCGACACACCAATGCGGCAGCGTGGCTTGCATGCAGGAATTGGATAGCCTTACAAAAATAACGGCTTACGCCGAGGGGCGGCATTGGATTTCCCTTGGCTGTGGCATGCGCCTCACTCGGTCTCATCTGCCTGATCTTTTTTAGGATCTGACAGTGAGTCTTCCAATCCTTCGAGCTGAACACAGCATCCAACAAATCTGCCGAAAAAGGTTCGAGCACTGACAGAAATAAAGTAAAGAAGCCAATGACGTGATGAATTAAAATTTCTAGACGACCGCTCCCCCGGATTTTGGACGAGAGCCCAGTTCCTCACGAAAATAGGTCGTGTGGTGACATTCGGCGGCTCCCTTGGAGAAGTCCATCGTCACTGGCTCCTTCTGCTCTGCCACCACAATAGAATGCCCGCTTATTGGCTTTTTTACATACCAACATACATATTAGACATCGAGAATTGCTGCGACGGCTGCATCGTATTGTGGTCCATTGCTTTCCTCAGCTGAAAATTCGCGGAATAGAACGCAGGAGAGTTCGGTCCGAACGAAACAATATCTTCTAATCTAACCCGTATTCACATGAGCTTTTAAGACAATGTGCATTTTCTCTATTTATTTTTATTTTTTATATTCCTCCCCCCCCCCC